>CM062294.1:522958545-523518545 GCA_031216915.1 Pictodentalium vernedei | reverse complement strand
TTAAATTAGAAAACAATTTGAGGCACAGACGTGGTTGTTTCATTATCTCTTGGCACAATGACATTGTTAAAACTTCACTGAAACGTAGGAAAAATGGTTCTCACAGAAAAGTATTTCGAAGTAATTTCAAAGAACTGTATGATGGTGTGCATGCTGTTTCAGAGTTAAAACGTAAATGGTTTCACCAATTTTAATGGCTGTAGGGATAGAAGTTCAATATACTGGAAACGAAAAAAGACAGAAAGACTTCCAAACCTCATGACGATACATGTTGCTCAGATATTGAAGAAAGTTCATGGGATTTTAAAAGACAGTAGGCAGTGTTGATCATGTTAAGTGTGAGGCAACAGGGCGTGGCTTCCATTGTTTCACCACTCCCGTGTGAGAGTTCTGTTATTATAAACTATATATATTATAAGTTATATCCGCCAACATGTATGGCATATGGAGATTTAAACCTGGAGGTCGGTTTTTAAACCCCGAGCCACAGGTGAGGTGTTTAAATGAGACATCCAGGTATTAAATCTCCATATACCATACATGTTGGTGGAGATAACGTTTTTGTCCCGTTTGGAACACAATACAAACATAGTGGAAATAAATTTGTGGACGTATTTCTCAGCTCCACAATCACTTGGACCAAATTCGTGATAAGTATTTTGTTTTTTATAATCGCAGAAGATAGAGTTACATCCCTTGTGCCATGAAGGAAACGAGTAAACAGTATTTTGTTGACGTATCACTCCCTGAGTTCCAATGTGTTCTATGTGCCTACTGGCACATAGAACACATTGGTACTCGGGAGACGAATTATTTGCTCTTATTTTATTTTTATGATTGTATTGTAAGATGATATTTGTGACTATTTACGGTTTTTTTTTGTTTTATAATGAGGCGAGCGGAAGTGAAAAGCTTATATTGAAACCATATACACCCGAGGTTTTGCGTGCGCTTATACCCTGGATGTTGCACGCTCTCATATACCTTGGATGTTGGGCACACCCTTTGCCGTTGGTATTTGTCCAAGGCATTCTGACCAATCAAAAGACAGAATTTATTGAGATATAGGGACAAATATAAATAACACTTAATAAAGTAAACGTATTAATGTATTAAAAACTTTAATTTGAATTCCAACATTAATTAACTCATTGTGACAGTGACTGTCATCAAAGTGATAACAATAGCTAGAATTGGCCAAAATTAAATACTACAATGTCAGTTGATGTAAAACAGAAGGGGTGGGGGAGATGAAACAGCCAGTTGTGACGTTGGATACTTTTTCGGGCGAGGAAGATTGGAAAGAATGGCTAGAATCGTCTGAAGATGGTGCATTGATCAATGGATGGAGCAATATTTTAAAATGCAAATTTCTTGCTGTAAGATTTAAAGAACAAGCTCGTAAGATTTTAGGAGATCTTGATCCTGATATCAAAGTTGATTGGCCTAAATTAAAAGCTGAACTATCTGTAACATCAGATACTACTGGACGACCAGATTTGTACAAGTCAGAACTTTTAACCCGAAAGAAAAATCAGTCTGAAAGTTATTTTGAATTAGCAAATTCCCTTGGAACTTTAGCTAGGAAGGCCTACCCTGACATCACCAGTACTCTTAGAGTTGAGCTTGCAAAAGACCAGTTTTTAAGAGCAATTGATAATGTAGAATTAGCAATTAAAGTCAGACATGATAACCCTAATACAATTGATGAGGCATTTAGAATGACATTTGAATGGGAGTCAAACGAACATGATGTGAAAGGTGAATGCAAGAACACTCCATCAGTTAATGTCATAAGTGATAGTTCTTTTGTAATAATAATGCAGCTTCTGTTAGCACTAGATGCAATGAACACTCACAAGCTTGTGCTTCAAGTATTGTTCATCCATCTAAAGCTGATAAACTTTTAGAGGTAATGAAAGACATGATGACCTTAATGAAACAGGAGAGGGAGGATAGAAGGCAAAATTCCCAATACTGGTCTTCCACTTCAAGGGGGAGAGGTAGAGACTTCTTTAATCAATGCAATCATGGTGCTAGAAACAGTAGGGGAGGTTCTATGGCAAATATTAGGTGTTGGACATGTGGTGAATTTTTTGGTCCTAGACAAAATGATTGTAAAAGAGAAAAGAAATCCAGCCCCTCTGATGGTTGTTGGACATTTGGAGATGTAGGTCATACTTGATTTAATTGCCCCAAACTTAAAAGTTTCTCGGGAAACTAAATTGGACTGTAGTTGAGGGTCAAACTTCAGCCATGGAAGGTACTTGGGACCCAAAAGGCCAGTTGAATACTGTGGAATGTGGCAATTCTGGATCTTTATTGTAGTGCAAGGGTTCTATTGAAAATAAGTCTTTAGATATGTTGATCGACACTGTTTCAATTTTTACCTTTATAAGCTTTGAATTGTGGAAACAAATTTGTTCAAGCGTAGGGAGGAGTGCAGCTGGAAGCAGCACCTTCAATTGGGGTCTTTTTGCCTCAGGCCATTTTTAAAAACTGTTGTTTCTGTAAATATGGAAAAATGGTCATAAATGGTATTGTGGATCTTGTTTTTAGACTGGGTGTTATTGTAAATACACAGACAGAATTGGTAGCCAAGGATCTTGCACAAGATTGTATACTCGGGGTTGATTATTTGAAGAACAATAAGCTTTCTTTTGATTTTGATTCAATGGTAATATATGCAGGAATAATTTCGTGTCAATGAAGTGTGATACACAAAATACAGTTTGTGGAGTAGCAGTCAGAGACAGTATTTCCTGGTAAATTAATTTCTAAGGAAAAGGATAAAATCTTCCAAAATGGGACTGGTCTAGTAGAGCCTCACTCCACATGGATATCAAAGCCTGATGTTTTGGTGGCACGATTAGTGACTGTAGCCCCAAAACAATCTATACAATTGAGGGTTGCAAATTTTTCAAGTGAACCTGTCACTCTGTATAAGAATACAAATGTTGGTTGTTTCACTGCCATTTGTGATAGTGATACAATCAGAGATTTGTCAGCTAAAAGTGCACATATGGATGATCTTGTTACTGCATCAGTGTCTGTGGCCTGTCAGTCACACAATATTTTTGATACACCTGATGTTGATGTTGATGAGTTAACTGTTTCGCAAAAGGAAAGGTTACAGATTTTGCTACGAAAATATAATGACGTGTTTTCAAAGGGGAGCCATGATTTGGGGCGTACTGCATAAAACTGAAATAGATTCAGCCATTCCATTTCGTCAATCAGTCCGCAGAGTACCACTTACTGAACACAGCGAAATTAAAAGACATATTGACGAAATGGTGAAACAAGAGGTAAATGAACCCTTATCGAGTCCCTGGGCTTCCCCGGTTGTGTTGGTGCCCACAAAAGATGGTTAAACAAGGTTTTGTATTGATTACAGAAAGCTAAATGCTGTAACAACGAAGCATGTATATCCATTTTCCCGTAATGATCACACTTTGGATGCATTGGCAGGTTCAAAATATTTTTCTTCTTTTGACCTGGCAAGTGGGTATTGGCAAGTTGAGGTTAAGGATGCTGATAAAGAAAAGACTGCTTTTGTGACTAGCAGTGGATTGTTTCAGTTTAATGCTTTAGTTTTATCAGGGGGACCAAGTACCTTCCAGGTGCTGATGGAAGCAGTCCTTGCTGGATTGCAGTGGGATACATGTCTAGCTTATCTAAATGATATTATCATTTTAGTAAAACTTACAAGGAACATCTGGAACGACTTGAGGTCATACTTCAAAGGTTGAGAAATGCGGGTCTTAAGGTCAAACCCAACAAATGCTACTTGTTTAACCCTTTCTCTAACATGAAAAGCAGATGACACTTGCAAAAAAAATTCTTGAATAACTATTTTTTTCATTTTTTGTCTCAAAAACATAGGTTATGACCCCTCGTTGGAACGAGCTCGCCGAGCTCGTTCCAACGAGGGGTCATAACCTATGTTTTTGAGACAAAAATTGAAAAAATAATAAAAATTCATTGGCGATTTTTGAGAATAGCGCTGGCCGATTTTGGCCGTTACGTTGGGTAAAGGGTTAAGAAAGAATTGAAATGCCTTGGCCATGTCATAACTGAGAATGGGGGTTAAAAACTGACCAATCTAAAATTGAAGCTCATAAATATTGGCTGACTCCACATAGTGTTACTGATGTTCAGAAATGTTTGGGCTTGGCCTCATATTATAGGCACTTTGTTCCTCATTTTTCAGAAATTTTTCATCCGTCACATAAGTTGGCACAAAAAGGAGAAAAAACTTTGCTGGAATAAGGAGTGTGAACATTCTTTCATCCAACTTAAACAATATCTCATTAGTGCACCAGTTTTGAGATTGCCTTAATTGTAAAGATGTTTTTATCTTAGATGCAGATGCGAGCAACATAGGTATGGGGGCCCGTACTGTCACAAAGACAAAATGGTATAGAATATGTTATATCATATGCAAGCAAAAGCCTCACCAAAACAAAATGTAATTATTGTGTTACCTGTCATGAGTTGCTGGCTGTAGTAACATTTATCAAACAATTTTGCCATTATTTGTATGGAAAATGATTTATTGTTCAAAGTGATCATCGTCCCCTCAAATGGTTATATGGTTTCAAGGAACCTGAAGGCAGTTTGCCCGTTGGCGAAGTCAGTCAGACGAGTATGAGATACACAGACGTGGTGGAAAGCATAAGAATGCTGATGCATTGTCATGTCTACCTTGTGAATGTCATAATTGTAACTATGATAAAATTAAATCTAATGCATACCATTGTAGTAAAGTTAACCAGAGTCAAAAAGCCAGACCTGCTGGTATATGTGCAGTTGCAAATCTTTATCAAATTAATCGTGGTTCACACGATGACCTTAAGGAAAAACAACAGTCAGATAATGATTTAAGAACAGTGATTGAATGTCTGAGGGTATATAACTCAAAACCAAAGTTTAGTGTTGTTGAAGGGTCAAGGATCTGTGGAGCAAGTGGAATCAACTGGTAATTGTTGATGATATTTTGTGTATTAATTGGCATTCTCATGATAAGAAAGTGGTTATTATTAACCTATTGTACCCAAAATTCTGATTCCAGATATTTTAAAGTCTTTGCATAGTGATGAAGTTGGTGGGCATCTTGGTGTAATTAAAACAATAGATAAAATTAAGAGACGATTTTATTGGTTCCAGCTGAAGCTGGATGTTGATTTATTCTGTTAAAATTGTGTGAAATGTATCTCTTGCAAGCATCCCCCAAAGGCGCTAAAGACAGCACTGCATCCGCATTCAGTTGGTGCGCCATTTGAGAAGATTGCAATGGATATTATGGGTCCGTCCACTTCCAAAAACAAAAAAATGGAAATCGTTTCATATTAGTAATTTTTGACTATTTTAACAAGTGGGTCGAAGCATATGTGATCGAAAATCATATGGCAGAAACGGTAGCATATGTGTTGGTAAATGAATTTATTTATTGTTATGGAGTACCAGTTCAACTCCATACTGATCAAGGGAGAGAATTTGAGTCCCATTTGTTCAAGGAAGTTTGCCTCTTGCTAGATATAAAAAAAAAACCTGTACGAGTCCATAGCACCCCCAGTCTGATGGGATGGTGGAGGGGTTTAACAAAACACTTGTAGACATGCTCAGTAAATATGTGAATAATAACTACAATGACTGGGATGAAAAACTGCCACATGTCATGCTGGTTTATATATAACTCGTATTCATGAGACAACAAAGTTCTCGCCATCCTTCCTATGTTTGGGCGGCAACTAAAATTACCTGCAGACATTATGTTTGGTAGCCCACCTGAATATGAGGAAAGTTTTTCTCACTATTTTCTTCAGTCAGAAAAAAACTGAGAGAAGCTTATGACTTAGTATGACAAACCTCAACAAAAATCAGACGAAAATGAAGGCATATTATTATTTAAAAAAAACTGGTAATGCATATGAGGTAGGAGATAAGGTATGGCTTCTTGATAAAGTAAGTAAAAGGTTTGCTGAAAAAAATTATCAGTGTACCAAATGTTCACCAGGAGTGGTGAAGTGGTGTTAACCGCGAGCCTTTGGCACGCGGTTAACACCAGTTCACTACTCATGGTGAACATTTGGTACACCAAGCTACTTTGGGTATATTTTATTTATGCCATGATCGTCAGATTAATAAGAGTTTAAATGTTAAATAAATCAAAATTCACACTTGCGAATCTGTTTTTGTTTACATGAGCACCAGTGGGCGTTACTTCCGCTGGCAATTTTGTCGCCGAAACGAAATAAAAAACGAAAAGCGCAAATTACGGGACCTTTTTCATTTTAATACCACAAGAACATACTATTTCGAGTTATGGATGCTTTATTAGCAAGAAACAATGTATGTTTGTTAATTTTGGGTATCTTATAAAGTAAACTTATTTAAAACGTAATAAATAATTGCCACTTTCATTTCATTCGGCGTGCGATAAATTTAGACAAGTTTGCATTCAAGGCGAGGTCACTAAAAGGTCAACTTGGATGTAGTACCACTGTAGGTGTAAATTTTAACTATTGAAATCCCATTGCTGGCGTGTTCATCACGGTTGGCGTGTAAAGCTAAAATTTATGTCATAGGCTTTTTATATATAGTTGAATAGGTAACCATGGTATAAAAGATTTTTACAGCATTCTGAAAGCCAATATGGGTATCACTGAATCTGATGAGGAATGTTTTTCGGAGGAAGAATTTGATCAACCTATGTTGAGACAGCAGGAAGCAGCCTTCGATATAGCTGAAGACCAACTAATCATACAATCAATTAGAGGATAACATTGAAAATGTAGATGAAAATAATAGTTCAAGTGATGAGCAGAATGGCCAGGTAATAAACCATTCTAGAAGAGAAATTACACATACAACTCAATCAGCAGTGTGAGATGATATGATTGCAGATTCTATAAGAGGGGAGTCTTTTATAGGTGGGGAGATTGGAAATGGGAAGAATACCATTGAGACACATTCAGAAGGAAATAATAATTACCAGCCCTGACCTCGTCATGTTCGGCAGAAGCCAGTTCGGCAGCAGCCAGTTTGGCTGAAAGACTATCTAATGGACTACAATAAGCATTGATGATTTTAAATTTTGACTTGTACAATAATTTTTATTATGCTCATTCTGAACCGATATTGACAGTAGATACACTGAGTTCTAGTGTGTTCTATGTGCCTACTGGCACATAGAACACCTTGGAACACAGGGGACGAACTGTAGAATGTTAACACTGTGGTCGTGTCTCTCTCTTGGGAGAGAGTAGTGTTACAGGCTGCATAATTGTCTGTATTTTTATGTAAATAATGGGCCCCTTTCCTGTTCCAGATTTCTTTATTCTGGAGTAGAGCACGAGGTAATAGAGTAGGATTTGTAATAAACAAAAAGCACAGCCTGAGCTGTGGGTGAGTTGATCGTGCGACTGGTAAATGGGTGTCCATGATACAACTTGATCAAGTTGTAGAATATGATGCTCGCAATTTAGTTATTCCAGTATGTATATAATTAGAAAGGCTGTAAATATGTTACTAATGATGCACGCAGTACATGAACTGTACAAATGGTAACAACTGTTAGGTTACTAATCACCGAAATCCAATAATCATGTATTACAATCAGAGAAAAGTAGGTTATTACCTTCACTACAAGTCCCGATACAATACTTATTTTTGTTCTTTTCACAGATCGTTTATATTATCAGCATCACATCCTTTAATGTCTAGGTAAGAATGTGTGGTTTGGAGATTGAATGCAAGACAAAATGAAGAAAACAAACCAGTATTGTGAAAAAATAAGTGTCATTTTGAATGTAATAGAAATTAACCACGAATACTAATCCTTCAAGGGCGATATAGCTGCAGATGTTGAAAGTGACATTATACGCACATAAAAATCATGAAATCACATTCCATCACTGCATTGAACTAAACAAATGATATTGGCTTCGATAAATTCTGTAGACTTACGAGCAAATGATTGAAATCACTAATGAACTAAAACCATAATTTGAGCCACTCCCAACCTTTTTGAAATTTCTTTGAAATATTTTGGATTTCCATGAATGTTCTTATATTATTAGGCCCCCACAAAGTAGATCTTCTGTTTCTCAGGCCATTTTTTTGTAAAATTGCATGTGGGCAGGCGGTTTTTTATTTTATTTTTTATTTTTGTAATTATTTCTTTGTCATCAAAAGTTCATGTTCCTGGTTTGTTTTAGGCCTCATAATCTACATAATGTCCCTGGTGGTGATGTATTTCGTCCCTTGAGTGCAAGACGGCTTTGCAATGCTAAACCTTGTTGCACTCAAAGGGCAAATTTATAAATTCTTTCAACTTGGGTAAAATATCGGACATAAACCATTTAATTTTTATTTTTTTTAAGTTTGCATTGGTTATAAACAGAGAGCAAGCGGCAGCCAAAAGGACCACGCAGGAGGGCCTGAGAAACAGATTTTTAACTTTTTCAGGCCTTACTAGTTAAGTTTATTACATTACAGTTCATTACGCTAGTGGTTGATTTCGATCACTTCGTTGGATGTTTAGTATACTGCTAGTTAATTTCTATTAAATTGCTAGTTGATTATTACACAACTGGTTG
Organism: Pictodentalium vernedei; assembly: GCA_031216915.1. Lineage (NCBI taxonomy): Eukaryota > Metazoa > Mollusca > Scaphopoda > Dentaliida > Dentaliidae > Pictodentalium > Pictodentalium vernedei. The sequence continues at coordinate 523,509,942 of CM062294.1, read as the reverse complement.
CTACATGGTTCCGTCCAACTAATCTGGAGTTCTCCAACCGTAATACTAACGACACAATGTGACCCTGGTTGTTGTATGTGTCGTTAAACCCCATAAATATACAGAACTACACATATGTTTGAATGGGTTTATTATAATCCCTGATAGGTACGGGTGTGGGATGGAAAAATCTCACCCGAGGGCAAGATATTTGGGCCAGACACGAGGCTTGCCGAGTGTCTGGACCAAATATCTTGTCCCAGCTAGGAGTATTTTTTTCAATAGTTGGAAATTCCGAGGTCAAAAATCAAATAGTTGGAAATTCAGTAAATTAACATTGTTGATGAAAAATATTAAAATTCCAACTAATGATGAGAAATTTTGATCTTTCATTTCCAACTGGAAACTTGAGTTTCAAATTTCCTACTCTAAAATTTCGACTCTGACATCAGTCTGGTAAATTTTCTGACCCAGACACATTATAAATGATGCTTTTTCCGTTTTCGAACTAGTGAAAATTTTCAGAAGGGTTCATAACCGTTTACTCAACGCAGACGATTTCAAAATTCATTATTTTAAATATCATTTTTTAAAAAATTCAATAAAACCATATCATGTGACCCCTCTTTGGAACGAGCTCGACGAGATCGTTCCAAAGAGGGGTCACATGATATGGTTTTGTTGAAATGTTTCGAAAAACAATATTTTTCAGCAGCTCTATATGCATATTACGCGGGCGGATGCGGGCGATTCGTTGGGTAAAGGATTAAAAGATATCACCCAGCGCTGCAGTGCAGCCACCTTTCGAAACCACTCACAGTTGAAATTTACACCGGCGGCACCCCCCCCCCCCCCCCCCAGCTGAAACCCTCTAGCCACATCCCTGTCTACAACGCGCCGGCATTTAAATGACGTGTCACCATCTCAATAAACATTTTAATGACGAGTATAATGGTAATATGTACACGTTTTCACGGTAGTCAGTCACTTCCATAGATATTTTATGTGCTAATGAACCACTAATTAACATAGAAATCCCAGTGTATTGATTTTATCCGTGACACACATAAACTCTACTTGACAATAAATTAATCGCACTCGAAACCGACACCAACCCTGTCCTCACTTTCCAATCAACATCCAATAATTGGTTTTTAAGGTCACGAAAAAGTAGAAAGAAATTCATTGGGATTCAGCAACAAATTTGGATTGAGTTCCGATTTAATTGTTGTTCCATTAAATAAAAACATAGGATATATCGAACAGAGTGTTTGCTCATTCAAGCCATTTGGGTTTTTTCGATGAGAGCTCAATTTGAACATTTTGATATCTGATATATTGTGAAAAATCGTTAAAAATGTCATGATTGGGGGAGAGGACATGAATATAAATTGGTATAAATATATTTCATGGTAGTTTAGATTAGAAGTTTATTCAACAATACACAGTGACATACAATTCATGATGAAACCAGTTTTTTAGACACGTTATACATGTGTATTGTTTGGAGATGGAATAGCTAGATTAGCTGTCTTCCTGTCGTCTCCATAAATGGTAAATTGATAGCAACACACCCAGCGAACATTAGTGATGAAGCAAATCTGTAGGAAGGTGTAATGAACTTCTCTCTTCTAGGGAACGCGTTTATCGCCTACCTTCAGGGAGCGCGGTGACTCAGTGGGTACGGAATTGGGCTTCAACCAAAAGGTTCACGGATCGATCCCCACCAGGGGCTACTGCGTTGTGTCCTTGGGTAAGGCACTTAATCCCAATTGCCCACGTAGGGCAGGCGGCGTTGTGTATTAAAGAGTACTGCACGTCGATGGATCATTTGCTTTCAACCAATGCAAACCCTGCTTGTGTGGAGTTAGTGCGTTGGGGAGGGGGGGGGGGGGGTATCTGACATATGCTCGCCGTTGCTCGGTGGTTCTCTCCTGGTGCTCCGGCTTCCTCCATCCGTAAGACTGTCCAACACGGGTGGCCCTGGATGTAGAAAGTGTCGTTAAACCTCAATAAATAAATAAATAAATAAATAAATAAATAAATAAATAAATAAATAAATAAATAGAATCTCCTATCTCTAAAATGAATAACAGGATGACATATATAAATTATAAAAATAGTAAGTTATTCTGTATCGTGGTATTCCTCCGCTATAAGCTAGAGCTGTAGGTTAACCGAAACCGAACCGAGGTTTATATTTTTTTTAAAAAACCGAAACCGAAACCGTCGACATCCCGTAATCTAAGGTTTTTCGTTTTTTATTAAATACTCTCTTGCTGCAGTAATTCACAGAATGTAGCCATCCCAGAGTAGTGAGAGTACCCAGACACTGCCAATGGCAGTGTCTGGGTACTCTCACTGCTCTGGGAAGGCTGCATTCTGTGAATTTCCGACATTTCAGTTTAGTTGTGTTTGCAGCTTTCCTCAAGTTGCGTGCAGGTGTCAGACCTCGAAAAATGGCCAAGCAGAATAAAAGTTCTGTATATTTAGGTAATTATTATATTGGCCTTCCTGATTCTTCGTGTATTATAGATTATTTCGGGCATTCATTGAGTTTCACTCAATTTCACTACCATTCAGTTATGACTCCGGACATACGAATGAGTTTTATTGAATTTCACTTGGCCTCATGAACAGGTAACAGGACAAAACCCCCTCAGGACAAAACCCCATCAGACAAAACCCCCTCATTTTTTGCATCGTAGGACAAAAACCCCTCAGGGAAAAAAACCCTCAGGACAAAACCCCCTCAGACATTATATATATACTAACTTGTGTCTTGTGTTTCAGTAACACCCTTTTGCAACCCTTTTGCAAGTCATCTGTGCTTAACCATTAAAAGTACAGATGGCTGTTGTTGTTGTTCCATTATTTCTTTGATGTATAGCTTTGTTGTTTTAGTAATACCGTTTTGAAAGCTATCTGCACTTTCAATTTTTCAATTTTGCTCAAATTGCTGGGATACTAGCTTGTGTCTTCTGTTCCATTACTTCTTTGAGGTATAGCTTTGTTGTTTTAGTAATACCATTTTGCAAGCTATCTGCACTTTCAATTTTTTAATTTTGCTGACTTCAATAACCATTTATGTTGTTTTATTACACTGGCATGACAAAGTTTTAGAACAACATTCTCTGTCATAATGTTATAAATATGCCAGTTTTGAGATGCTTTCTCAGTATTCAAAATATTGTCAATTAGTGCTATATTATGGAGATTATCAAAAACCACAAAGGTGGTCTGAAACTTGTGCTTGATGGCTACATGTATACTAAGAAATACAAACGTCAAAATAAAATCCGATGGGAGTGCTCAAACAGATCAGCATTTTTGTGTAAGGCAGCTGTCACTACAAATGTTGAAATGAACTCTGTTTTTAGTTCCACCGAGCATTCGCATGATCCTAAAAACGGCGGCGTTGAGGCAACAAAACTACGTGCAGAGATGAAAGAGCGGGCTCCAGGTTCAAGAGGTACAAACAGCCAGCTCCTGACAGACACTATTGCAACAGCTCCCGTTTCCGTACGAGCTGCCATTGGGGATATCAACTCCGTGAAGCGTTCTCTCCGTCGTGAACGAGCTAAATATTTGCCACAGAGCCCAAAGACTTTATCAGAGTTGATAGTTGAGGGAGAGTGGGCATTATCATCAGATGGAGACTCTTTTCTAACATATGATAATGGTGTTGACAGTACCAACCGTATGTTGGTGTTTGCTACCAATGAAGGGTTAAGACATCTCGCTAATTCCTCATCTTGCTTTATGGATGGAACTTTTAATGTGGCACCAAAACTCTTTAACCAGCTGTATGTAATCCATGCTGCCCTTGGTGAAAGTTCAGTGGCTTGTGTGTATGCTCTGTTGGTGGACAAAAAACAATCTACATATGAAGAACTGTTTGGGGCAGTTCAGGACTATTGTGAAACTTTAGGATTCCAAGTAGACCCAACGACCATTACAATGGACTTTGAAATAGCTGCAATGAAGGCAGCGACAGAAATATTTGGTCCACAACTTGTTACACATGGATGTTTTTATCATTTGACTCAAAGTACGTGGCGCAAAATTCAGAGTTTGGGTTTGGTAACCTGTTACAGGGAGGATGACAATGTTAAGCATTTTTGTGGAATGTTGGACAGTCTAGCCTTTCTGCCAGTAGATGACATTCATGAAGGCATGTCACATCTGCGAGATGTCACCCCTGATGGACTAGAACCTCTCTTGGCCTATTTTAACAATACATATGTGACTGGGTCTTATAGAACTATCAAACCATCATCTCGACCTGATGGAACACTTGCCCCAATTAAAGTCAGACGCTTACCGCCTACGTTTCCACCTCCAGTTTGGAATGTGCATGACATAACAGTTTGTGGTAATGCTCGCACAAATAACATTTGTGAAGGTTGGAATAATGGGTTTATGAAACTTGTAGGCCATGCACATCCAACAGTCTGGAGAGTAATAGACAGTCCCAAGAAAGACCAGGTATTGGTCTCTACAACTCTCCTTAGACATGAACGAGGTGAACCTCCATCAAAACGTCAAAGAAAACACACAGTTAAACTTCAGAAGAAACTTGTAAAACTGTGTGAGGATAGGCGTGAGGGTAAACTCAATGTGGCAGACTTCTTGAAATATGTTGGTTATTGTATTCGGTTTTAGAAACTTCACTCATATATATGAAACAGTTTTAAAAATATAGTGCTTCACCTATACGTCCGTCCGTCAACACGGTAAAAACATTACATGGTATCCATATCACAGGTTAGATTTGTGTAATAAATAGAGGATCTACAACGGGTTCCCATTTTATAGCTGTATTTACAAAACGAGTTCAGTAAATTAGGTATTGGCCGAGCTTTAGCGAGGCCAAGACCTAATTTACTGGACGAGTTTTGTAAATAGAGCTACAAAATAGGGATCCGTTGTAGATTCTATTTATTACATGATCCAGGGTAACTCAAAAACGCGACTTGAACCACATTGAATTTTTGTGAGTGTCAATTAGATTTATTATCATTGGATAATTACTTTATAGATGTTGTAATTTGTAAGGCAAGATGATCCTAATTAATATAATATTTGTATGTTCTATAGTTCTGTGTGAAAAAGATCGCTAGATGTTACATGTTGTCAGTATTATATATATATATGTCATTAAATATTAATTACAATTACCTGCAAACAAATTTAATAAAACTCTATATTTGTTTAAATATTCTTTTTATTTATTCACTTCAACATTTATCACCTCATTTTTTTCATCATCATTTTTTCTCAAGTGAGGGGGTTTTGTCCATTTTGTCAGTAAAAGTGAGGGGGTTTTGTCCGAGGGTGTTTTGTCCTGAGGGGGTTTTGTTCGAGGGTGTTTTGTCCGAGGGGGTTTTGTCCTATATTCCATGAACAAACCGAACCGAGGTTTTACTCCACCTGAAAAACCAAAACCGAAACCGAACAAGAAATTTAAAAACCTACAGCTCTACTATAAGCGTCGTGCTTGATATGACCGATCTGGTCTCGTCAACGAGGCAGAAAAAACAGCTCACTTTGATTGACAGATGTTATAATTTGTTTATTAAATGGCGGTAGATATTGAACAAGAGGTGCACATCGGAGATGCAGGCGTCGAGTTGTGGTGGAAATCGGAGAGTGTAGCATGCCCATAACCCGGTTGTCAATCATATGCCGGTTGTCAAATCTGGAAACTTTGTTTAAGTTATAATGCTAATAAATTCAGAATTCGTGAAAAATGATTAAAGCCTATAACTCTGTAACGGTCCAGTTTTCAAACCCGCTTGAGATATTACTTCAAAGGACCTCTATGGCAAATATTTGGCAAATCGGAGGGTTGTTCAAGTTATTGCGATAACGAGCTCAACATTCCTAAAATTGACCAATTAAGGGCCATAACTCTGTAACGAAAAATCGGACCGGACCAGTTTTCAAACTCGCTTGAGATATTGCAAAAGTCCTGAATGCTGATATCGACCGAGTTATACAGTGGTCCAAAAGATGGCTTGTTAATTTTAACCCTGATAAGACAAGGGCACTGCTCTTTACCCTGTGCGACGATTTTATCTATCCAGACGTCACTTTCTCGATTTTGCAGAAGATCACCGACATCCGGGGATCGTTCTGCAGTCAAACCTTGGTTGGGACAAACATATTGCTAATATCTGCAAACAAGCCTATTCACGACTATCGCAGCTGAGAACACTATAGTTTACCCCGAATCGCAAAACTCTAGAACAAATATATCTATCCTTTATTTTGCCCATTCTCGATTATGGTAGTCAAGTGTGGTCTGGGGCTCCCAAGTCCTTACTTAAGAGATTAGACGACGTTCATCATGGCGCTGCTCGCATAGTAACCAACATAACTAGATCTGTATCTCACGAGCGGCTGCTCCTTGAACTTGGGTGGCAGTCTTTGGAGGAGAGAAGATTTGTTAAATCCATGAGTACGTTTCACAATATCGTGCATGGAAATGCACCGAGATTTCTTCAAAATATACTACCACCACCTACCTTTCGTGACGTGACTCGGCACAATTTACGAGATGCTGACAACTTTGTACAGTATAACATGCGAACTGAGTTATTCAAACGGTCATTTTTCCCAGCCTGTATTGCTATCTGGAATAATTATTCAGATGCTGTTAGAAACAGCCCATCAGTCTATTCATTCTGACGTCTTATCGCACGAAGACCAGTTAAACCACCCCCATTTTCAATTTTGGAAAAAAGAATAGTCAACGGCGTGCACTGTAAGCTTAGAAATGGGTGTAGTGATCTCAACTCTGATAAATATGAAAACTATTTAATTGATTCTCCTCGTTGCTCGTGTGGTGGTGGTACTGAGGATGCTAACCACTTTTTCCTCTTCTGTCCAAACTATGACAATATAAGAATTCTCATGTTTCAGACCGTGACAAAATTCAATATTACAAGGGTACAGCAGATTTTATATGGCGAAGGTATCCTCACAAAAAGAAACAATGGGTTTATTTTTTTTCTGCTGTACAGCGCTATATTTCAGACTGAAGGAGACTTAACCAGGCTTGTTAGATGAGCTGCATGTACGATGCAGCTCTTGATTGCTAGGGAGAGAGTAAGACTTCGACTGGGTCACCATTTCACTCACTCCGTAGTCTGAACAAGAGCCGTAGTAGTTCATTCCATTTCTGGTCCTTTTGAATTTCAGCTTGCCATTATTTTTGATATGCTTTCCGCGTCGTTCAGGGGGGGGGGGGGGTGGGGGGTGGGGGCTGTGGTATCAAGTTACGTGTTAAATATGTTTTTCTTATTTTTTTTCTCTCTTTCTTGTTTTGTGCTTTTGTGACAGTATTTTTGTTTTGTTTTTCCCCAATTACTAGTTTTGTTCAGTAATTAATTGTATTGCAGTTGTTTTGCTGTTATGTAAACTTATATGATAATTTATGTGTGGGAGAGGAGGAGTGTTTCTAAGTGGTAAGCACTTGTACACTCCAATCCCCTTTGCGATTTTGTGAGCAAATAAAATATGTTTAACCCTCTGCATACTGATGTCAAAATATCCAGATTTGAAGTAGCCATTTTCCCCATAATGCAACTGGGAATTTAACCAATTCAAGCTTGTTTGACAGAGCTCATTGAGTTCTGTCAAACAAGATTGAATTGGTTAAATTTCTAGTGGCATTATGAGAAATATTTGCACCCTGAACTTTAGATATTTCGACATCAGTGTGCAGGGGGTTAAACTAATGAGCTAAAAATTCGTAAATATTTGCCTAATTAAGGCCAATAACTCTATAACGAAAAATCAGGCTAGGCCAGTTTTCGAACACGCTTGAGATACTATTGCAAAAGACCTTTTGGATTGTTGGTCAAGAATGTTCAGCTCGAGTAAATACCACTGAAATTGAAGTTTTGGTTGTCTCGCGGAAATAAAACTATTTTTATTTTCGAAAACACGAGAATTTCAATAAATTCGTCATTTAATTAGCATTCTTTTGAAAAAATTGTGCACGCGAGCTATGATTAACATAACTCAATTAGACTGAGAAATAAAATCAAATTGTGAAATAGATAGGAAGATAATTATACCATTGTTCCAGTACTGCCTCCCCTACCTACAAATTTGACTACAGTACGTGGAGAGTGGATTGTAACAAAATCACTCGGGGAGTGGAGTTATCACCCAAACACCACTTTCAACTTCTGTACATATGGGAAAAAAACGCTAGCAATGTTTCAGCCGGGGCGCGCGGTGGCTCAGTAGGTAGAGGTGCAGGCTGCAAGCCGAGAGGTCCTCGGTTAGAATCCCACCTGCCGCAATCGCGTTGTGTCCTTGGCAAGACACTTCACCGCCCATGTAGAGGCACGGTGACGCTGTGCACTAAGGCGTACTGCACGTCGATTGTGCACCTGTCTTCAACCAATGCTAACCCTGCTTGTGTGAAGATAGTATGTTGGGGAGCTGACAGTGAGTTAGTATGTTGGGGAGCTGACAGTTGCTCGCCGTTGCTCGGTGGTTCTCTCCGGGTACTCCGGCTTCCTCCGCCCGCAAAACTGTCGTGGTCATGATTAGCCATTGTGCAGAAATATGTGACCTTAAACATCAATAAATAATTAAATAATCTTTCAGCCAATGGACCTCCGGCTTAACCATTGGCTGGAACTTTGCTTGTGATTGTTATGCTTTGCAACAAATTCGCAATTATTACTTGGATGGAATCTCCACTCTGCGGGTGATTTAGTGGTAATACACTCTCCGCGTTCTGTATATTGCTATTACAGCGGGCGTTCCCCAAGGATCGGTCCTTGGCTCATTTCTGTTTCTAGTGTATATTAATGATATCGCAGAAACCGTGGAGTCGATTACAAGGCTTTTCGCGGATGATACATGTCCTACGGGCTGTGGGAATTCTGTCTAAACGGGTGGGCTCAACAGTGGTTAGTGACTTTTAATGCGCAAAAGACACAAGTAACCCAGCAGCAGCTTAAACGTCTCGATGTGTTACACCGAGATGCAGCGCGCATAGTATCGGGGACTAACAAGGTCTGTTCCAAAAGAACGCCTCCTACTAGAAGTAGGATGGAGTCCACTTGGTGAGAGATGTTACACCCAAAGAATGGTTCTGTTCTACAAAATTGTTAACGGCCAATCCCCCGGTTACCTGTCTGAACTATTGCCCTCTCGCTTCAACGAACTGCCCAGTCATAACTTACGCAATGCCTCGAACTTTATTCCCATAGCCCTACGAACTGAATTGTTCAAAAATTCTTTTTTCCCCCAGAAGCTTAGCTGACTGGAACAGCATAGACGACGAAATAAAAAAATGCCCATCGCTGGAATCTTTTTAAAAAAGTACAACACCCCTTAATATTCGGCCTCCGACGTACTTTGATGTAGGTGAAAGAACATATAGTATAATACACGCCAGAATTCGAAGCGACTGCAGTGAACTAAAATCAGATACGTTCGCTATTTATATCTCCAGTTCTCCTGAATGTGCATGTGGTAATGGTATCGCTCGAGAAGAGAGAAGATGCACATTATTTCGTCTTTGACTGCAATTTATATTTTTAAGCCAGGGCCGAACTTCAAAACAAAGTGTCAAAACTTATTATAATCCACGTGGATCAACTTTGTTACGGAGACTGTATCCTGTCAAATAAAGACAATACAGACATATTTCTGGCTGTCCAGTAATTTATTAAAAATTCCAAAAGATTCGATAGCGGTTTGTAACTGGTGTGAATATTTATATACATACACATAGCTATCTTAACTGTATCTATTTAAGAATTGAATGCAATTTTTATAATCTTTATTGGAGTATGAACGTGTGGGAATGGGTACAAATTGTATGAATCCCTTCGCTTTATTGGAGTATGAACGTGTGGGAATGGGTACAAATTGTATGAATCCCGAACGGATTCATACAATTTGTACCCATTCCCACACGTTCATACTCCAATAAAGATTATAAAAATTGCATTCAATTCTTATAATTACATTCCGTAACTGTTTAAACTACTTTTTACCAAACAACAAAGCAGAAAGACGACATAAAACATGTACGAACGAACGAGGCGAAAAAACCACCCTCACACGAAAGACAAAGCGCACAACTCTGCGGCGCTAAAGTTAAAAACCCACCCAAACACCGCCCGAATTACACTCTGTCAACTGCGCTCTACCGTACATGCGGATCAAAGTTCGACCAAATGTATTCACTGGAAAATGAATTACATTTGGTCATGATGTTTTCATCCAACTGACCAATGGGAATTGAGTATTTGGACCCAAAACATATAACTACATTAACAATGTAATTATATACATTTACACAGCGATTTTAACTTCTATCAAATGAGCACAGGCACTAGTGACTTATGCTGGACGAATACATGGTATATTCGTATTGAGACTGATTTACAAGTATATTTTTCGGGTTACAAAAAGTTTGAATCATAATCGCTTTACTGTCAACTGCCTCAGCCTCACCATTTGACCACTTCCATTTCACTTTTTTTTTTCTCTCTCTCTCTCTTCTACCTTCATATTTGGTAGGTTTTTCATATTATTACTTACTGACTTTTCAAGTTTTTATTCTTTTCTTCTCTTCGACAGTTGCATTTTTGTTTACAAATGTATGTCGCCAGTAGTTAATTGAAAATGTATTATCTACGGAGAAGAGGGATGCTAAAGTGTTACGCACTTGTCCTCCAATCCATTTTGTACTGTTGGTGCAGGTTGGTGCAATAAAATATGTTTAAACTAAACTGCCTAACAAGTACTTCGTCGGATAAAATATGCACACACAGGTTGCCAAGTCATCGTGTGTGACTATTGGTGACCCAGTGATGAAGTTCTGAGGGAAACTACGTATACACGTCACATTATGAGGTAAGCGTAACAAATTTAATTACCAATAAAATCAGCTACTAAAACACTCCTTTGGATGTGGAAAATCTTTGCCTAAATCTCAGTTTTTTACGTCTGTTGTTGTTTACATTTAAAATAAATACAACATACGGTGATGGTGTTTTTTACGGCAGCGTATTAGCGCCATCTCGTTTTTTGGGTAACTTATGTTAAATTGTAATTACAATTTAGCTAAATTGTAATTACGACGTAATAAATTGTGATTACAACTTAATAAATTGTAATTACAACTTAGCTTAAATTGCAATTACAATATTGCTTAAATTGTAATTACAATATAGCTTAAATTGTAATCACAACTTATTTATATTGTAATTACGACTTAGTTAAATTGTAATTACAACTTAATAAATTGTAATTACAACTTAGCTTAAATTGTAATTACAATATAGCTTAAATTGTAATTACAATAGAGCTAAAGTTGTAATTACAACTTATTTATATTGTAATTACAACTTAAACAATTGTAATTACAACTTAGCTTAAATTGCTGTAATTACAATATAACTAAATTGTAATTACAATTTAAGCTATATTGTAATTACAATTTAAGCTATATTGTAATTACAATTTAGGCTAAGTTGTAATTACAATTTATTAAGTTCTAATTACAATTTATTAAGTTGTAATTACAATTTAGCTAAATTGTAATTACAATTTAACAATTTAACATAAGTTACGCAAAAAAAACGAAATGGCGCTAATACGCTGCCATAGTTTTTGAATAGGTTTAGTGCTGGTATGACTAGTGTTTGGTATTTTGTGCATATTGCATTCTCCCTCTTACTCCATCAGCCCCACCGTCTTATGTTAATTTGATCAAGAAAGGCGACAACACAGGTGGATTACTGATGTGAAGAATTGGACTCATTTCTTATGAAATGCCATTTCAACTTTCAATATCTGTCTTTTATATTGTAAACTGACCTTAACCCTTTACCCAACGAATCGGCCACATCCGACCTCGTTATATGCAAATTCAGCAGCTGAAAAAATACTATTTTTAAAAAAAAATTCGACAAAAACCTATCATGTGACCCCTCGTTGGAACGAGCTCGTGGCGCCCGTTCCAAAGAGGGGGTCACATGATGTGGTTTTGTTGAAATTTTTTGAAAAAGTTTAAAAAATGGTATTTAAAATAATAAATTTGGATATCGTCTGCGTTGGGTAACTACAGCTGGATTCACTACTTGGGGATCCTTATTCTTAAGAGTCGCTTACTATTTTATGTTTAACCCCTTTCCTAACATGAAAAGCAGACGACACTTGCAAAAAAAGATTCTTGAACAACTATTATTTTCATTTTTTGTCTCAAAAACATAGGTTATGACCCCTCACTGGAACGAGCTCGACGAGCTCGTTCCAACGAGGGGCCATAACCTATGTTTTAGAGACAAAAATGAAAAAAATTAGCGATTTTGAGAATAGAGCTGGCCGGTTTTGACCGTTACGTTAGGTAAAGGGTTAATCTTCTGAAAACTGATGTCGAAATGACAGAATTTCTACTTAGGGACCTGCGAACCTCCGATTTCGGCTCGAATCGAATAGTAGACGTACTCCAGCGTACGTGTGACGGTATAAATTAGTCAACTTTTGGAGATCGCAGTAAAAACTGTGAAAATGGTGAAATTACAATGTAGTCTGTTATTGTTAGCGATAGAAAGTTCTCCGTTTGAGCCTAGTGTGTCCGTGCAGAACAGAAATAACAAGCAATGACGTGAACGTTAAATTTGCTCCCACGAAAGCGGCGGGTATTTCGAACGTATTAACTTCTCGCATGCTGCTGGCAGATATTCCTGACCAGGACAGGATTTCTCTTGCCACGGATATAAGTATAACTTGGAAGGGTTTAATCAAATTTTCCCTTTGTGAATGACATGGAGTTGTTCAGGGATGTGGCGACAGATGTGTGTGTGTGTGTGTGGGGGGGGGGGGGGGGGGGGGTCTCACCCCCTCCCCTCCAGCTAGGAGTGTTTCTTTTCAATAGTTGGAAATTCCGAGGTCAAAAATCAAATAGTTGGAAATTCAATAAATTAACATTGTTCATGAAAAATATTAGAATTCCAACTAATGATGAGAAATTTTGATCTTTTATTTCCAACTGGAAACTTGAGTTTCGAATTTCCTACTCTAAAATTGACATGGCCTCAAAATTTCGACTCTAACATCAATCCGGTAAATTTTCTGACCCAGACAGATTATAAATGATGCTTTTTCCGTTTCAGGACTAGTGAAAATTTTCAGAAGGGTTCATTACCCTTTACCCAGCGCAGACGATTTCAAAATTCATTATTTTAAATATCATTTTTTTAAATTTAACATTTTTTTAACAAAACCATATCATGTGACCCCTCTTTGGAACGAGCTCGACGAGCTGGTTCCAAAGAGGGGTCACATGATATGGTTTTGGTGAAATGTTTCGAAAAATAATATTTTTTCAGCAGCTGTATTTGCATATTACGTGGGCGGATGCGGGCGATTCGTTGGGTAAAGGATTAAAAGATATCACCCAGCGCTGCAGTGCAACCACCTCTCGAAACCACTCACTGTTGGAATTTACACCGGTGGCACCCCCCCCCCCCCACCCCCAGCTGTAACCCTCTAGCCACATCCCTGGAGTTGTTCACCAATGATTTCTTAAGGTACATGCTAGTCATATTTTTCGTCAAAATCTAGTCATGGCTGATGAAAAATATTTTGGAAACACTCAGCCGCTTAAAAGTTAACGATATTCATGTAGAATATGATGGACGTACAATCTTTAAAATGGAAGTGGGCTTGGGCTCAAACATGTCGAACCTCACTGATTGATTTCGAGCCGAATCGAATCATCGCCATGGCTTCGATACGAAAAGAAGCTCGAACCGTTCGCGGGTCCAAATTTCAAGTTCATATTTTTCTCATCTGTGGGGATGCAACTATCTGAATTTAATTTCACGTCGCCTGTGTCTTGGGGGAATTTCACCAGCCATAGTTCTGGGGCCAAACCACTGGACAGAAAGGGGCAGACTGAGTTGCGACGAGTTTCGCCGATGTTCCATCAATCCAGTTGTATTGATCAGTGGGTCAGTAACAGTGTAGTATAAAATCTTTCACTTCATTTAACGCTATGGCGTTTACCTTGAACGAAACCCAATAATAGTGTATTAACTTTCCAATCTCGTAGGGCTTAAAATTCATACGCGAATCCAAATCGATTCGCGCAAATGACTATCGCAAGGAAAACAATGAGAATCAACTTTGATTCGCGCAAAATGTTCATTTGATTCTTGTCGTAGATTCTAAAAGTGGCTTTAAAAAACCAGAAGAATGTTCTGTCTTTGCCCATTCATAAGGTAACAAAACTTCACTTAGCAGCGATGTTTAGTGAAGTCTTGGCTGCCTGTGTAGGCAGCCAAGACTTCACTAGACACCACTGCCTCGATACTGTAATTTCAATCATCAAGACCACCAAAAGCCTATATGATGGAACATGTATTCTACATGCACATGTATGAGAAACTCGACAAAATGGAAATTGGGTCCTCAATGGGTGAACTCTCTAAAAAATACATTTGCCTTTTACTATGGTATATGTACATGTTTCACTCACAGTGGTATAACAGTACTCTCAAATTCAAAATATTTAAGAATTGAAAATTCATTCTCGCAACGGGAGTACGCGAGAATCGAAACTGATTCTCGTGAATCGAAACGAATTTTAAGGCCTGCCTCGGTTCTTGTTTTTTGGTCAGTAATAACTAAACATTTGGTAAATATTCAATTTGTATTACCATGAAAAATGTGCTCCTCATAGAAGGTACAAGAGGTGTTTTTCACTTTTCGGGGTTTGAGGTTAAAAGCTATGTGCAATCAGAAAATATGGCATTTTTGTGTTTCCACTTTTGCGCGCGAAATTTGACCCCCATTTGGAGAGACAACAGTTATCGCTTGGGGAAACCTTCTATTATTATCTCTTTAGCGAACGTTCCTTAGGCCATTATAGCTAATGTCTTGGGCAGTAATACGCGATAAATGCTCAAGTCATCGCGTGACGTGTTGCCCCCCCCCCCCCCCCCCCCCAATTGTATCTCCTTTCCATTAGCACGGTGGCCCGACACGTCACGTGACCGAATTACGCCCCGTTCCGAATCTTCTGTTTCCGCTTTGTAAATTCGAATGCAGCGCGAGAAAAACAAACCTCACCTCAGTTACCTTGGTGATTACGCCAATCAAAACGGTTTAAACCTCTCTACTGGAACACGAGGAGCAAAATAATGATATAAGGTCAGTATATATATATATATATATATATCGTTCTGTTTTTTAAGCTGCCAAACTCCGATGCTGGAATTTTTGCCTCATTTATTTCGAAGTTGGTTTTTAGAAAACTTTAAATGTCAAGGCCGACATCTTATGAATATTCAAAGTTCAAACTCTTAAATTAGTTGTTCATTTTCTATTCACATTAAAAAGTTGGTATATTTCTTGGTTAAAGGACACGTACGTTGAATAATTCACGGATTTAACCCTTTACACAAGGTAAAGGCCGAACACAGCTAGCTTTATTCTCAAAAATCGCCAATAAATTTTCATTATTTTTTCATTTGTGGTCTCAAAAACATAGGTTTTGACCCCTCGTTGGAACGAGCTCGTCGAGCTCGTTCCATTGAGGGATCATGATCTATGTTTTTGAGACAAAAAATTAAAAAAAATGAGTTATTCAAGAATTTTCTTTGCAAGTGTCGTCTGCTTTTTAGGTTAGGCAAAGGGTTAATTAATCTTTGGACTTGCAGTTATTTTGAGGTTACTTGAATGTCCTTCCCTATATTAATGGTAATAATAGTAATAACACGACTTTCTCGAACATTACGGTTCTATTAACGGCCCACTCGAAATGATTAACGGCCCTCTGTTTTATTAGCGATCATAGACTTCGACTGAGATAGGTTTTAAGACCCCGGGCTGTTGATCATTTCTGTTGGGCCGCTGATGAACCGTAATGCCCTTGAAAATTATGTTACTGTTATATTCGCATATTTTTTCAGTTTTCGTCGGGCGAAGTAAAATACCTGTAACTAAAGGAGTGGATTTGTGTGTAAAGGTCGATCATAAAAAAGTAAACACAAACACTATTTCTTTTCTGAAAGAAAAAATGGCTTCAGCGTAGAAAACTACACGAGGTTTTATTAAATACAAGAGGCCCCAGGGGGCCTGAGGGCGCTCACCTGACATGGTAGCCTAAATATCAACCCAGAGAAGTGATTTCCACAAGTTGCATCTGCTCCTCCTAAGAAAAGCTGAAACCAAATATCCAAATATTCTGACCAGTGGATCTAAAAAAAAGATTTTTAAAGAATATTCCTCATATTGAACTAAGTCATAATTCGGGCTCCCACAGGGAGCCCATATATGAACCCAGGGACTTGGCTTTAACAAACCTGAATCTCACACCCCTAAGGATTCTGCACACCAAATATCAAAACATTCCGACTGCTGGATCTGAAGAAGAAGATTTTTAAAGAAAATTCCTCATTTTGAACCAAGTTACAATTCGAGCTCCCACAATCAGCCCAAATATGGACTTAGGGACATGGCTTGAACAAACTTGAATCTTACCCCCCTAAGGATGCTGCATAAAAAATATCAAAAACATTCATCTGCTGGATCTGAAGGTTTTTAAAGAAAATTCCTCATTTTGAACTAAGTTGTCATTCAGGCTCCCATAGTGAGCCCAAATATGAACCAAGGGACTTGGCTTGAACAAACTTGAATCTCAGCCCCCTAAGGTTGCTCCATGCCAAATATCAAAACATTCCAACTGCTGAATCTGAAGAAGAAGATTTTTAAAGAAAAATTCCTCATATTGACTAAGTTATAATTTGAGCTCCCACAGGGAGCCCAAATATGGACCCATGGACTTGGCTTTAACACACTTGAATCCCCCCCCACCCCCCCCCCCCCCCCCCCAAGGATGCTACTCACCACAGATCAAACCATTCCGACTGCTGGATCTGAAGAAGAAGATTTTTTAAGAAAATTCCTCATTTCGAACAAAGTTACAATTCAAGCTTCCACAGTGAGCCCAAATATGGACCTAGGGACATGGCTTGAACAAACTTGAATCTCACCCCCTAAGGATGCTGCATACCAAATATCAAAACATTCAGACTGCTGGATCTAAAGAAGATTTTTAAAGAAAGTTCCTCATTTTGAACTAAGTTATAATTTAGGCTCCCACAGTGAGCCCAAATATGAACCCAGGGACTTGGCTTGAACAAAATTGAATCTCACCCCTCTAAGCATGGTGCATACCCAATATCACAAGATTCTGCCTGCTGGATCTTGAGAAGAAGATTTTCAAAGAAATTTGCCTGAAATGCACTAAGTTCAAATTTGGGCTCCTATACTGAGCCCAAATATAAACCCAGGGGCCGATTTGAACAAACTTGAATCATATCTACCCCACAATGTTGCATACCAAATATCACAAGATTCTGCCTGCTGGATCTGGAGAAGATTTTTGAAGAAATTTGCCTGAAATGCACTAAGTTCGAATTTGGGCTTCTATAGTGAGCCCAAATATGAATCCAGGTGGCCGATTTGAACGAACTGGAATCAGATCCACCCCACAATGTTGCATACGAAATATCAAACGATTCTGCCTGCAGGATCTGGAGAAGAAGATTTTTGAAGAAATTTGCCTGAAATGCACTAAGTTCGAATTCGAGCTTTTATAGTGAGCCCAAATATGAATCTAGGGAGCCAATTTGAACAAAATAGAATCAGATCCACCCCACAATGTTGCATACCAAATATCAAAAAATTCTGCCTGCTGGATCTGATGAAGAAGATTTTTTAAGAAATTTGCCTGAAATGCACTAAGTTCAAATTTGGGCTCCTACACTGAGCTCAAATATACACCCAGGGAGCCGTGAATCAGATCCACCCCACAATGTTGCATACCCAATATCAAAAGATTCTGCCTGCTGGATCTTGAGAAGAAGATTTTCAAAGAAATTTGCCTGAAATGCACTAAGTTCAAATTTGGGCTCCTATACTGAGCCCAAATATAAACCCAAGGGGCCGATTTGAACAAAGTTGAATCAGATCCACCCCACAATGTTGCATACCAAATATCAAAAGATTCTGCCTGCTGGATCTGGAGAAGAAGATTTTCAAAGAAATTTGCCAGAAATGCAGTAAGTTCAAATTTGGGCTCCTATACTGAGCCCAAATATAAACCCAGGGGGCCGATTTGAACAAACTTGAATCAGATCCACCCCACAATGTTGCATACCAAATATCAAAAGATTCTGCCTGCTGGATCTGGAGAAGAAGATTTTTAAGAAATTTGCCTGAAATGCACTAAGTTCGAAATCGGGCTTCTATACTGAGCCCAAATATGAATCCAGGGGGCCGATTTGAACAAACTTGAATCAGATCCACCCTACAATGTTGCATACCAAATATCAAAAGATTCTGCCTGCTGGATCTGGAGAAGAAGATTTTTTAATGTTTTTCCCATTGCCTACAGTGTTAAAAAGTGCTGACTCAGCACTTTTTCAAAAGTCCCGAAACTGTACCCTATGATAAAACCGATGGCAATTTTTTTTACCAATTCTGGTCCTAAGGAAGCTTCACACCAAATAAAAATTCTCGGTGCCGTGCAGTTTTGGAGATATGGGCGTTTTAATTTTTTTCTATTTTTAGCTCCTGCGGTTCCCATGGGGCTACGGGAAAAAAAATCAGCATAAATTAGGTACTTATGACCCAATAAGCCTTCACATAAAATTTGGTTCAAATCAGCCTCTCGGTTTGGAAAATAGAAATTTTGGGCGGGGCCTAAAATTTTGCCCCTCCCATACTGACGCCAAGTATAGCCCCACAAACTTTTCTTGAACAAATCTGAGTCTACACCTCAAAAGAAAGCTGCACACCAAATATCAAGTCTCTGCTACTGCTGGTTCATGAGAAGAAGATTTTTTAAGATTTCAGCACACTTTTTGGGTGTGGCCCTACCCACGGGCAAGGCAACTCGATTTGAACAAAATCAAATTGCGATGTCATAACAAACTATTATCTCAAATATCAATTAAATTGGTTCAGCGGTTTGGGAGGAGAAGACGCAAACACCATGTTCACGGCGGACGACGGACCGCGGACGACGTACGGTGAGTGATCACTATAGCTCTCCTGACTGAAAGTCAGGTGAGCTAAAAAGCTATTTTTGCAGGATTGAGTATCTCAAACTAGGAGCTAGTGAGCTCTCCCAATTGCACTCAAAATATTTGAACCTCATTTTACCTCTAAATGGGATTTATGAGTCTTCGTTTTTTAATATCGACAGATAGAAAAATAACAGTTTTCGATTTTCTCTACGAAAATATGGATACAATCTAACGACATGGCGGTCTCTTGCTTTGTTGTTCTTATCAAAGGTAACGAACGAACACCTCCACTCCATCCCCGCATCAATACACACACACTTCAGTGGACTGTAACACAATACGCGACCTTGCCACCTTTTTGATAACCAGTTCCAATACATTATGGCTGGTAGGTTTGGGGAACATTCACACTCTCACTTCGCTCCAATGGTCGTTAGGAGAAGTGAAAAAATAGTTAAAATAGTAAAAAAAACTCCATAATTCCAAATCGTACAGTTTACACAAAGTGTTTGCTGACAATATCCGTACATAATATAACTTACGCTTAAGGTGATAAAGTAAAAATAGGTTTTACTTATACAATAATATGATTTTCGAGGGCGTTGGGTTCCATTACTGGACCATCATCTGTGGTTAGTAACCCAGAAGTCATTAGCGGCCAGAGGCGATAGCCGAAGTCCACTAATGAATGTGGGGCTGCTAATCACAGATGGCGGTCCAGTAATGGGTATGGGGCTGCTAATCACAGATGGCGGTCCAGTAATGGAGCCAAATGACGCCTGAGAAAATCATGTTATTATTATGATCAATCCTTAGAAATCATCAGAACGATTTTCGACTCTTTTGTGGATTTATATTATTTCGTAAAAAGAATCAATATGAAACATCATTTATTTGTAAAGTAGCTGCATCGAGCTCCGATGATTGCGACATCTTTATTTTTGTCGTTAGGGAAATGTAAACAGATTTCCAGGAAAATGAAATCACGTCATGCGCAGAACGTCAGCGCGTGCTAATGACCAAAAATAGCCGTTGGTGACCGGCTGCGCTTCACAATCCTTGTTTCAAATTTATTATGTTCCCTTGCATGCCGTGTAAATTAGAATTAACATGAAAGTAGTGCATTACGAAATGAAAATAATATTCATCAAGACGGTTCTTACTGAACATACATCTGAAGGATGTTATTTCGGTTTTTAACTGCAAACATTTTAATTTTATGTAGAAACGTCTGTTTATGGACACTCGCAGAGGACTGACAATAATGATGATAGAATATCAGCTACAGATTTAGTATAAATTGGACCCTCGGGAAGAGCTATGTTAATTTTTTATTTATTATGTTTCAGTCCCAGGATATCTGTAGGATATTGTTTATGTAGATTAAGCTGTAAAGTGCGTGCTTGGCTATGCAGCATTATTGGTATCCTATTTCTCCATCTAGAAATATAGCTTTACAGTCGTAAACAATACAAACCCATTTTAAGTAGTTGAGTGTTGGAAGCCCATGTTTGGGTTTTATTATGAAGTGCTGGTGCCGCAGTTACTGGGTTTCATATTCTTACGATTTGCTTCCTGTTCTCTTTTGGGTAAAATTACTTTTTCTGTGCGCTTTTCTTGTTGCAATTTATTGGACAGTGCCTCTTGGCACTGTCCAATAAATTGTCACAAGGTAAATCATTCAACCCGTTCGCTGCTGTGCAATTTGGTAAATCCTGTGCTGAACCATATATTTGAGGAAATGATGTTAAGGTGAAACAAAATGAAAACGCCAATAACGTACACTTATTTGTAATTTTAAAACTGTTATTACATACTGGAACATTATGCGACAATCTCATTCAGGTACTCAACTTTGACGGGGTTTAGTACTGTCTACAAAATTTCTCCCAGCCCACACTCCATAAATCTCAACATGAATAACATTTAGTCTACTTAAATTTAATTCCTGTTTAATGGACTTTGTCGAGTCATACTAACGTTTGAAGAAAATCACGAAATAAAACACTCTTTTTTCAAGTCACATTTGCATTTCCAAAACACCAAAAAAAGGTAACAGTAGCTTATAACAGAAGACTGACCATGTAGTCCAAACGTGGCCCCACAGGCCGTTATAACTGACCATGTAGTCCAAACGTGGCCCCACAGGGTGTTATATATATATTTTTGTTTTGCCGTCCTGTGGCACAGGACGACAAAACAAAAAAATATATAACGGCATGTGGGACCAAATTTGGACTATTAAGCCTGTTGTTTTCTCGGGTATTTCGGTATTTACATAAACGCGTGAAATGGTGGAGAACAAATGAATAATGTCATATCGTCTGTCGCGTTCATTTCTTATAAGATACATTCTATTGAGAATAACGTGCTGTGGTATCGATTCCCTGTATGTGGAATCTCCGTACTGAATACGGACTAAAAGCACAGGCCGTCAACATTTGATTCCGTATTCAGTATGGACCTGTAGCAGCGAAAGGGTTAAACAAATTCTGATGACCAAAACTAATTAGCACCATACCAATTAATCTACTGATACTGGGGTAGATAGTGAGACAGGAACACAAGAAGAGAATGTCCCTCTCTATGGAGAACATGCCGCGTTAAACAAAATGGCTTTTTCACCCATCTCCATACTGACTTACTCTCACCTTAGAGTTGCCGCAATGCTAGCAGCTATGGCCAAAATACTGCATGTTTCTTTATTCAGTGGGTTATATTTATTTATTTGATGGGATTTAATGACACTTTCCACAGCCAGGGTCACCTCATGTCGGGCAGTTTTACGGGTGGAGGAGGCCGGAGTACCTAGAGAGAACACCGAGCAACGGCGAGCAAATGTCAGGCTCCTCAACATACTAACTTAACCCAAGCAGGGTTAGCATTGGTTGAAGACAAGTGCACCATCTACGTGTAGCACGCCTTAGGACACATCGCCACCGTTCCCCCACAGGGGCGATTGTGATTAAGGTCCCTACCCAATGACACAACGCGGTTGCCGCAGGTGGGATTCAAACCGAGGACCTCTGCATCTCTACCTACTGAACCACCGCTTACCCATTCAGTGGGTTAAAACACACATGGATGCCGCTGCGTTCAGACTGATGAGGTTCCATTATGCTGCAATATCATCATGCTATCGTAGAACAATCTGCTAGTTAATCCGACCACTGCACCCCCCCCCCCCCCCGCACACACACACACTTTCACGTACGTATACGTTTTCAAACTATAAAACGTTTTGTATTTTCAATAATTGTATTTTTTGCCTGTGAATATAAATTGTGCAATAAATCATTAGCATTTTAAAAAAAAGTGGCAACTTACCTGCCGGTAAATTGCCACTTCTTTAAAATACTAATGATTTTTTCAGTCGTCTATACTAACAAGAAGAAGGTAAAATCATGGCAAATAAAATTGTAAAAGGTTTATAGCATTGGCTCCTGCTCATCCCCATTTGTGTCTAACTCAAGGAAATGGGGGCACGATGACGCCGTGTACTAAGGCGTACTGCACGTCGCTGGTGCACATGTCTTCAACCGCTGTAACCCTCCTCGAGCGGAGCTTGAACAGAGTTAGAATGTTGAGGAGCTGACAGTTGCTCATCGATGCTCGGTGGTTCTCTCCGGGTACTCCGGCTTCCTCCACCCTTAAAACTGTCACGGTCACGATTAGCCATTGTTCATAAGTATGTGACCTTAATCACCAATAAATAAATAATAAATAAATTTAAATAACTCAAGGAAATGACAATTTTCAATTCCGATTACTGTTATAAGAATTTAAGTCTACATGTAGGTGGCTTTCAAAACACAATAATTCAACATAGAGCGTGGTTGTGGAACAAACTTAACCCACAACATCGTCATCCAGAACATTCATAATTAAAAAACAAACATTCACAATTAGTCAGGGCTTATGACAACTAGTACACTTATGTATACATTCTGCATTGGATTGTGTGAAAAGCAAGATTCGAGAAACTAGCCATATTGAACCTAATTACCTTATAGGTATAACAGTACTAAATATTATCCCATAGGCGATCATCATAACGTTTGTGCAAAGAATAATATGACCACATCACGTTAATTTGGGAACTCAAATATCTTTGTCAAGTACAGACCTCAAGCAAACGTTTCTGTCCCGAAAACAGGGGTCATGCAACAAATAAGAGAGAAAAAACATTTTCTGTGAATTTCCAACAACACCACACGAGTAGTCGATGGTACTTTTGTGCCCCCACAATTCATCAAATCAACATATTTAATTCTCTGGAATATTCAGCAACAGTGTAAGATGTAAGAAAAATGCACCTAAAGTTTATTAAAACAATTTATTACTTTCCAAAGTGGGATCTACTGGGATTTCCGGGTTTGATTATAAACGATAATTTCACAAGTGAATTATGCAATCAACAAGTGGGTCATGTATCCGTGCGCGCAAACGAAGACGCTTTGCCGTGGGTGTAATGGGGACTTCATTGTGTTTTGATTTTTTAATCCTTTACCTGACATGAAAAGCAGACGACACTAGCAAAAAAATTCTTGAATAGCTATTATTTTCATTTTTTGTCTCAAAAACATGGGTTATGACCCCTCATTGGAACGAGCTCAACGAGCTCGTTCCAATGAGGGGTCATAACCTATGTTTTAGAGACAAAAAATGAAAAAAATAATGAAAATTAATTGGCGATTTATTAGAATAGCGCTGGTCGTTACGTTGGGTAAAGGGTTAAATAATACAATTATCGTTAATAATGAAAAGTAATAAACAGAGTAATCGCTTGACTGGACCAGTTACGTGAAATAATTCATTCGAGGCGAGGGACTATATTGTAAAACACTCGTGCGCATTCGCGCACTCCTGTTCGTACAATATCCCTCACCTCTTAGGAATTATTTCACGTAACCAGTCTAGTCAAGCGATTACTCTCTATTTCATGTGATAAGAAAGTCATTTAGGCATTAGAATTCAAGTATGGGGTTCTTTTGAGTCAAACAACTGTGGAATTTGTTCATTTAAAGAAAAAGTGTCCAAACTGTGAAATGGGCCTAACAATAGGCATTACCTCAAATAGATTTTTATTATTTGTAACTCACCCAGTAAACAAGGATGGATAAGAGATCATACAGTACGTGGAGAGTGGATTGTAACTAAATCACCCGCGGAGTGGAGTTATCACCCAAACTATAAGTTTCAAATTTTGTACATATCTTCTAAAAACACAAGAAATGTTTCATCCAATGGACCTCCGGGTTTAACCCGGAGGTCCATTGGCTGAAACATTGCTTGTAATTGTTATGCTTTGCAACAAACTTGCAATTATTTCTTTGGTGGAATATCCACTCTGTGGGCGATTTAGTGATAATACACTCTCCGCGTACTGTAGGTTCCATGGAAAACAATTCTAATTCCGACATAGAACTAAAATTTCCATAAGCTACAATACCTTTTGAAAATACTGCCTCATTCAAGCATGTGGCAAGAACAATGGTGTTTCAACCTCTTCAGAACAACATGAATGTAAGTTATTTTTTTCTAAAATGGGGTTGCAACTATATAATTCAACAACATAAATATACAGTTCTATTTTATACAAATAATTAATATCAATTTCTCTTCACCAATTGATGTGGTAAAAATATAGCCTCGAATTCCTGTATGCCAATTTTCATCTATAAACTACATTATAATTCATCATTATGACCTAATATACTTTAGTTAACAAAAAAAACAAACTTCTTGTGATATTAAACTTCCCATTTGTGAAACGTGTTGAATCATATTGTGGCTTTTGAAAACATTTCACGTTGTATTTAATGAATATTTTGCATTTTTTGCAGAAAAAACCTCAATTTTTTCCAGAAAGACACCTATGGCACTTACTAAAGAAAAGAAACGCTGATTTTGTCCAACAGTATGTTACAGTGGGCCCAGTACTGTAAACTTTTAAAATTGTATTTTCTAGAATTGCATTTTCTAGTTATGACTTTACAGTACGTGGAGAGTGGATTGTAACTAAATCACCCGCAGAGTGGAGTTATCACCCAAACTATAAGTTTCAAATTTTGTACATATCTTCTAAAAACACAAGCAATGTTTCAGCCAATGGACCTCTGGGTTTAATTCGGAGGTCCATTGGCTGAAACTTTGCTTGTGCTTGTTATGCTTTGCAACAAATTTGCAATTATTGCTTGGGTGGAATCTCCACTCTGCGGGTGATTTAATGATAATACACTCTCCACGTACTGTAAATAGGTTGAAATGTACCATTAGCATTTTTAAGGATTTGGCAATTTGCCAGTTGGCAAATTGCCATATCCTTAAAAATGCTAATGATTCATTTTAGCCAGTTATATTAATACGCAGAAAATACAATTCTAGAAAATACAATTGAAAAAAGTTTTATTGTATTGGTGCCAGTACTACTAATGTGTTATCTCATAACACTGTTAAATTGCCTAAAACCAGCAAATATATTGATTCTGCACTGCTATGTTAGTGCTTCAAGTACCCATGCGTGCACCTTCACAACTTTGGGGTCTTAATCCTCACGAGAAATCCGTGTTAACAAGAAGAGTGGCATTGTAGGAAATATATTTCCAGAAAGATGAACCAGAAATTTACTAAAACAGGAGAAACAGAGAAGAGCCAGGACAAGGTTGTCAAACAGTGGACCATGAGTGTTGTAGTCTCAAATAAAATCATACGACACAGAGAGTTCATGTTATTAACATCAATCTCCAAAAAACAGTCTGTACAGTATTTCCAAATGTTTCTCATGAGCTGAGGGGAATGGGGGGGGGGGGGGGGTTTAGTAGGTAGAGGTACAGGCTGCAAGCCGAGTGGTCCTCGGTTCGAATCCCACTTGCGGCAACCGCGTTGTGTCCTTGGGCAAGACACTTCATCTCCATTGCCCACGTGGGGGCACGATGACGTTGTGTACTAAGGCGTACTGCACGTCGATGGTGCACTTGTCTTCAACCAATGCTAACCCTGCTTGTGTGGAGTTAGTATGTTGGGGAGCTGACAGTTGCTCGCCGTTGCTCGGTGGTTCTCTCCGGGTACTCAGGCTTCCTCCACCCTTAAAACTGTCACGGTCATGATTAGCCATTGTGCATAAATATGTGACAGTAAACACCAATAAATAAATAAATAAATAAATAAATAAATAAATAAATAAATAAATAAATAAATAAATAAATAATAATGAGCTGAGGGATTATGTATGGGTGTGTGGGAGTTGGGTTTAGGGAATGAAAAATAGTTCACAACCGTTTCAGCAGTTTTGTACTGTGATATGGGAAACTTGGAAGCACTCATACTACACCAGTATATATTGGTAGATATGCAGAAATGCCATTCATTCACACTTTCTACTTGAATATTAATAATATTTTCTCCACCATGTTTGTTACGCCATTACACTGAGGTTATTGTTTTAGAGGCGAGAAATAGAAAACAAAGCGACACCTTGGTTTAAATGGAAGACAGTATCACAGCCTCATTCCGGTGTAAAAGGAATGGAAGTCCGTAGGAACGTTAGTCCCTCTGGACTATTATTCCGCGGAATTATAGTCCTAGTCTAACATTTCTAGGAATAGTAGTCCGCCGGACTACTATTCCTAGAAATGTTAGACCTTGGACTATAATTCCGCGGAATAATAGTCCAGAGGGACTAATTTTCCTACGGACTTCCATTCCTGTTACACCGGTTTTAAACATTTAAATGTTAGTGAATCGCTCCTTGACGTGAAATTAAAATGGTTGGGGAATAACTTTCATGGATGAGAAAACTATGGTGAAGAATGTTGAATAATGGGGAGTAGTTTGTTCCTTATTTTGAGTCCTGCGAAGGTTTAAAATTCGATTCAATATCGCCCCTATGAATCGATTTGATCCGCGTCGTGCCGATTCGGAAATTTTCGAATCGTCTGGACCGTCAAAATCCAGCCAAGTGTCACCTCGTGAACTCTTCTTCCACCAGTTGTCCTTTATATACTGAGACCAGAGCCCAGTTATATAAAACTTTTACAACTGTATTTTCTAGAATTGTATTTTCTAGTCTCGACTTTAAATGGGTTGAAATGAACCCCCATCCTCCTACCTCGTCTGTGTTGCCCACTCTTCCCACCCCGTAGTCTTAACCCTTTACCCAACGAATCGCCCACATCCGCCCGCGTAATATGCAGATTCAGCAGCTGAAAAATATTATTTTTCGACAAATTTCAACAAAACCATGTCATATGACCCCTCTTTGGAACGAGCTCGTCGAGCTCGTTCCAATGAGGGGTCACATGGCATGGTTTTGTTGAAATTTTTCAAAATAACTTGAAAAATGATATTTAAATTAATAAATTTTGATATCGTCTGCGTTGGGTAAAGGGTTAAACTTAATCTTTACCACTTTGTCTCAATCACACTGTAAAATAACAAATACAGTTTCTTTCATACGACATGGGTAAATCTGAGCCATGTAAAACCAGTTATTGAAATGTGGTGATCGGAAATTGCCGGCGGAGTTCGGGAAGATTTCCTCTGTATAAGCTTAATATTTGATCATCCTATTGGAACTTGAATGCCGGGAGATTATCTTTCTATTGAACAAAACTCATCCGCCTTCACGCCATGCCACATGCAGTAGATTGTCGTATAAATTTTCCCTGAGAAGAATTGATTATATATGAAGGCAGTTTGACCCTTCAGGTATCACGCCTGCCATACGTGAAAGGTGTATTACGCCTGCCATACGTAAAATCGAGTATTACGCCTGCCATACGTAAAATCGAGAATTACGTCTGCCATACGTGAAATCGAGTATAAAATGTAACCGTGGAAATTGATCAGCGATATGCGGTTGGCTAGTTTTCTCTAACGTGCAAATCTCTCCTGAGATAATGATACAAATGTGTGGGCTATCGGTACAACAGATGTGGCTTAACTTCGTAGTTTGTTGTTCCGATAGCTCGCATATTTTATATCTTGCCTCATACAAGTTTACAAGAACTGAATTGGTATTAAAATTATACATGCAAAGCGTGCATAAACCATACACAATCAGTCGAAATCTATATACGACTAACAGTTGGAGTGCTCTCCCCTTCGTTCATTCATGTTTAAAAATTCGGCACACGGTAACCGCGTCACGTGAAACAAGTAAGAATTCTATCATTTCTCATTCATCGCAGTTGCTAGTTAACTGAGTAGAAAAAGTGACCTAAAAGATATGTTCATTATACATTTCTCCATGGTCGGCGAGAGCTTACATCCAAAATGGTGGAGGGGAGCTTAATTCCATAGAAAACAAGAGCTTTGCCCCCGTCCACCGTGGAATTATCCCTTTAAAAACGTAACGGCCAAAGCCAGCCAGCGCCATTCACAAAAATCACCATTCAATTTTCATTATTTTTTCATTTTCGTCTCAAAAAACATAGCTTATGACCACTCATTGGTTGAGCTCGTTCCAATGAGGGATCATAAGCTGTGTTTTTGACGCTGAAAATGAAAAAATAGTTATTATATAATTTTGTTTTGCAAGTGTCGTCTACCTTTTGTGTTAGGTAAAGGGTTAACTGATACCATCTTAGGTCTCTACGCTAGGATATCGCTGTAGAATTCCCGCATATTCCTTAAACGTATCTCGAGATTTAATATTTCCAAACTAGTAACAATATCCCCCCCCCCCCCCCCCACCCCCAGAAGGCTCTAGAATTTGTCAAATTGGAAAACCCTTAAAGTTGAAGAAATCCTCTCTTTCTACACTTTCTCATTCCTCTCCCAAATACGTCGGAGGAGCTCAATGGTGATTTTGAAAATTGCCCAAACTGGTCCCTCACACTAAAACATCCTATTGCGTGGGCTGCTCATAAACCCTGTTCCCCCATTACGGGATTTTCTAAAAACGTATTTAAAATGCTATAATTTGCACCAATATTTGTCAATAGGGATTGGGGCATTACTGAGTGAGGTGCATGTAAATACCATGGCCCCGGGTAAACAAATTTACCTGTTACAGTACTAAATCTGACCTTGGTTTGCATATGAATTATGGGTGTTTTTACCATGATAACACAACATGGTGCCACTGGGTCATGTGATATGATGTTATATAAGATCTATCAAATGAGATCCATAGAACGGGGGATGGGGGTCCGGGTACATGATATACTACTTTTTCCGTATAATAGACGCATCCCTGAATATGTAGCGTTGAGGTGTATATGTTATACTCAAGGATGAGGCACAGGATGGATAAAGGGAGCTTTGTTAGAAATCCTTGTGCTGTTGATGGAGTTTTAGAAACAGTCTAATAATGGAAGGCCCATTGCCTTCAATTGCTGTTTAGATGAATATTGTCGGAAGAAGATGGGTATTGCATACCATCACTATCATCGGGATGATTTCCAGTTGATTTGACCCTCAATGCGCCGTAGAATCCTACCCAAAGCGCCGTAGAATCCTACCCAACAAATCAGAGAAAAATTCAAAACAGCTATTATTGTCCACGCAATACAAACGAAGACGCAGACAAAAATGCGCTGTTATGACTCCACAGTTGGACAAGTATTAGGCTGGTGAAAAATTGGAGTAAATATACTGTCCAAAACCAGTTAAGCACCCCCCCCCCCCCCACCCTCTATAATACCTGTGGGTATACGAATAGCTCATATTGTGACATTCTGCATTCCTCTATCGGATCGGGCATACATCCTTAAAACAAGTGAATATTTGCCGGCTATTGACCACTTCACTGCCGTGTGCTTATAAAGAAATGAGACAACATCACAGTGAGAGAAATTCGGAAGGTCATGGACAGCATGCGACTCCGATTAGCCCTTTAGCCAACGTAACGGCCAAGACCGGCCAGCGCTATTCTCAAAATACGCCAATTGATTTTCATTATTTTTTCTTTTTTGTCTCAAAAACATAGGTTATGACCCCTCGTTGGAACGAGCTCGTCGAGCTTAAACATAGGTTATGACCCCTCGTTGGAACGAGCTCGACGAGCTCGTTCCAACGAGGGATCATAACCTATGTTTAAGCTCGACGAGCTCGTTCCAACGAGGGGTCATAACCTATGTTTTTGAGACAAAAAATTAAAAAAATAGTTATTCAAGAATTTTGTTTGCAAGTGTCGTCTGCTTTTCATGTTAGGTAAAGGGTTAAGGTGTGTTAGATATGCTCGAGGCTGTTCTATCAGGTACTGAACAACGTGACGTTTTTTTGAACGTTGTGATGACGTCGGTGTTGCCTAATATTCATTCAATAAAAAAGAAAGCTCTAGAAACCCTTGCTTCACTAATAAGGCATATTCCCATTACTGCAGATAGCAGGTTTTCTCAGGAGAATTTACGCATTTACTGTATACCCACCGGTATTATAGGAAGGTGGTGGGGAGGGGGGGGGGGGGGGGTGGTGGCTGAACTTTTTTGGGACAGTATATATTTAGTAGCCGATAAATCACGACCGCGAATGACTTTCAAGCTTGCAACTCAATCACATATTAGTATTGTAAGGGAAAACATTTTAACAACACCACAGATAAAATTATAATCAAATGCAGTACAAAGACTAGAGAGAAGATTACTGCACATCATCGATCTTTTTAATAGCTTTAAAAAAAATTACAGAACCCCAGCTGAGTTAAATTGGGCGTTCTCAAAGGAGTAATTTACTGGCAATTGGTTGTTAAAATACATCGAGTATGTTGACACGTCCCTTAGTGGTGAACACAGAAAAGTGGTTTATAATTGAACCTCTGACAATATCTTGCTTTGGCACATTGCGTGAAAATAACTGTCCAAAGCATTTTATTTTTATCCCTCTCAAGGCGGTAAACATAAATGTTTGCGTGAAGAAGAAATGGCGGCGGCGGAGCAGAAGACATGAAAAACAATGAGTCGATACCGAGGATCAGTAACAATTTAATCCCTACAGCTCTACAGAGCTGTAGGGATTGAGTTATTACTGAACCTCCCCACAAACGCAGAATGGATTCGTCCTCTACGCCGTGGACAGTATTGTATCACACAATCCTAATGTAACTCTTGCCTGGGCCTCCAGCTAATCTTTCATGGCCGACAGTTTTCGTCATTATTTATTTATTTATTTATTTATTTATTTATTGGTTTTTAAGGTCACATACTTATGCACAATGGCTAATCGTGACCGGGACAGTTTTACGGGTGGAGGAAGTCGGTGTACCCGGAGAGAACCACCGAGCATCGACTAGCAACTGTCAGCTCCTGAACATTCTAACTCTGTTCAAGCTCCGCCCAAGCAGGGTTACAGCGGTTGAAGACATGTGCACCATCGACGTGCAGTACGCCGTAGTACACGGCGTCACCGTGCCCCCATGTTGGCAACCGGGATAAAGTGCCTTGCCCAAGGACACAACGCGGGTTGTCCCGGACCGGGCTCGAACTCGGGACCTCTGGCATAAAAGTCCAACAGTCTACCACTGAGCCACCGCGCTCCCAGTTTTCGTCATTGGAAGGGATGTACAGGGTAGTCAACTCCTCTCAATTCTGATGTGGCAACATTTCGCAAACTTCAGGAAAATGGTAAAGACAGCTTCGGTATCTTTATACTAAGATACCGAAGCTGTCTTTACCATTTTCCTGAAGTTTGTCTTTACCATTATTTTCTAAATCAGTTTGAACGTTTGACTCTGATTCTCCTTTTTTAAAATATAAAAACGGCGTCTTCACCAGCGGTTGATGTTATGTAACTTTTTCGGTTCATAATATCAACAATGTGGACATCGTGACATATAATACAGGCACTGGGAGCGCGGTGGCTCAGTAGGTAGAGGTGCAGGCTGCAAGCCGAGAGGTCCTCGGTTCGAATCCCACCTGCGGCAATCGCGTTGTGTCCTTGGGCAAGACACGTCATATCCATTACACGCGTGGGGGGCACGGTGGCGTTGTGTACTAAGGCGTACTGCACGTCGACGGTGCACTTGTCTCCAACCAATGCTAACCCTGCTTGTGTAGAGTTAGTATGTTGGGGAGCTGACAGTTGCTCGCCGTTGCTCGGTTGTTCTCTCCGGGTACTACGGCTTCCTCCACCCGTAAAACTGTCACGGTCATGATTAGCCATTGTGCATAAATATGTGACCTTAAACACCAATAAATAAATAAATACAGGCGCTAATTTCATTCACGTAAAAAGTCAAGTAGGTGAGATTTGTACATTTGTCCCGAGCAAGAATAAAACCCTGAAATTTAACATTCATCATCTACATGCTTATATACTTAACCCTTTGACCCTTAAAGGCCGGTTTTCCGGCCAGGGAACATTATAAGTCATGCTTTCATCAAGTAGGATGGCTCCTACATTAAAGTGTTGGGTAGACCAATCAATATTTTCAACGTGCAGCCCCGAGGCTGCACGTTGAAAATATTAATTGCTCTACCCCCAAATAATGAATATGGACTCTCCCAATTGCTAACATTGAACTGACATGGAAGATACTACCAGTGTTCAAAAGATCTGTTGGGTGAATTTTGTGCGTAAAACACTCAAACACCTTCAAAACACATTTTGAGAAAAACATCTCTCAGTGCACGCCCTCTCAATCCCCACCTCCCACAGGGGGAAAGTTCATTTTTTTCATAAAATCAGTCAAAACCCTCCAAATCTTCTCAAGCTAAAAGATTTTTGCCTGATGGACACTCTAACACCCCCAAGGGGGGGGGGGGGGGGGGGTTCAAGTGGCCTTCTGGGCCCCATTTGAGCAAACGTTAATCTTGTATACTCACATTCACACCTAACTACAATTTACCTCAATCAGCTCTGTCAAAGTCTGACTCGTGAATGTGAAGAAGAAGATTTAGTAAAGAGTAGTCTAAAAACTGCACAAAGTTAACATTTGGGATCCTACAGGGAGCCCAAATATGAGCAAGGCATTTGATTTGAATAATCTGAAATCTGAACCTCCCATAGTTACTGCATATCAAATATCAAAAGATTTTGACTTTTAAAGGGATTACTCCCTATTGCCCCAAGTTAAAATTTAGGTTGCCCCAGGGAACCCAAATATAAACCCAGGAACTTCATTTGAACAAACTGGAATTCGATCCCACGAAGGGCACTGCAAACCAAATATCAAAGGATTCTAATGGTAGATCTGAAGAAGAGGATTTTAAAAGAATATTCCTCATAGTGCACTAAGTTAAAATTCAGGTTCCCACGGGCAGCCCAAATATGACCATAAGGATTTCAATTAAACAGACCTGGATCTGAACCTTCTAACGATGTTGCAAATTAAATATCAAAAGATTATGACTGGTAGATATGAAGAATATATTATACGAAGTTAAAGTGCAGGTTCCCATCGGGAGACCAAATGTTACCACAGGGACTTGATTTGAGGAAATCTGAATCTGGCCCACCATAAGGAGGCTCTATACCAATCTTCAGAAGAGTCTGATTAGTGGAACCGCAGAACACTAAAAAAATATCCTCATATTGCACACGCTCAAATTCAGGTCTACTTTGGGAGCCCAAATATGAACCCAGGGACTTGGTTTGAACAAACTTAAATTTCAACCCACCAAGGATGCTACATACCAAATATCAAAAGATTCTGACTAATGGGTCTGAAGAAGAAGATTAAAACAAATATTTCCCATTTACACGAAGTTAAAATTCGGGCTCCCGTAGTGAACCCAAATATGAATCCAGGGACTTAATTTGAACAAACCTGAAGCTGATCCCCTTAAAGACGAAATAT
The DNA here is from genome assembly GCA_031216915.1 of Pictodentalium vernedei. Taxonomy (NCBI): domain Eukaryota; kingdom Metazoa; phylum Mollusca; class Scaphopoda; order Dentaliida; family Dentaliidae; genus Pictodentalium; species Pictodentalium vernedei. The sequence goes on along the minus strand of CM062294.1, from coordinate 523,476,138 downwards.
ATAAAAAATCAAGAGATTAAATGGTAGATCTGAAGAAGTTTTTAAATATATTTCTTCATATCGCGACAAGTTAAAATCAGGTTCCCATAGGGAGCCCAAATATGAACCCAGGGACTTGATTCGAACAATCTTGAATCTCACCAATGTTCAATTCCAGATATGGAGACCGCTCACATAAGCATCAGATGGCTGCTGGAACCATTTTTCCCAATTCCTAATCTTTACCGATATTTTGTAATCCATGTTCTGTACTTGATATATTTTTTTGGAAATAAAATAATGTCAAATCAAATGAACTGATACCACCCAGGGCGCCAGTGTTCAAAGGGTTAATTTCAAATTTATAGTAACAGATCGTGACTAGGAGTGATGTGGATGAGAACTAGTTTTGCGTAGGAACATCTAACTGACTTGGACGTTGTATACGTCAAGTTGATTCTACTTTTGTAAATACACAGCTGTATTCTATCGATCTCTCTCTCCTTCTTGCACGCGATATCCCGGAGCCCTTACAAAAATAGACTTGAACAATGTTATCTAATACAGTAGATTTCATCAAACTAAATGAACGGCTGTCTCTCTCTCTATCTCTAAACGACACTCTTTGAATCAAGATAGCCAACCTGTGCGGTTCAAGACTTTGAGTACATGGAAACGCGAGACATTTTATCAGACAATGTTTTAACACTTTACCCAAAGCAGACAATATCAAAATTTATTATTTTAAATATCATTTTTTAAATTTTTTTCAAAAAATTTCAACAAAACCATATCATGTGACCTCTCTTTGGAACGAGCTCGATGAATTTTTATATTACGCGGCGGATGCGGCCGATTCGTTGGGTAAAGGGCTAAGGAATCTATTTTCTAATTTTTTGCCCGTATCAGACTTTTAGAAGGCTACTAGAGCACCGAAATTCGATTCGAAATCATGATTAATCGATTCGATTCTATACTTATCACGTCGATTATATAATTTTCGGATCGTCGATGTGCTCTCAAAATCCTACCAAGTGTCTCTTCTTGAACTCTTCTTCTACCACCAGGTCTCCTGTTCAGGAGGGGGAGGGTGGGGGGGGGGGGGGGGTGTCCTGTTCAGGAGACCTGATGATAGAAAAAGAGTTCCATTCAAAGAGGTTCATCTTCCGAAACTACTTTTATTTCGTTCTGAAATATTTCGCTTTTTTGATTGACTAACATGGCGAGTCACCGTTGATTGTAATGCTTTAGTGGAGACAAGCAATATCTACTGTTGTAAGAAGCTGCAATATTTTCTGCTTCAAGGGTCGTGCGATTCGGTTTGAGATTCGAATCGATTCGAAATTATTGATTCGATTCTGGTTTCCATTCGATCCGATCCGAAATTGGAGATTCAAAGAGCCCTTCCCGAAAGGTGAAATGATAATGGGTGGAATCAGACTTTTAGAAGTGGACTTATCACTCCTCAATTTCAAATCTTTTGCTAGTCGTTTTTTCATTTACAAAAGTGTGACAAGCTGTTGATAGATTGGGTAAACTTAACGGATTCACTCAGAGAGGTGTGTTAATGACGGGCAGCAAATAACAGAAATGACATTGTTTAAAATGTCTAGTGAAGGATAAAGAGGAATTGAATCGGGAGGCTAAGGGACCATTCCAGACCATTCTAAATATTTTAGTTTTATTTCCACACTTAATGCGAAAATACGTAATTTCGGTTTTCCCCTATCTGTATGGATAAAAGCTCTATCTCCCCTCCACTGTACAAAGTTTCTCGCGAAATCCGGACTACAATAAAAACTTAACGCAGTATTGAAAAGCCTCCTAGAAGTGTGTTTCGACGGCCATGGAAAGGATATAGTCTTTCAGGGTGAATTATTCTTATTGATTGGAATATCTTTAACCGGAACACTAAATAATATCTGTACATCATTGCGAGTAAAGGACATCAGAGTAAATCAACGGTAGTCTGTGCGCAAACTCCACGAAAATTTTATAACAGCTCACAACAGCGAAGGATTATAACAGCCCATAACAACGAAGGTTTAAAACAGCCCATATCAGTGAAGGTTTATAACAGCCCATATCAGCGAAGGTTTATAACAGCCCATAACAGCGAAGGATTATAACAGCCCATAACAGCGAAGGTTTATAACAGCCATAACATTGAATGTTTATAACAGCCCAAAACAGCGAATATAACAGCGAAGGTTTATAATAGCCCATAACAGCAAAGGTTTATAACAGCACATAACAGCGAAGATAACAGCGAAGGTTTATAACAGCCCATAAAGCGAAGGTTTATAATAGCCCATAACAGCGAAGATTTATAACCGCCCATAATAGCGAAGGTTTATAACGGCCCATAACAGCGAGGGTTTATAACAGCCCATAACAGTGAAGATAACAGCGAAGGATTATAACAGCCCATAATAACGAAGGTCTATAATAGCCCATAACAGTGAAGATTTATAACAACCCATAACAACGAAGGTTTATAACAGACCATAACAGATAAGGTTTATAACAGCCTATAACAGCGAATATAACAGGGAAGGTTTATAACAGACCACAACAGCGAAGAATTAAAAAAAGCCCATAACAACGAAGGTTTGTAACAGCCCATTACAGCGAAGATAACATCAATGGTTTATAACAGCCCATAAGACCGAAGGTTTATAACAGCCCGTAACAGTAAAAGTTTATAACAGCCCAAAACAGCGAAGGTTTGTAACAGCCCATAACACCGAAGATAACAGCAATGGTTATAACAGCCCATAACACCGAAGGTTTATAACAGCCAATAACAGAGAAGGTCTATGACAGCCCATAAAGCGAAGGTTTATAACAGCCCATAACAGCGTAGAATTACGATGGTTTTACGTATCGAGGATACTAAAATACTCGTGATCCATTCTCGTGCACTATACACTTTCTAAAAATAGCCGTGGAATTTTCTAGAGCGCTCGACTTTCAGAACACAGCGCACTCATTCAAGACATTGTCTCGGAATTCTGAATCGTTAGTCCAAGACAGAAAATGCTTGTCTTAAGCAAAGTCCTTGGCAATGTAGAGTGTACTTAGGATTGTCAGATTCTTCCTCTGTTTATTCGAAACAGAGATGGGCAATATATCGAAAAATCGAACCGATACCGATATCATGGGGATACCGAAAACCGAAGCGAATCAATCATCCAACACCGATACCATCCGCATTTTCAAATGTTCCTACATTCGCAATTTATATGGTCTTGTTGAGTTTTTCTTCGCTGACAACTCTTTTGGCATAGTCCACTTCACGCCATGCAATATCTAATATATAAATGTGAATGTCTGTATCTCTCTCTCCCTCTATCTTTATTCCGGGTGAACTCCTCCGTTTCTCGACCGATCGATCTCAAATTTTCTACACGGGGGTAATTCGTCCCTGCGGGTATCATGGGATGGGTGCCGTGCCCGTGCGGGGTGACCTTGACCTTGAAATTGTGACCATGACCTTTTATTTCGAGAACGGCTAGGCCGATCGGGCTAAAATTTCATATGTGCGGGTATATTGACCCGTCGATCATCTTGACTTTATCGGGGTGACTTTGACCTTGGAATTGGTGACCATGACCTTTTATTTCGAGAACGGCTGGGCCGATCGGGCTAAAATTTCATATGTGCGGGTATATTGACCCATCGATCATTTTGACTTTATCGCGTTGCAGGGTGACCTTGGCATTGAAATTAGTGACCTTGACCTTCTATCGATCATATCTGAGGGTATATTGATATAACCATCTTCTCCCGTGCAACGCCGGATATTCATCCGCTAGTTTATAATATATTTTGCTACATATGAACATAACTCATGTTTTCAGAAGGACCGTTAACACGCATACACTATGTTCACTGGATTGAATACTACTGATATCCTTAATGATTTTAAAATTGTCATTTAATAAAATCAAGGGCGAAGTGACAATCCGTGTTGCAGAAATAAGAAGACATTTACAAAAAATACAAGAGTTATGACTTTTGAAATAACAGTTAACCCTTTACCTAACATGAAAAGCAGACAACACTTGCAAACAAAATTCTTGAATAAATATTTTTTTTTTTTGTCTCAAAAACATAGGTTATGACCCCTCATTGGAACGAGCTCGACGAGCTCGTTCCAACGCGGGGTCATAACCTATGTTTTGAGACAAAAAATGAAAAGAATAATGAAAATTAATTGGCAGTTTTTGAGAATAGCGCTGGCAGGTTTTGGACGTTACGTTGGGTAAAGGGTTAACGAACGACATTTCAAGCCGAACTGTGGGAAATAAGCCAATTTGTATTATTGTATGTACTACAGGTTTCTTGTAGGACATTGTGAATCTCAAATTTCGGGTCGAATCGAATCCTGAAGCGAAGCAGGAAGAGGACTTCGAATCGAATCCGGAACATATCAAACACTCTTGAAGTTGGAGATATTACACCTTCTCACAACCGCCGATAAAAATCAGTTTCTACTCAAATACTGTATGCAACAAAGTTATTTCAAAAGCGGAACCTCCTTGGCGGAATTCACCGAGGATAATTTTTGAAAGTAATGAAGGTATTCACAAAACCAAGCATTAATCCGTTTAGGGATGGTTAAAGAGCGATACCCCTCAAAAGGTTAAAATTTCATCTTATCCAAGGGTTTCTCTAAAAACATCTCGTAGATTTGCAAGAAAAATTGGCCATTCTCAGATCTTAGAGTGACATTACAAGCTGCATGTACAAAATATTCCAGTAAGCATTTGTTAACCCTCTGCGGCTTCTCAAATCATCAACATTTTTATAAAATGGGCTGTGTTTGCGTACCCACAGCATCCAAAGTTAAGAGAAGAGATCAATATAAGTGGAAGTAGAATTCACTGAGAATTATTTTGGGAAGTAATAAGGGTATTCAAAAAACAACCCTTAACCCGTTTTGGTTGGATAAACAATCATACCCATCAAAAGCTTAAAATCCATGTTCACAATGGCTTTCTCTGAAAACATCTTGTAGATTTTAAAGAAAAAAATGGCCATTCGCAGTTCTTAGTGTGACAGTACAAGTTGCATGGAAAAATATTCCTGTTAGCACTTGTTAACCCTCTACAAGCTGCCAGACATCAATATTTTGGATACATTTGAGATAAAATGGACTATTTTCAAATAGCCACAGCACTTAGCGGGTATGTGCCAAACAAACGTAACTCATTTTGTCGGTCATTAACTTGTCGGACGGCGATATTGATATTAACCCTCTCCACCGTTCATGGTGGTTTTTACCTAAACATTTTTTATCAAACTGAGTCATTTGAGACTTCTGTACCCACATTTCTCATAACATCAATAAAGGAACTTCAGTCAGACAGTTAACCCTTTACCTAACATGAAAAGCAGACGACACTTGCAAAAAAAATTCTTGAATAACTATTTTTTTTCATTTTTTGTCTCAAAAACATAGGTTATGACCCCTCATTGGAACGAGCTCGTTCCAATGAGGGGTCATAACCTATGTTTTTGAGACAAAAAATGAAAAAATAATTAAAATTAATAGGCGATTTTTGAAAATAGCGCTGGCCGGTTTTGGCCGTTACGTTGGGTAAAGGGTTAAAACAATTCATCAGACACTCTGGGGTCATGGAAAATTATAGAATCGCGTCTGGAAAAGCCATGATTCTCCAGATTCATAAAGTCTAGGTATTTCATGTGACTGTTGTTATAAAACAACAACATATACTTTACTGTACAATGTTCCCAGTCCAATATGAAGGTAACATTTTTTATTCTTTGTGTGTTTCTCCTTCCAAACAAATTCCCACTTAGAGCCTTCATGACAGGAATTTTCCCAATGACATGGACCCAGACGTTTTACACGCTAAAAACTAAAGTGTTAAAAACTACACTTGAAGTGCTGTATTTAACACTTACTAAGTGCTGAACTAGCACTTTGTTCAAGTGTTGATATCCCAGAACTTGACAGGTGTTACAATAATACCACTTGACAAGTGTAATGTCGCGACACTTAAAAGGAAACAACGCAGATGACGCGGATCAGGCTCGAATTCTCGAGCCTGATCCGCATCATCTGCGTTGTGTCCTTTTAATTATGTACCCACCAAGCGCAAATCAAATTATGGACGATTCTGGAAGAACCACCAATGCTAGACACATGGGAAGTGCCATCCATTCAAGTTTCAGATGTCTGACGATTGTAATGTCTAAGTGCTTAAAGCATTGCACTTTGAGTGTTAAAATCAAACCCTAAGAGTTAGAATGGGTTTAACACCTTGAAAGTGTCAGTTTTAACACTTTAGTTTTTAGTGTGTACCAAAGAGGGTAGAATAACCCCTGATCGGGTTTGCGATATCAGCACTTGTTTTCTGTCAGTATATAATTACTAAAAGATGATACAGACGTTCATTTTAAATTGCCTTTAAAATGTGCTCATAATCAGTAAAATTCATTTTTGTCAGACCACAGAATATATTTAAAAAAACAGGCAATCGGCGATCGCAAGAGGTCAGAGGTCAAAAATTCTAATTGAGGTTTGCCTATTTATAACAATGCCCCCCTCCACCCCCACCCTCCAACATGGCGACATGAGGAAATTTTTTCTATTTGTGATCAATAAACGTTCTAGTGAAAGGTGGCATCAAGTGCATTCTCATCGTTCAGATCTCCAAACTCCTTTTCCATTTTCTACATAGCGAAGTAAATGTTAAAAGAGGATTATTGCCTATCTGCTCAATTCGCAAACGAACATAATTACAGGTTATTATGTAGTTAGATATTCAACACACGCATATTGTCCAGTAAATGAAAAAGTGCAATTGACCTCAAGTGAGCAAATATTTTATCATGTACGCCTGTTAGTGCGACTGTTCTTCTGTCCAACCGCCCGTTTTTTCCAGATGTTCTTCCACCCATACCAACATTTTTAGAGAAATGAACGATACAAACCGAATGGAAGATATGACACAATGATTCAGATAAGACGAACAGGACGTTACATTTTGGGGCTTTGACAGCTATGAAAATGGCCGCCTTGAGCCATTTGTTCTCAAATAGCATTCACACTTTTGAAGCAAGAACTTCCAAACAGTGATACGGAGTTTGATGATTTTTTGGTAGGAAAAACAACTAGCACAATATACATAACACAGTCTTTGGAGGGGTTTTTTCGTGCATAAATTCTGCAAATTAGTAGCCATCATTTTGTAGAACTCGTGGTTGTTCGACATCTCCCACGGGGATGATCCCACCATAACCAAGCTTGCATATGGGTGGGCATATGGTTGTATGTCGACCCCATAATTGAGACTGGGGGGGGGGGGGGGGGTGGTAGATTCATATTCCTCCAGTAAAACAAAGAAAATACGTGGAAATCCCCTCCCTAAATGGGACATTGTGTGTTTGTTCTATATCTCCTCTCAGGTGGATGGTCCGACCGTCACCAGACATCCATCACATGTCTGTGGCTTTCGCACTTTCTACTGAAGGGATGGGATGGGGTTGAATTTCCCTCCGACAAAACAAAGACAATAGTTCAACATCTCATATGTGGTTGGTCCTATTGGAACAAATCGTCAGTTACGAGTGTGAGAGGATCTCACAATTGTTACTCTCTAATTGTTAATCTCTTGTTTTTTACATTTTTTAACCCCCACCTAACGAAACCTAACAACGAAAGACCAACATTTAATTTTTTTCAGTTCCAAATGGAGAAAAACGATATTTTCTTCTAACCATGCCACAAGAACACTCACTGGGATATGTTCGTCTGAAACAAATGAAAATGGTTGTTTATGTATATTACAGAGCGGGTGTGACCAATTTGTTGGGCGTATGTATTTCAAATCAGGATTCCATCTAGTTTGAACATTCCATTTTGTTAATTCACAGATGACTAAATACTAGATGATGAAAATAATACTAAATGTTTCTTATCAATGTTCGTTAAAAATCCAGGGACGGACATGGCCAAGAACAGTTACCAGCAAATGCATCGGGATGGGGATGGAGGACCCGGAGAAAAGTTTGATTTTTGGAACTGAAAGAACACTGCTTCCCTGCATATGAGCAATCAGCTGCAGTCAACATTCATTCTGATATGGTTGCACCTTGGAGGGATGAACCCATCGAGCCGATCAAAGTTTGAACCAATATGAGAAAAAGAAGATTTTCAAACTGACAGAACGCTATTTCCTTGCATCTGAGTGATCAAATGCAGGTATATCGAAATGTCTCTATGCGGACTGCCAATGGCAGTCCACATAGAGAGCATTTCGGTATACCGGCAGTTTACGTAATCAGATACATTTCGCCTGTTGCTGATTTTCACAAAATTGCATGCACCAACACATGTTGGTCTGCTTCATTTTGGGACCCCAAAGGGACCCCAATAGAAGGCCAAACGGGAATTTTCCCAATGGATCATATGGCCAGCCAGCCTCTGAAAAAACCATTCATTTTTCACAAACAGATCAGCTTCACAACAATGTCGTCTGATCTTGAATTGAAGAGTAGTTTTTACAGTTAGAAAACTGAATTAAAATAACATTATAATAGTTTTCTCAAATGGACTTATCACACCGACTTAGATATGAACAGGATTACATCACAATCCCGCGTTAAACATACATAATGCCTTCCGCATAGTTGAAAAAAATGGATTGAAATTTCTCCGCGATATATATGTGCGCTGGTAAAATCTGGAACCTGTGCAGTTATCAGATTTTATCGCTAGAGCATGATGAACTTCCATTTACTAATGGGAGAATCTCATTTTCTACCAGGATAGACAATTGGAAATCTAAGGTGTCTTCTGAAGTTAGGCGAGCACACAAACAGCGAAGACATCGCTACAATTTCAATTTTTTTCGCCAACACTTAGCAGCCCATTTCCAGGTGGTTTGCGAAATAACTGAGGATTATGAATACACAGCACGCGATGTTCCGCACAGGGTCGGATTACGGTCTATAGGCCCCTGGGCTACAGATACTGTGACTGTGAGGCCACAAGTGATAATTAATTAAAGCACGCAATGAAGAATTCCACAAACTGTATAGCATAATGTAAATTCAAATTACATCACAGAACAATGTTAATCTACCCTCTATCAGCACTTTTGTCTTTGGTTACAAGCACAACCGCAAAGCACTGACGAAAGAAGAAGAAAGAAAGTTTCGATGGAATGAGCGATTTCTTGTTGAGACCCTAAGCGAGTATGAGATCGTCTCATTGTAATCAGGATTGCCAGTGCCAACGAGATGGAATAATGGACAAAAAAAAAAAAATTCCAGTGTATTATACAGTATATTAACTAAACCCTTTTAAAGGAGATAGTTCAGCATACTTATACTTTCATACTGCATTTACAAATGAAGTATCTTTTCACAGTGAATTAATTTCACTTTATCTCTGGAGGCCCTCTGTTGGCGGAAGCCCCTGAGCTGAAGCTCATAAAGCCCATGCTTTAATCCGGCATTAGTTCGGTAATATTCCACACAAGTGTGGGGAATGTTGATAAATACACAGAACGTCGCGACATGCGAATGCGTTCATCAATATGGCACGAGTGCCAGCGCGAAAGGATAGAACGAGAGGTGCATCCTCGATTATTCTTCTTTTGCGTTGGCTTGAGTGCAATATTGACGAACGCATTCACACATCGTGGCGTTCCGTGTTTATTACACGCCTCTATGACACAGAATCCATTAATTTAAAAATTCAAGATCACACAGAAAATTTCAAACTTTAAAAGTCTTTGTTATTTATTGACTGAAGCGTTCGATTTATCGGCCGTCACCACAGCTTCCGAATTGATCTGAGCAAGAATGCGACGTTTCGATTGGCCGATTACGAAAATTAGTTCTTTTGGTGTAACCATGATATCTGATAGTCCCCTGAGTTCCAATGTGTTCTATGTGCCAGAAGGCAGCCAGAAGGCACATAGAACACATTGGAACTCAAGGGATGAGAGGGAAAATAGTCAATCAACGGAAATCCGTATTTCTAGAGATGGATCTGGAGTTAAAGTAATAGGCCTGTATTAAATTTTGATGAATTTTACATCGAAGTGTGGAGAGCTGGGGGGGGGGGGGGGGGTCTTATGTATGGCTAAACGACGGACAGCTGAAAGAAGCAAGAGAATACAGTATACCACCTTTACTATCTAAAGTGTCACAACTTAATGCGGCCTTCGATGTGTTTGTAATAAGGTATAAATCCCGTTTACTAAAAAGATTTTCGCGCCTCTAATTTTGAATAATATGCACAAAGAAGCCTTCGTCCTGGGACATTTCAGACTCACTTTACAACATTCTAAACATAATTTTGGTAGAATATAGGTTTGTATGTTGTAATAGATAATAGACTGGTTTACTGAATAGCTCAACGAACTCCATTACCTGTATGACTGCGTTGCTTCCGTCTGGTGGTCTACTATACTAAAACACAGTCGATTATTTACTTTCGCAGCACTTAAGAGGCGACTCGTAGTGTATTTGTGACAGCCCTAATGCGCATTAGGTAAGCTCTACAGGCATTAATCATTGTCAATATAAGCGAATCACGAATGTATGACTCAACTGAAGGACAGGCATCCTGGATTCCGTAGTTGTAAAATTGTCTTTCAAATTGATCGCCTCTATTTCTTACACGTCTAAACGAATACACCTGTCAGTCTGTATCCGAAAAATGACTACGGAACCTGGCGGAATATTCTATTTTTTTCGTTCAAGGCACAGATTATTACCCCATACAGAAACGAACTCGAAATAAACCAAACTCAAAAGAGATCATGAGGAGATAAATGCACAGAACGGCCCGATGAGTGAAAGCTTTCGTAAAAACGGCACGAGTGCCAGTGCGAAAGGATAGAATGAGAGACGCAGACTTGAGATATATCATTCCGCGATGGCACGAGTGCCATATTGACGAACGCATTCACATATCGTGGTGTTCTACGTTTATTACACGTCTCCATGATAATTGTCATTTTCTAAATTCATCGTGAAAAAATCGGTATTATTACTTTCCAAAGTGTGCATTACTGGGATTTCAGGGTTTGATTATAAACGATAACTTCACAAGTGAATTATGCAATCAACAATTGGGTCATATATCCGTGCGCGCAAACGAAGACGCGTTGCCGTGGGTGTAATGGGGACGTTGTTTTTTCTGTTTTTTGAACTCTTTATCTAACATGAAAAGCAGACGATACTTGCAAAAAAAATTCTGAAATTTTCATTTTTTGTCCCCAAAACGTAGGTTATGACCCCTCATGGGAACGAGCTCGATAAGCTCGTTCCAATGAGGGGTCACAACCTATGTTTTAGAGAAAAAAATGAAAAAATGATGAAAATAAATTGGCGATTTTTGAGAATAGCGCTGGGCGGTTTTGGCCGTTACGTTAGGTAAAGGGTTAAATAATATAATTATCGTTAATAATGAAAAGTAATAAACAGAGTAATCGCTTGACAGGACTTGTTACGTGAAATAATTCATTCGAGGCGAGGGACTATATCGTAAAACACTCGTGTGCATTCGCGCTCTCATGAATTATTTCATGTAACCAGTCCAGTCAAGCGATTACTCTCTATTTATTTGTAGAAATTGACAGTTATGACGTCTGCTTGAAATAAAAACAAAAACATACCTCAGGTGTGATTGGCAAACACACGTGAAAGGTTAATACGTTAACAGAAAAAAATAATAATTGAAAATTGTTTTCTAAATAGGTTATTTATTCGTATTTTTAGCTGTCGTTATCTGAGAGATATTCGCTTGAAACCTGAGTGTTATAAAGTAACTCCCCATTTATGTTTCATTAATTTTGGTGGATTTGAACAAAAACACATGTTCAAGTTGACATTCCATTTATCGGCTGCTATCGCAGCTTCCAAACTGATCTGGATCAGAACGCGACATTTCGCTTGCCCGATTACAAAAATGGGCGGAGTTTAGTTCTTTTGATGGATCCATGACGTCAAGTGGAAAAATAGTCCCGTCAACGGAAATCCGTATAGAACACGTGTTCCGTACGGATTTGTAAATATTGAACTGGAGGAAAAATAATAGGAGTGTAATAAATGGGGGTCAATTAGATAAACACCACGGATAAGATAAACACCACGGATAAGATAAACACCACGGATAAGATAAACACCACGGATAAGATAAACACCACGGATAAGATAAACACCACGGATAAGATGATTACGACTGAAATACTATGCGGAGGATCTTTCATTCCATTATCGTTTGCAACTCTTGAAAAAAGAGCATGCAGCGTGTTGACAAACTTTCAGCTCATGAATCATCTGGTAAAACCCAGTGAGCCAGCATATGGCCTCTGAGTGCAACAAAGCGTAATCTAAAATCCAAAAGCTTAACTTTAACGGACACTAAATGATTGGAGAAAGCGCCTTGTTGCATCATGGGGTGATAGTGTGCTTGTGCTTTTTAAGCGCGTTTTAAGAATGAATAAATATATGAAGGAGCAAAATCAGTACAGCGATGTCAAGTAGGTCAAGTCTTCACTGAAGAGATAAATACTTAGTGTGTGTGTGTGGGGGGAGGGGGGGGAGGCGTGGCAACAGCTGACCATTGGTTTTGTTCGAGATATCAGAATTCGAAGAGTAACTGCGTTTTCTTCTTGAGCCGCAGAATCAACTACTTCAACACAGGGTTCCTGAAAGGCGTTTTTTATTAGGGTTTAACGACACATTAACAGCCAGGGTTATATCATGTTGGTGACAGTTTTATGGGTGGAGGAAGCCGGAGTACCCGGAGAGAACCACCGAGCAGCGACGAGCAGCTGTCAGCTCTCCAACATCGTAACTGTGAACTCTGCACCGCGGCACAGGCAGGGTTAGATTGGTTGAAGACATGCGCACCATCGACGTGCAGTACGCCTTAGTACACAGCGTCATCGTGCCCCCATGTAGGCAATCGGGTTTAAGTGCCTTGCCCAAGAACACAACGCGGGAGCACGAATCAGTCGCTGAAATGACCACCCATCCAACTACTAACCACGCTTGACGTGGCTTAACTTCGGTGATCTGACGAGAACCGGTTACCGCAAAGCCACCCCCCCCCCCCCCCCCTCTGAAAGGCGTTGTCTGGAGAATATTAATTACATATTAATTACAAAAGTATGGCCGAATCTATTTTGTCTCTTTGTTTGGAAGTTCACTGACAGTTTAATCCTACGACCCTTTTAAGGGCTGGAGGATGGATATAATTATTCCTGGCCCTCCTTATCCTCGTCGGTTGTTGAGTTCTTTCGCTGTTGGACAGCATATTTCTCTATACGCAAAAATTTAGGCATATCACGTTAAAAATGGTTTACACCTATTTGCAAGAGTGGTTCAAATGCCTTCAACCAATGCAAATAGAGACCAAGTGTTGCCTTGATAGATTATTACAGTACGTGGAGAGTGTATTACCACTAAATCACCCGCAGAGTGGATATTCCCCCCAAGTAATAATTGCGAATTTGTTGCAAAGCAAAACAATCACAAGCAAAGTTCGAGCCAATGGACCTCCGGGTTAAACCCGGAGGTCCATTGGCTGAAACATTGCTAGCGTTTTTTGCCCATACAGAATTTGAAAGTGTTATTTTGGGTGATAACTCCACTCCGCGAGTGATTTTGTTACAATCCACTCTCCACGTACTGTATATGGGAAAATCAGACAGTTATTTAGTAGAGGTATTTTTCTCCTGACATTCCGACTTCATCCACCAGGGAATCTTCCCGACGGGATAATAATGACCATGGTTGTTTAAATAAATAAATATATTAATAAATATTATTGTTGCGCAAGAGGTTATTCTTTTTAAAAAAAGTCATTACAACATGGGTCGGCTACGTATGTTTAATAGTGAAATTCCTGTACTCTGCGTGTAAACTGATAGTTGTGTTACATGGCAGTATCATATTGTTCTCAGAAAATACTTTGTAAAGGCCATGAGCACATTGGTGAATATTCGGCTTTAAACCTGTTTTCCAACGTAACGACCAAACAAAACCGTCCAGCGTTATTCTCAAAAATCGCCAATTAATTTTCATTATTTTTCATTTTTTGTCTCAAAAACATAGTTTATGACCCCTCGTTGGAACGAGCTCGTTCCAATAAGGGGTCATTACCTATGTTTTTGAGACAAAAAATGAAACAAATTCGTTATTCAAGAATTGTTTTTGCAAGTGTCGTCTGCTTTTCATGTTAGGTAAAGGGTTAAAAAACGATCGGCAATTGAGAGAAGTTAGAAATTTTAAAACCTTCATTTTTTTCTTGAACACTTCTCACTTAAAGCTACAAGGCGTAAGATGGCGGCGGTAGAGACACTTTTCTATATGTGACCTAAGAGCGTTCAAGCAATGAAGTTGTTTAAGGATCAAGTTAATAACCCGAAATATTCCGTAATTTGGCAGAACAGTTGATTGTGATATGGGTTTTTGGTAGTGGGCAAAAATGGGTGCGCATGACAGATCACTCTCCTTTCTCCAAGACATCTGCTATCATTCTGCAAAGGTCAGAGGCCAACACTTTAGAATTCTTACAATTGTGTTTTCTAGAATTAAGCATGTTAGGTAAAGGGTTAAACAATATAACTATTAGTATTAAGTCAAGCCTCTGCAATCAAGTGCGGAGCGTTGATTGTTGAGTTGTGGATGCGCATACTGGATACGCGGCAAGATTAATGCCACTGGAAACATGTGATAGAATCGATGCCATCTACATGTTCTAGTATTAAGTTTGACTTCACCTTAGCATGTTATTGATTCGAAGAAATCCGAGTGACAGGTGACGGTTCACCGGTGTACTGGTGTTTATTTATTGATGTCTTAACGTTGTTGATATACCTGCGGCAATGCATAATAATTAATGGCACGCTGACTCGCAGTTCGATATATGATAACTGTTTAGGTATTGCCACGGTAACAGAAAGGGTGCGACGTTGAGATGGAGAGGATAGCAAACATTCTTGGGTAAATACCTGTCTAACCCTTTTTATTCAAAGCTCTTTTATTTTATTTGAGATAGCAAAAATGACAAGTGCCCTGGTTCCTGAAGTCAAGATCATCAGTGGCGTTTGGTGTTATGGGTCTTGTAAATAAGTTGTGACGTAGCATTTATTTATTTATTTATTTATTGGTGTTTAAGGTCATATACTTATGCACAGTGGCTTATCATGACCGTGACAGTTTTACGGGTGAAGGAAGCCGGAGTATCCGGAGAGAACCACCGCGTTGCCAGCTCCCCAACATCGTAACTCTGCACTGCAGCACAGGCAGGGTTAGATTGGTTGAAGACATGCACACCATCGACGTGCAGTACGCCTTAGTGTACGGCGTCATCGTGCCTCCATGTGGACAATCGGGGTGAAGTGGCTTGCCCAAGGACACAGCGCGGGAGTCCGAATCAATCACTCGGACGGTCACCCATCCGAGGATTAACCGGGCTCGACGTTGCTTAACTTCGGTGATCTGACGAGAACCGGTTATCGCAACGCCACCGCGTCCCCCTATGGGTCTTGTAAGTAAGGAGTTGTGACGGTTTGGGTAGCAAGTGTGTGACAGTATGGAGAAGCTCGCACAATCCAAAATGTCTGGTTTTATTGGTGATAAGAATGGAACTGCGCATGTCCAGACTGATAAATATTCCACTTCCATCATCAAGACATGCCTTCGATGAAGGCATGTCTTCATGGTGTAGATAGCGGGTGAGGAATTCGTCACATACAGGTGAATTGTGCACTTGGTGATACCTTCTTGAAATTTGGCACACTGTTAGTGTAGGCTATGAGGTTCTCAAAAACGATCGGCTACAAGTTGACACCGACCGGTGGCGACCAGTAGCGGCACAATCCAAAATGGCCGCCAGCGGCTGAAGGGAACCTCCTTTTCGACGGTCTACCGACTATACATCCGATTGTAAGGGCGCGAAAGTGAACTCTGATCCACGCACGTGTTGGAAACAGACGTGGGAGATGATGTAGAATAAAACGAGATTCTCTATACGGACGCATCAATTTCTTGGAACTTGAAAAGAGCGTTGTTTCTCCGGGATCAGCGTCATTCAGGCAAACCTGAATGACGCTGATCCCGGAGAAACAACGCTCTTTATGAAGCAGTCTCTTTGCCATACAATCTCTTGTTTGGCGTAATTCCGCAAGCAATTCTGATTTGTCTGTCGAAATTAATTCGAGAACGCGATTGTTCACAAAAATCATTCACAGAATGAGTGAGAATCCTCTTCGTGTACGGACTAGTACTGACTGGGAACGTTGTTGCTTTTGCCAGCAAGACAGTTCCAAGAAATTGATGCGTCCGTATAGAGAATCTCGTTTTCATGACGCCTATAAAGCTATTGAGGAAGACATAACGCGCTTCCTAGATAATGGCGTTGAGCTTCCATATAATTTGACCATTGATTGTTTGATGAGAGAGAGTGATGAGTGTATGTCGATGTCACTGTTGACGAATAAGGCAATATATCATAAGACATGCCGTGACAGTATTCGGACTCACATCGTACAGCGCGTGCTACACAAGCGAGAGCGAAATGAGGCAGTGGCATCCTGCTCCACGCTGAGTCCTAAAAGAACACGGACAAGTTTTGAATCTGGCTGTGACAGGAAACTGCCCCAGTGTGTTTATTGTCACAAACGCGAAGGTGACAGCAGTGAGCCTATTTGCAGATCAATGTCTGATAACAATAAACTCAAAATTATGGCAAAGGAAGCCGAGAACTGGGTTGTTTTTTCTCGGGTCAATGCAGCATTTGATTCCGCTGCTAGTGATCTTTACTATCACAAAACCTGTTATTGTAAGCTTGCCAATGAAGCACGAGCGGCTAAATCTAAAAAGTCGAAGAACGCCGAACATTCCGCGTCAGGCCTGCCCTATGACCCTCTCGTTATGGCAGAGCTCATAACATTTGTTGAACACAACGATTCCGCGATGAAGCTTGTCGATCTCAAGAATCTGTACAGTCGGAGGTTGAAGCAAGTCGGTTCTGATTGGCTTAGTGAAGAAATACATTCCACTCGATTCAAAGAACATTTGTTGCAGAAATTGGGCGATGGCTGGGACGCCTTCACACAGGGTAGAGATGTGTTTATTTCAAGTAGGTTTCGAGTTGGCTCCTTGTTGTCCGAATCTTTAACTCGTATAGTGTCTGAGGAAGAGGCAAAAAAGATAGTTGATGTGGGTCTTCTTCTGCGTAAACACATACTCATATCTCAAGCTCCTTTCACGGGATCATTTTCATCTTATTGCTGCAATAGTTACCCAGATGTTCGTTTCACTGCAAGCCCGGCCTGATTCAAACATGGATGAGTTTTTCATGCACGAGAATGCACGTGATCCGCCAGCATTATCCGATAGAGGTAAGCTACGGAGTGGGACAAAATCTCAAATTCTCAATTGTTTACCAGCTATTCCTGCACAAGGGAAGAATTCAGCAGCTAGACAAGCTTCAGTTGTCATCTTGGATATGCCTGCTGTAGTCCATGTAATCAAACCACAGAAAGCGGATCTGTTTGGAGAATATGCTCGATTGCAATTATTGCCATACATCGAATCTCTGATTAACACGAACACCACAAGGGTTGATGCGATCTATGACTGTTACCCCGAAGGCAGTTTGAAGAATCAGACGCGAGCAAAACGCCTCGGTGAGACAGCAGTTAGGTTGATACGGGTGTCCGAGAACGTCCCTTTACCTAAAGGGAAGAATTGGCAGGCATTCTTGAAAGTTAGTGAGAATAAAGACGAATTTTTCAAGTTCCTGTCTGCTGAACTGCTGAAATTAACATCAACATCCGAGTACCAGTTGTTAACGACATCAGGAGAATATGTACTATGCAATAAGGATGTTAGCTTATGTGACATATCTCCATCGAACCACGAGGAAGCAGACACGCGCATGATGCTTCATCTCAACCATGCAGTCTCACAAGGTCACAAAATAGCTTTTCTTCGCACGGTTGATTCTGATGTCGTCATTCTGTCTTTGCACCATTTCGCAACATTCCGTGACCTTGGACTCAGTGAGCTGTGGATTGGGTTTGGAATTGGAAAGGCATATAAAGATATGCCAATTCATGAGATAGCTTCACAACTTGGACCTGATTACTGTAAGGCCCTGACTTTCTTCCACGCCTTCACAGGTTGTGATGTAACATCCAGCATGCTCGGCATTGGGAAGAAGACAGGATGGAATGCATGGATGAATTTTCCCGCATCAACTGAAATGATGATAGAATTGACTGAGAATCCGCAAGTCTTTTCAGAGGATTCCCCTCATATGCAGCATATCGAAAAACTCACCATACAGATGTACAGTAACAGTTGTGTCAGTACACGTGTCAATGATGCGAGACGGCATATGTTCACACATGGCCTTAAGTCTATGGAAAACATCCCGCCCACCAAAGCAGCTCTGTATCAACATGTAAAAAGGGTAATTCTTGTGTCATCTTTCATTTGGCATCGTGCTCTGCAGAAACACTTATGTGTGCCAGACCCATCACAGTACGGATGGGAGTGGAATCCACGTCTCAATATTCTGGTCCCATTTTGGACTCACCTAGGAGACGCAAGTGCTGCATGTGCACTGATGCTCCACTGTAGTTGTGCCAAGGCCTGCAAGGGCAATTGCAAATGCTTGAAAGCTGGATTAAGGTGCACACCTTTGTGTAAGTGTGAAGGTGGCTGTTGTAACAATATTGAGTAGTATACTGTCATGTTAGGACCAGTCATCTCCTATTCTGGTATTTTTTTTTCCATTTTCGGCCAGTTAACACATGTCATGTTTCTAGTTGAGTTGATTTTGCTAACAAATGTTCATCCCATGTGGCTTGCTACATTGTCCGGGGGTATAGGAATACAGTTTTAGATTTCGGAAAATAGTCTGTTATTTACTGCACAAGACGGTGTTAATTCATGCATAGGATGATACAATATCCCCAACTATTTTGCCTCTGTACAACAGTTGATACCTTCGTTCACCCGTGTGTTCATCTATGGTATCCTTGTCTTTCTCTGGCCATAGGCCACATGTGACTAGTCAGTTCCTACTCCATAGCAAATCAACTTGGAAATCCTTCATCTTGTAGCGCACTCATGTCTCAATGAATCCATACCTGAGTTGATCTAATAAATCTAACGTAAGGTATCAAATTGCCATACCGGATCATATTTCGATAAGTTATTCGCTAAAACATTTCGACCACTCATCGACATCAAAGGTCATGTTTTGGCTCCCAGTGGTGGCTATATCTCTATATCCCTGGTAAAGTAGCATACCATGAGGGATGGGCATTAAGTGTCGGCAACATTAATCCTGACTTGGAACACACCACATCTTAACTGGCCGAAAATGAAGAATACTACTTGTAGTCAAAAAATATTCCTGTACCTCGAATGACTGCAAACATACACTCACCCCTTCTAGTCCCATTTTGCCAATGTTCTATACTGGCAAGATAACATTGTATAATTAACAACGGGAACTAATGCATCCCGAGTTCATTCCAGCACTGCCCTTGCTGGCAGACGTGTCGCTATGGTGTTGAGATTGAACCAGAACTCCTCTAGAAATTTGATAGTTTTATTTTCTTAGAAAATAAATCTATCGAAAATGCCGGAAGTTGAGAATAGACTGTCACTTTAATTGGATTATCAAATGTCCAAGTATCCCCACTGCTGCATACTATCGAGTACCCTTGTTCATGTGTTGACAGGAATCTCTCATACCATGTTCATTTGACCATTGCATTCCCGAGAAACATTCAACACTAATTTATCTACGGACGGACGATCATACTGACAGTCAGACACACAGACGCACACATCGACGGAAATTCTGATCCCATTATCCATTAATCTTCCCCCCAACTTGTTCCAAGGGCTTCACTCCATCATTCACATCAATTACAGCACATGTATGGTGTTAGGTTTGGAGCTTCAGTTGTGCGATCGGCGAAAATAGCTTTTTTTCGATCCGCTTGGCGGCCATTTTGGATTTCGCTGCTAGTGGTGGCTAGAGGATGGTGCCAACTTGTAGCCGATCGATTTTGAAATCTCTGATGCCTACCCTTACATCATGCCAAATTTCAGGAAGGTATCACCAAGTGCACAATTCTAGCGAATTCCTCCCCCGCTAAGATGGAATATTAGCCAGTCAGGATTACAGTTAAAAAAGAACTCCTGACATCTTGGCAATTTATTTGTGAATAAATAAAATAAACACGAAGTAGTCGTTACTGGACTCCTTATTTACTTCACACGAATCATACTCCGAATTGGTCAAGCCCACTGTTGGATAGTTAAGGCGCGAACAGTAGCATTCCGCGTTGACATGCACAATGCGCTCTATGCAGGCACAGAGCGTCGGCATGATATTTGTTAACAGTTCAACCACCATATCGGGTTGTCCGATTAGAGTTAATTAGAAAAGACGCCGTTCAAATTTTGTTATTTTGGTCCCCAGTGTTTTCTTCCAAAATATAGGTGATGATCCCTCATTGAAACCAGATCGTCCTAGTGAGTGATCACAGCTGTGTTTAGTGAACAGAATTTGAAATAAATAAGATGAATCGAGAACAGATATGGTAAATGTTTCCTTATCATATCGGGTAAAAGGTGAAAAGCAAAGCCATGAATTCCCCTCTCAATGATTTTATGATCTGTCAACGTAAAATTAATAACAGCTGCAATGGGAAGCAAGGAATGCCTCGGGTGTGTACTTTTCAGTGAATAAAAACACGCAATCTAGTAGATATTCGCTCTATTTTTGGATATGGGGTAATTTGATTTTGTGGCCGTTTTACCATAATCATGAAATGCAATGTTGATGATGCGTGAGAAAAATTAGTATAAAGAAAAACGAAGAAATATTTTAGTTTTGAAACAATTAGTTTAAACAAATTTTATTTGCCATAAAATGCAAAAGGATTGGAATACAAGTTATACGACTTGTATAGCACTCTTTTCCTTTGAAATAATTCATTTTCTTAATGAAAGAGTGGGGGGGGGGGGGGGGGGGGGCGGTAACGTCCCGGTAACCGGTTCTCGTCAGATCACCGAAGTTAAGCAACGTCGAGCGCGGTTAGCAGTTGGATGGGTGACCATTTCAGCGACTGATTCGCGCTCCCGCGTTGTGTCCTTGGGCAAGGCACTTCACCCCGATTGTCCACATGGGGGCAAGATGACGCCGTGTACTAAGGTGTACTGTGCGTCGATGATGCGCATGTCTTCAACCAATCTAACCCTGCCTGTGCTGCAGTGCAGAGTTACGATGTTGGGGAGCTGGCAGCTCTTCCTCTACCCATAAAACTGTCACGGTCATGATTAGCCACTGTGCATAAGTATGTGACCTTATACACCAATAAATAGATAATGAAAGAATGACATTCTACACAAACACACGGCGTGTTTTAGTGTTTACGTAACAATCAAACAGATTTTGGCCTGAAAACCACGAAAAACGGTATGTATCACATAATGTGTTCCGATTCCGTATCATATAGACGACTCATTCTGATTTTATATCATATAGACGACTCGTTTCCAGTAACGCGATGGGCTATCATAACAGGCGCATTAATGCATTCTATAACTGTTTCTGCAATCGACCGATCGGGCTTAGAAAAGAAAACTAAATTCCTTACAGTTAGCGACAGAACTATTAATAGCCAATGACCCCCCCCCCCCCACATACACACACACACACACACACACACAATAAATAGTAACTACACAATTCAATAGGACACCTACCCGTTTCCTGGGGATGTGCCCTTGTCACACACTCGTAAAATTCAAGCGGATCATCGTAGGAAGTGACACCGAGAGCAGCTGAGAGTGAATAATTTGACAACATAACTTTGAAAATTGCGGTGACCGCATTACTCATTGTTTGTTAGAGTGCACAACAATATAGTTCTATTGAATGTTTATTTTTATCTTTTTCTCGCCCAACATTATGTCCAAAAACTGTATTAATAATTTAAGATTTAATCTGTTTATGTGACAGAATTGTTAGACAAATTAATTATCATGATGATGTGCATGTCCTGTGATTTGTATCAGATTCTCGGTGGTGTCCAGAATGGGATCTCAACGAGCCGGCTTTGCAGTGTCCAGAATGGGATCTCAACGAGCCGGCTTTGCAAAGCCGGCTCGTTGAGATCCCATTCTGGACATCACCGAGAATCTGATACAAATCACAGGACATGCACATCATCATGATAATCTGGATTCATTAGTTGAAAATTTAATGATCAAATCAAAAAGGGAAAGTTATAGGTTACCATTTTCTTTTTCAATAAGAGGAAACACTTCCAAAAAGTATGCCTTCATTCAAAATAAATAAAAATGTTTCACAAATGGTCGAACTGTTCTTGTTGAATCAATTTGAGTATTTTTTTTCTAAGGAAAATATTAGACTGAAGATGATTGAACATTTGTTCGATTTTGAGACCATTCTCGTGGAGCTGTGACGCAGTCCGCTATATATCATTTCTTTTGTGACAGGAAGTCCAAACATTTGGTTCATTATAAAATAACATTCGAGTTGTTCTCGTATTAAGTTCCAATGAGGGGTCATCACCTATACGACAAAACTTCTATTGCTGGTGTGGTCAGGGATTGGTATTACGTAAATGGATAAGAGAATACTAATGTATTACTGCTAACGTTGAAAGTTAGCAACAAGAAAGCGCATTCCACCGAGTAACTAAAATCTGTTGATAAAAGCATGTTATCTTTCCATTCCAAGAGGGTATTTTATCAACTCGGTGAAATAACTGTTAGCGAAGATCCACCCCCTTCGGAAACCTCTTTACATAACTTTGATTTCATTCGGTTTATTCATGCAATATTTTTGTTAACTGTTATCAAATCAGACACAAAGAATTTGTTTAATATTCTCTCGTTGTTGTCCAATCACTGCCATTTCAAGCACGCGAAAAAACTGAGGTATTAAAAAATATATACAGCGTTATGGAAAATAAAAACGCAACAGAAGGATTATTTCTTTTTATTAGGGACTGAAAAAAAATACCGTTAATATACGGTAAAAGTACTAGTAACCAGCTACCAGTACTTCAACCGTAAAATATTACAGTGAAAATACCGTACGAAATTACTTTTGGCAACCTATATTTTGTTCGATCAAGGAGCGAACCCGAGAAACTGGTATTTGGTTTCGCTTCATTTTACGAGAAGGCTGTTGATTTGTCATACAGATTAGTCCACTTAATATCTTTACGGCTTCAGGTTAACTCCTTGCATGCTGCTGGCGGATACTCCTGCCCAGGGCAGGATTTATGTCGCCACTCAAGTGAGTATAATTTGGTCACATTTAATCGAATTTTACCTCTGTAAATTATATGTAGTTTTTCGCAAATGATTCCTGGAGTTATTTATTTATTTATTTATTTATTTATTTATTTATTTATTTATTTATTTATTGGGGTTTTAACGACACTTTCGACAGCCAGGGTCACCTCGTCTCGGACAGCTTTACGGGTGGAGGAAGCCGGAGTCTTTTTATAAACTTAAGCGACTATAGTACAAGTACAAGTAGAACAATGAATGGGAATTACGTCATGCATAGAGCGAAAACGTAATACCATGACGTCATGATTTCCATTCATAACAATCAACTCTTAAACGCTGAACGATTGCCAGAATATATGCGAACAAGTCAAGAAAGGGGGAATATTGTAAGATAAATTGGTTATTACCACCAAGTGGAAGAGAACCACCGAGCAACGGCGAGCAACTGCCAGACTCCCCAACGTACTAACTCCACACAAGCAGGGTTAGCATTGGTTGAAGACAAGTGCACCATCGACGTGCAGTGCTCCTTAGTACACACCACCAACGTTCCACCACGCGAGCATTGAGATTAAGTGTCTTGCCGAAGGACACAACGCGGTTGCCGCAGGTGGGATTCGAACCTAGGACCTCTTGGCTTACAGCCTGCATCTCTCCCTGCAGAGCCACAGCGCTTCTCGATTCCTTGAGTTTAATCTAGATAAATGTTTCATCAAATCTAGTCATGGCTGCTCTACGGCAGCCATGACTAGATCTGATGAAAAATATTTTGAAAATACTCAGTGGGTTAAGAGTTCTAAAGATATTAATCAGTCTATCTTAAAGTTTACTCTTCCAAAAAAGGTAATTTTTGAAATGGACGATGCCATTTTGCAAAAAGTAGGAATTAAAGAGTTGAGTGCGTTCGTTCTGAAAAAAAAACCCCGTGCTTCCCTGTACATGAGAACTCCTCACGAAATTTTCACATGACTTGAAACCGCACAGCCGCTGTGGACTGGTCATAATCCGCACGTGTGCAGTGTGTCATGCAAGCGTTTACCAGGTAATAAAAATCATCATCATCATCATTTTAATTAATAAAGTACAGGATTGTACACAGTGCTTCATTAATTAAATTTTTGATGATTAGTTCTGTAATTAGTGTTTGGAATCTAATATTATCGGGTCCGTGGAAATATTGCCCACCCGTGGAAAGTGACTAGTCTACGGCGGTCGTACTGAAAGTAGTTACAGTCATTGTCGTAATTTTTCTCCTAAAGTAATTTTAAATGGTTATCAGTAATTCTACTGGAATTTTAACGAAATTTTTGGACATTCAAATAACAGATGGACTAAAATTCTAACCCAACTAAACTTGAATAAAACACAAGTAATCAGGGCCTTATTTATTTTTTGGCCAGCCCCGAATTATTTTACAAATGAGATTGGTCGATATTTAATTATAGTCACTCTAATCAACGTAATTGCATCATGTTTCATTTGAAATAGAATGAAATGTCATTGATTTAGTGCAGAAGGAAAGTAATCACCATTTTCCGTGAGACAGGGAATATGTGTTTTTAAAAAAAACAGAACTTGGGTTTCAATAAGAGATAGTAACACAGACGTATTTTCCTTGAGAGAGAGAGAGAGAGAGAGAGAGAGAGAGAGAGAGAGAGAGAGAGAGAGAGAGAGAGAGAGATCACATTTGAGTGGTCCACAATTTGAACCCTTAGAACCCGAACGGTCGCGTTTCCAGCCAGTAACATGGGACGACATAACGTCATTATAGGGAATATGTGTTTTTAAAAAACAGAACTTGGGTTTCAATAAGAGATAGTAACACAGACGTATTTTCCTTGGGAGAGAGAGAGAGAGAGAGAGAGAGAGAGAGAGAGAGAGAGAGAGAGAGAGAGATCACATTTGAGTGGTCCACAATTTGAACCCTTTGAACCCGAACGGTCGCGTTTCCAGCCAGTAACATGGGACGACATAACGTCATTATATAGGATGGCTGATAAGTAAATGTGTGGGGGAAGACCAATCAATATTTTCAACGTGCAGCCCCGGGGCTGCATGTTGAAAATATTGATTGGTCTACCCCAGATAATGAATATAAACTCTTCTAATATTGCCATTGAACTGATATGGAAGATACCATTAGATTTCAAAGGGTTAAGTTGGACAAATTACTTGCAAATAATACAATAGTTAGGGCTGTGCAAAGGAAAAGACGAGAATCTCATGGAATGTTGTTAAAGACAAGTTACACCACACTAGTTATTGTTTTTCCTCAATACATTGGCAACGCGTATCAAATTGTTTGGTTCGTAAACGTGAAAGACGAAAATCCGAATATTTACTGCATTGACGAGGAGACACCAAGGCAACCTTGTAAAACACGCCATGTATTCAGCCTAACTCCCCCTTAAGATAGACCTCAGTTTAAGTAAATATATTACAACATAAAAAGGTTTTGAACCAACTCAAACATTTCGGGATAAATGGCAAAAAATTGAAATAATAATGAAAGGCAACAGACCTTCTGAAAGTTAATTCATTTATTGAGACATGACTAATCTGTACGGACGAATCCATTGAAGAATGTACATTGTATCATCGTCATGAACACGAATGGGCGGTATAGAAAAAACACAGTTTTACTGATCAGCATCTGTCTGTCAACATCTGACTTGTAAACACGCTAGACATCTCTGCCTTATAATGTGAATGTCTGTGGAAACTTGATCCTGACCTTTTTGCTCCCATTCCTAAATAAAAATGCTACACCAAAATTTCTAGCCATCCCACTAGTGCACATACCAGTGCATATACCAGTTTGCCCGAGGACATGGGTTCTGTCATGAGCACATATATACTACCCCGGGCATTGTATAGTCGTGTATAAAAAAGACGTATAATAAACAGATCTAACTACAAAATGCACAGATATATCATGTAATAAAGGTTTTGAAAGTCAGTTTATGATTTTCAAAACTCCTTCCCTATTTATTGGCCGTTGTGGTGGTCAGGAGAGTAAGTTGACCAACTTCAAATTCAACATTTTCTCGTGAAACTATTGGGATTCATTCCTTATGTCTCATAAAAGATTCGGCCAAATATACTTTGGAAAAAGTTTTGAAAACTGTTGTGGTTAAAACCTGTTTGTGTTGAATATAAAAGATAAGGCTCTAACGTCGTATTTGGTTAAATTCTTAGTTTCATTATGGAAATAAAATGCAGGGTGAAATTATAATGTTTGGAAATCAGTATGGTGATGGTTAATATTGAGTATATATACAGTATGTCAAAATGAATCCGTTCATCTATAATAATAATAACACTTTGGCCAGCCGCTGATATGTCGCGGTTCTCGGACGAGAAGGCCTTGGTTACTCCTGTACTCCCAACTGCCTCCCTATTCCCATGCTTCTCCTCTTCTCCCAACACTCGGAGACGAACTGCTTGATGACATCCCTTGTCCCATTCTTCCCAATCTCTCCGATTAGCATATTAACCCTCTCCTTTGAGTCTCCCCCTAACCACATGTCCTTCATTCTCCCATCCCACATCCCCATTATACTCCCAGTGAATCTTATTCTTTCAGACTGGTACTTTGGGCATTCGAGAAGAAAGTGTTCAACAACAGTAACCTCCCAAAGATGCCATCAAGGTACTCTTCAAAACCTGGCTTCTCTTTATCACACAGGTCACCCAAAGACCTCTTTGATTTGACCCCTTCTCGCCAATTACGGTTACAATCCTCCATGACCCTTTCTCTGACGATTTTTTTTTACCCTGGTATGCCCCAACGTCCAGGTCCGAGATCTCCAATGAGTAGTTCTCTACTATCTCCCTCACTTAGACCATCCACCCGTCTTGATATTTGAGTCAGATTAATTCAAGCCCTGACCCTTGTCGAGTGGGTTAAATAATTATTTAATTAACCTTGATACCCGTGGGATAAATATAGAATATACTCATAGCAGCTTGGTGTACCAAATGTTCACCACGAGTGGTGAAGTGGTGTTAACCGCGAGCCTTTGGCGCGCGGTTAACACCACTTCACCACGAGTGGTGAACATTTGGTACACCAAGATACTTTGGGTATATTGTATTTATACCATAATCGTCAGATTATTAAGAGTCGCTATTATTTTTTCTCGATTTTACTGAGCAGCAGCCGGTCATACGTGCGAATTTGTTTTTGTTTACATGAGCATCTATGGGCAATACTTCCGATGTCAATTATATCACCGAAACGAAATGGAAAATGAAACGGGGCCTTTTCATTTTAATAGCATAATAACATAGCATTTCGAGTTATGGATGCTTTATTAACATGAGACAATGCATGCCTGTTAAGTTTTGATGTATTATGGGGTAAACTCATTTAAAAACGTTATAAATAATTTTCACTTTCATTTCACTCTTCGCGAGGCGACGTGCGATAAATTTAGACAAGTTGCATTCAAGTCGACGTCACCAAAGGTCAGCTTGGATGTAGTTCCACTGTAGGTGTAAATTTTAACTACTGAAATCCCATGGGGGGCGTGTTCACCACGGTTGGTTGGTAAAGCTAAAATTTATGTCATGGGCTTTTCATATATTATAGAATAGGTAACCAAGGTATAAATACAATATATTATTTCGTTATATTCAAACTTTTTGTCTTTGTGTTATCTGTGGATCAGAAAAGGAAGCCATTAAGACAAAATGTTTGAGACTTATTGTTTTTCACTGTATTGGAATCATCGTGACATGGCCACTTTGTGGAAACCTCATGGCGTTAAGACGTCAGCGCTACTATGGGTATAAATTTTAGTGTTAAACCTACGGAAAAGATTTATTATCCCAGTACGATAATAAAGCAACAATTTATCCCAGGCTTGGTATCTACAGTACGTGGAGAGTGTATTATCACTAAATCACCCGCAGAGTGGAGATTCCACCCACGCAATAATTGCAAATTTGTTGCAAACCATAACAAGCACAGGCAAAGTTTCAACCAATGGACCTCCGGGTTAAACCCGGAGGTCCATTGGCTGAAACATTGCTTGTGTTTTTTTGTCCATATGTATAAAATTTGAAAGTTATAGTTTGGGTGATAACTCCACTCCGTGGGTGATTTAGTTACAATCCACTCTCCACGTACTGTATATATAGTTGATACCTGTTTGTGGGATAATGCAACTCAACCCTTCTCTTATTTCAGAAATAATTAATATTTCAAAACAACAGGGGGAAGACAGCTGTGAGTCGACGCCGTGTCCATGGAATGTACTATTACTTCTGTACCGTTTAAGGCTTGACGTACACGTAACAAAATGGTGCAAATAAAGATCCATTCTTTTGCTTCACTCCTGTTGCTTGAAGATGTTGAAACATGAGCAGCCTTTCAGGGGATGGGGCAAAGTCCCCGATCGGTGATTAAAATGTTGTGTTGCGAACAGGCGAGGGTTTTTGTTGGGAAAAAACTGCATACCTCTTCCCTTTACTTCCGAAAAGATCTGATTTGAATTTGACCCGTGTTTCAAATTTTGATCTGGATGTGCCAAATCTGAAATCAGTGGGTGGCCTCTTTCAAAACTTGTTGAGAACGATCTGTATTTCGCTAGAATTATATGTTGAAACTGAAGTAAAATGTTTCCAACAACGGCAAGAAACTATCTCAATTTGAACTTAACGTAACGATGAGTATATGCCATTCGAATTTTATTCTTTCTGCCTTTGCCTCCAAAACAGAGGTTATGGTCACTCGTTGGCACGAACTTGTTGGACTGGTTTCAAGGCATGACTTTAACTCTTTTGGCGCGACAGGCGACTTAAGTCGACAGACGGCAGACCGTGGAAAGGTACTGCAGTAGTCATTTTAGCCAACTGTGTGTGCCCATTTCCAAGTGCTTTTAACCCTTTACCCAACGCTTACTATATCAAAATTTATTATTTTAAATATCATTTTTTCAAATTTTTCAAAAAAATTCAACAAAACCATATCATGTGATCCCTCGTTGGAACGAGCTCGTTCCAACGAGGGGTCACATGATATGGTTTTGTTGAAATTGTTTGAAAAATAATATTTTTTCAACTGCTGAAGTTGCATATTACGCGGGGGGGGGGGGGGGGGGTAGGGGGCGATTCGTTGGGTAAAGGGTTGAACAAACATACGTATTCCTATGTTTCATGCACTATTTATGTCCTATCCATGAACAACGATATCGTCCCTTAAAAGTATAAAGGTGCCATTTAAATATATACAGGAAATCATTTGAAAAACTGTCAATGAGATCATTAGAACATCTTTTAAAATAATAACGCTTTTAGTCTAACAACCTATACTTTTTGTAAAATTCCTGATGAATATTAGGCGCTAAGAATTCTGTTTCTCAGATTATTCCGCGCCAAAAGAGTTAAATTATGATCTTTTTGTAACAAAGAATGAAGTTTTTAATTGTTCAGAAATTGTTTCCTCTAGTCGTGTTGGGTAAAGTGTCATCTACATATATTTTCGATATTCGAGTTGGCCCGATCTTTCAAAAGTTATTGCGATTTAGCCTCCTTCATGAGATCGCAAACTATTCAGCACTTAAATGGCAATAACCATAGCATATTTGTTTTTGTAGATGGCCGAAATTCGACCCTGACCTGTATTTTAACCACATGAAAACATTTGTTACGTCACATTACAAGATATGGTGATTGGAGTTTTTTTTTCATTTTCAGACAGACGGGTGGTAGTCGTCGTTACATCAAATGAACCTGTATGTTGGAGGATTGATGCCAACGAAATCCTCCTGAACTGAAGTTTTTATGAAAGAATGAACTGGAAGTCAATGCGTGCGTCAACGTCGGATATATAACCGGAGAGTTTCTTCATTATTGTGCGACAAAACCCGAGTTATTCGTTAACCTTTTGAACGCGAGAGGCCACTTTTCCAGCCCAGGAACATGATGCGACATAATTTCATTAAGATGGATGACTGCTAAGTGAATGTGAGTGGTAGACCAATCAATATTTTCAGCGTGCAGCCCGAAGGCTGCACGCTGAAAATATTAATTCGTCTACCCCATATTATTAATATGAACTCTTCCACTGGCTGCCAGTCTACTTACATAGAAGATACCACCAAGGTTCAAATGTTAAATCTGATTCCTGGAATATTATATGTAGTTCATCGGATTACTAACCTTCAAATTAATGGGATACAGATTTACAGGAATGGATTTCCAAGAAAGTGGCACATTATTTTATTCACATTAGAATTATAATGGTAAACGGGCACCAATTATCCCCTTAATCGACAGGAGGGCATCGATCGGTGAAACAACACGGAACAAATATACTCACCGTACATGAATTAACAGCAGTGTCTGCCTCGCCATCCATTTCTGAGCAAGAAGAATTCACAGCAGTACAATAATGACACGGTTTGTTAGTGATTAAATATGATATATACTGTGTCATTTAATTTCATATTGGGCGATAGCTCTAGCCCAATATGAAATTAACTGGCGCCGTATCAATCATATCAGATGCTAACAAACTGTATAACGAAGATATCACACTGATTTCCTTTTCTAGAATTATGCTTAACAAGTAGCCGCGATAAATCATAGAATTCTTACTTGTATAATGTGAAACAGTAATCTTCTGTTGTCATTTCGAAAGAAGAATGGATAAAGGGGAGATCACTCCGACTGCGAGACGAAAAAGGTTGCGACCGGCTGTGTATATTTTATATCTATACACGGCTTGCATGTGACCTTTTAAAACCAATTAAATTCTCAGAAACGTGTAAGGGGCCAGATAATAAACCTGGTAAAGTTTGCACTATCTGTACCGACACGGATATGCATAAAGATTTTAACTACAGTCAGCTCATCTGATTTGTCGGAATCCGAGAGGACGAGATCAGGTTGACTGCAACTGGAAATTCCCAACGTGAAGTGGATAGCTCCCAACAACATTACGAATCGCTTTCAGTAACATAACTTTTTCAAACGGGAATGTTTTCAGACTGTTCAACGCAAACACTCCCGTTTATATTTTATGTTTGCATAAATGTCCCCTCGAAATTCCGTCTACATCCCAGTGCGCCTCGTCTGCAACAGAAATGATATAAATCTGGAAAACCGTGCACTCTCTTCTTTCGTCGAAATGTATTTATTAGACAAACTTCGGCGGTAAGAAGGCGCCACTCACGGTGGCGCCCAGAATATCAGTTAATCTTATTTACCCCTAAACACGAGTTGATAATGTGATATTCGTGCATCGTGTATTAACACAATGCCCTGCAATCGACTTGCCACAGTCTGTGTCACTATGTTTGCGTTCTCCATACAGACGGTTACCAATGCAAACAATGTTCTGTTCTCCCGATTCGTCATGACATCACAATCATATATCTCCAGAGATAACCTGCTGTCAGAGACATTTCTCTTAAAATAATGAACTTTTGTTCAATAAATGTTTTTTTTAAATAATGATTTATCATTTTGTTATCACTTCGAAATCAAAAACCGAATCATCTGCGGGAAGCGACGTTGAATACCATTATTTTTTACAACAAGGCGATGTTACGAGAAGATGAGACAACCAGATTTCCTATAAATAAAATACGTCTGTTTCTAAAATTTCTCTCTTATCAATTTGTTTCATCACTTAGTGAATTTCGTACAATCATAACTCAGTTCTAAACTGAACTCCAGTTATTGTATATGTTTACATGATCCATTTATACCAACAAGTTTCATCTACATATCTTGCCTAAATGTGTGGGAAAAACTGCACTAATTTGTGTCCTCTTCAGAGGTTTCATGGCTCTTTCTTTCGAGAAAACTCAAGTCTGACTAAAATCCTAAAGTGGACTTGACCCATTGAACCCCCCTCGTTCCCTGGAATGGTATCGCCTTTGTGTACACTTACAGTGGGATGGGTTAGTCCAATATC
Organism: Pictodentalium vernedei; assembly: GCA_031216915.1. Classification (NCBI taxonomy): domain Eukaryota; kingdom Metazoa; phylum Mollusca; class Scaphopoda; order Dentaliida; family Dentaliidae; genus Pictodentalium; species Pictodentalium vernedei. The sequence continues at coordinate 523,443,866 of CM062294.1, read as the reverse complement.
ATTATACAGGGAGGACAAAATAATAACTGCAGTCTGCAGCCGTCTGGCTGCAGACTGCAGTTATTATTTTATCATCATATCCCAGTGTATAGGCCTTTTATAATAAGATAAAAATGGGACCGAATTATGCCTTGGGCTGAAAAATCGGTCGTACGGGTTCAAAGGCTTAAGTCTGAGTTTTCTCAATTCAGATATTTTGAAAAAAAAACTTTAAGTTCAAAATCGAACTCAGAGTAAAGTATCCAATCAAGATCGTTTTGCCATTACTTTAGTAAGGAGATAAGGGATAAGGTATAATCAACAAACAAATAGAAGACAGCGGAGAAACATCCATTGCACACATTCTCCAGTGTATTTCGACCATTAAATCTAGGCTATTATCACTTCGCGAGACCTTCTCTGGTATATTAACGGAATTTTACTAGTACGGTCAATTTGAATAACATTAAGAGGTGTAGGTCGATACTGAAATAACCCCCATTAGCCCCTGACGCTCTGAACGTCAAGTGGCAGGTAAATAGTATCGTAGTTTATTGACGTCATTCACCTAAAATAATTTGTGCGCGCATAACTACTTGGGTTACCAAGTATCAGCTGACTGGCCACCAATGTGCATTTGTTTAATACAAAAACAGACAACAACGACTTATAAATCTATTCCATAGTCTCTGACAAAATGATTCAATCTTGGGAATTAGATAAAACACAGCTTAATTTCCAAAAAAGTAATGCTAAACCCACGGATCTCAAAACAGCTGGATAGCTGACACGTTGGCGAAAAACATCGCATCTCCATCTGCCCCGCTCCAAATGATAGCGTAGAGTAAATCAACGTCATAACTTATCCCAATCGATGACGTTTGATGACGTGAAAGATGTTACGCTGTGACTGTAGTCACAGCGTAACACCTTTCACTTCATCAAACGTCATAGTGTTTACATAACACGAAAGCTTCAACACTGTCCCAACTTTCCAGTCTCAAAACTGTTTTTTTTGTCAATAGTAACTTAATTATATTGTAATTATTTAATTTATATTGTTGCAAAAATGTGCTCATCATAAACATATTCATTTTTCACAGACATTAAGTTGTGCTCTTTAAAAAACGAAAGGCGATTGCGAGGAGTCGGAAGAAGTTGAGTTGGACATAACAGCTTCCGCCAAACCCGGTCTTGCTTCTCCAGCTTCTTCTAACCAGAACTTTAATTGGGGGTGAGCACCCCGGAGTCCATGGAAGCTCTCGTGGGAGTAAAGTTCAGGGACGAAGGACACTGAAAGTTCCTGATGAACCAAGTACCATGCATGGCCAGCAACGAAAAAAGACCCAGAACAGTTAAATTCTAATGCACAGATGCTCAGCTGTGTCTATCTAAATACAGATCCACCAGAGGTAGACACCACTCTAACCACAGCTGCAAGGACTAAGCCGTTTGTACCAATCCAATCCTCTAATCCCCCACCAATTCCAACAACACAACTTACATCGATCTCTCCATCACTTCCACCTCATCCAAAGAAGAACCGCAGGAGACACAAACGCTGATGAGTACTCTTCACTACTCGGACATAGTGCAGAAAAAAACCCTATTAAACTGCCAGAGAAGGTCGAATAGGGATGCGTCTTTGGCCCGCAAAAACCTTCGATTCGGTGGAGTCGGAAAACTGAAAACCTTCGAGACATTTTTATTTGTTGAACATTGTTTGTTTGTCGTAAAACTTCTCCCCTTAATTACTGCCCCTAACAGTTTTCTGTACATGAACTGTGGATATTTCAGCATCCAGCTGTGTTTCCGAGATCAGTAGATAAATTAGGGCTGTCACGATTAATCGATTGTCGATCGATCATGCCGAAATCGATTAGTATTTTTCGTTGTCGAAGAATCGGTAAATTTTACCCCGCTTTAAGCGTTTAATAATTAAAAAAAATTGATGAAAAAACTATTGTTTCTAAAGGTAAAAGGTCCAGAACGTCGATGTTAAACCTCAAAAAGCCGCTAGAAGCATTTGTCTTTTAGGTGCATTCAAAGCTTTGATGTTCTGAACTGTTGAACCATCAGTGTAATAATCAAGACCGGTCGTCAGTTGCGAAGTTCGCAACTGACGACCGGTCTTGATTATTACACTGACGGTTCAAAAGTTCAGAACATCAAAGCTTTGAATGTACCCAAAAGAGGATCGTCTTCGTTGTTTACTTGAGGTAGGTCAACTGACTTGAACGTCATTTTTAACAACTTCAAAGAGAGGAAGGGGGTAATCTAGGTACGATTAATCGATTATTATCGATTATTTGCGACGATTAATCGATTCCTAAATTCAAAAATCGTGACAGCCCTAAGATAAATCAGACAACAGTACTGGGGCTAACGTTTATAGACGGATGAGATTTACGGTGCAGAGCTCGAGAGACGAAACAAATATTTTTTAACATTCCAACAATTTTCCCCGAAAACCCCAATGAATTTCTCGATAACTTCATACCAACGTACAAATAAAAAAACCGAGTTCAGTCGTGACGCCGAGCAGACTCACTTGCCTTCGCAGCATCATTTAGTAAAACTGTATGTTTTAACCCTATTACTGCCACGCCCACTTTAACCATATATAGTGGACCTCCATGTACGCCTGTATGCGAGGAACCTTTATAAAATTTATGACATACTTGAAACTCTATTCTCTGATTAATTGTTGGAAAGGGCTCTCTGAGCCCTTTCCAACAACTAATCAGATGGTAGGTTTGATCTGCGCATACCAGAACGTACAGATAATCATCATAAAATAGGTGACAATAGTCGTTTTCGGCAGCGAAAGTGTTAATAAGTTGATGTTGTTGGGAATTACGCTTTACAAGCATTTCTTCCGCTCAGATTAGTAACCCTCTATACTTATTAGCTGTCCTCGACAGCGTATCTGATCGCCCATAATATGTCAGGCTGCTAATCAGTCCCATCGGACCGCTAATAAATCGCATAATGCCTTTCAAATCATGCTCTTGTTATATTCATAATCATTTAGAGAGTTAATTGCAGGATCTTTTGATTATATGCTGCACTTCACTGGAAATCAGCGGGGGCGCCTCTTTTTCAAACCTTCCGAGTGCTTCTGAATCAAGAAAGGACACCGATTGTGTTGCAGGAGTAGCATGGACCGGGCCCTGCTGAAAGAGGTTCCTTCGACACCAATCGCATTGGAAACTTACACTAAACCACACACGTCACTCGATGGTGGAAAACGTAGTTTTTGTATAGTGTCGCTGTGCAATTGTACCAAATGAACCTCCAGCGACATGGTTCGAACCCCAGCTATTTCATTTGCTAGTTTGGTGTTACTTGGTAAAGTAAATTACTAAGTTACATACCCCAATTCAGTACTAGTACTGATATTGTTAACCGGATAAACGGTTTGAAACCGGTTACCTACCTAACCGATTTGAAAAAAAAAACGTCAACCGGTTATCCGAAATATCGATAGTTACCGTCGTTCCACGGTTAAAACGTAGTAAATCCGCCGTTTCTCCTTTGGGATAGTTTACACCTCGAAGCAGTGCTGTATATATTGAGAAATAATCGACTTTGGTTTCAAGACTTCGTTAATGATCGGCAGTTTCCGTGAGTATTGAGTAACCGCAGAAACTATTCCGCAGTATGTATAAAACGAACGTTGTCGAGTACTCGACAACGTTCGTTTGTATACACACTACGGAATAGTTTCTGAGCATACTGCTTTCCATTTCCAAATGTTTTGATCCCAGATTCGGTGAAATAATGGGTACGGATACAGAGGATATGGATGTGTGTTTTTCTCATATAATATTTATGAAACGAGTCTAAGAATTTTCCGTTTGGCGAGCCCAAACGGAACATTCGGACGACTTTCACAAATATTATATGAGAAAAACACTCATTCCATATTCTATTTATCATATGACACACACACGCACAAATTAGCCACTTAGTATGACTTTTCAACCCATCACCTAACTTGAGTTGCAGACGGCACTTAGAAAAAAACATCCTCGTATAACTAAAAACTTTTCATTTTTTTTGCTTCCAAAACATAGGTTATGACCCCTCATTGGAACGAGCGCGACACGCTAGTTCCAATGAGGGGTCATAACCTATGTTTTGGAAGCAAAATGTGAAAATATAAAAAAAAATGAATGGCGTGTTTCTTGTATTGCGCGAGACGGTTTTTGCCGTTACGTTAGGTAAAAGATTAATACAATATAACCCACCCTAAATAGGACAGATAACGTAAATTCTCCCTACTGAAATTATGCAAATATGACCCAGTTGTATTTTGTTTAGCCAATCAAATTGTCCAGTTTTGAAATTGACCAATGAATGCTTCCAACTCTAATTATGCAAATTATGAAAATGTGGCCCAGTTGTATTTTGTTCAGCTAATCAAATTGTCTAGTTTTGAAACTGACCAATGAAATTGACGGAAGGCTTTATTTATCACTGATTAATATGAAAACAAACTATCAAATGTTTTAAAGTGAACAAAACGGACGAGTCGTATGATAAATAATTAACCGGTTATAGCTCTAGGTTAGTCAGTTTCAGCCCTACAATTCACAACAGGTCTGATGGACTGTCGAGTTTGTTGTTGATAAAGATAGTATGCACATGATGAGTTGTATGCAGACATTTTTTTGTGGAGTGTGATATATGATTTTATCACTTGATGTATAATCCAACACAACACACTTATGATTTCCCAGGTGTACATTTTTTAAATGTCATGAGGATCTGACACCTTCTCCAATATCGATTTTCTAAATGATATCGTAAATATTCTGATTCTTGTTTCATGCTAATTCCGCCAGCAATCCATACAATTATCATCTTTTATCAAATAACAATCGATGCGTAAACTTTTCCGCGAATACCATAATTTAGTGTGACATGGTCACTCTTAATTAGAGCCAACTGTGTCTTTACTGGATATCCTAATACGAATCACTTTATTTCCTTGTTTCCCAGGGGAGGCCACCAAAAAGTTGCAAGACGTGACGTGGGGGTGGGTGCGTCTCTTGAGTGCGCCAAAAATGTGCATTTCCAACTTGTGCAATTTTTTGAATTTTTTGAAAATATATCAATATATCAGCTAATATATACCATCATTTGTGTTTCAAACCTTAAAGATGATGTTGTACATCACACTCTTAACATAAATACAACATCAGGAGGCTTTATATGTGAGAATATTGGGCTTAATCTGGGAAAATGTCATACGTTAGTAGGGGGTGGGTGTCTTGTTCGAAATGCAGAAAATGTGCAGACAATATTTTGGGAACAATTCAAATGAAAATTTGTTCCCGTATATGTACACCTGCTCTGGCCAAGCCTGATAATGAACAGCTTGTCATTTGTAGATTGGGGCCCACAGCAGCCCACAGAGGTTTAAATTGGTGGTACCAGTTTAACCCTTTACCTAACATGAAAAGCAGACGACACTTGCAAAAAAATGATTGAATAACTATTTCTTTTCATTTTTTGTCTCAAAAACATAGGTTATGACCCCTCATTCCAATGAGGGGTCATAACCTATGTTTTTGAGACAAAAAATGAAAAAATAATAAAAATTAATTGGCGATTTTTGAGAATAGCGCTAGTCGGTTTTGGCCGTTACGTTGGGTAAAGGGTTAAGAACATTATGAAAACCCCCTAACGACAGCTGTGCCTACTAAGTTTATAAGCTTATTTTGGATTTTAATGGGAGAGTGGGGGGGGGGGGGGGGGTGTCTGAGAACGGTAGTAGAAAATTTGCACGTACTGGGTGGGTGGGTGTAAAAAGGAGCCGAATAAAAAATAGGACGTCACGTCTTGCAAATTTTTAGTGCCCCCCCCCCCCCCCCCCCCCCCCCTCCCTTGTGTTTCCAACAAAAAATGGCCTCTGACGAAGATAAAATAAGTTATTCTTACGTTCAATTTTTTCCATCATTTTTTCACCAAATACAACCATCACCATTCAGGGGCGGACTGCGGCAAAAAATAGTTGCCCGGAAACGTAACGGAGGCCCCGGATCAGGACAAAATTTTGATTTTTCGGACCGACAGAACGCTGCTTCCTTGCATTAAAGCGATCGATGGCTGTCCAGATAAGGGCATTTTCGATGGCATTTTTTTTTATCATTTCTGTCGCTCTTTTGGCAAAATATGGTTACACAAAAGGAGGTCCCGGACTCATCAGGCCGACCTTATTTCGGCCCACTGTAAGGAAATTTTGATATTTCCAACCGAAAGAACTCTGTTTCCTTGCATCTGACTGATCAATGGCAGATTAGACTGCTGGTATATTGGAATGCCCTCTATGTTAACTGCCAGTTGTAGTCCACATAGAGAGCATTTCGATAAACCGACAGTCTATATGCAATCAGATCCATTTCGCCTTTTGGTCATTTTCACTAGATGTCATGCGCCAACAGGTGTTGGGCTGCGTACATTTGGGGCCCCGGGAGGCTCCCAAAGGGCTGACCTTACGACCAGTCCGCCACTGTGACACCATTTTCACTAATACAGGCTTTCGCATCACAATACCATAATTTGTCCACACAAGAGAAGTAAACCCTGAAATACCAAGATGTGACTTCCTATATCAGATATTTTGAAGCGTGAACTATTGGTTGAACACCGCGTTTTATGATCAACAATCTGAGAGAAAAAGGAACGAAACGCATCGGCATTTAGCTTATGTACAGGGCGCCGTAAGGGAGAGAGGGGCTATGAGGGAAATGTTCTCATGATTAAACAAATTGGTCTAAAATATGAGAGTATGCAAACGTGGCAATACACAGGTATAACCAACACCTTTTTTGCAAATCGTCGTGTAAGAACCACAAGGTTCTATCTTCCAGTGGAAGGGTTAGGGTCGGGATTCCAGTGGAACGGTTAGGGTCGGGATTCCAGTGGAAGATAGATTCTTATGGTTCTCACGCGACGAAATGCTAAATTTAAAGATACCCATGCCCAATGCATTCCACTTTCAACCAGTTCGGTCCATTTCTAGCCTTTGGGTCGGATCATGGTTAAAGTTGAAGGAAAAAAATAGACCGAATCATGACCAGACGGTTGCATATACACCAAAAAGAGACCAGGAGTGTTTGTACGATTGGTGATATATGATTTCTTTCTCTGTCGTCACTGACAGGACACGAATGGATGTCGGTAACCATATCGAAGACAATGCATATTAAAAGCTTCTTCCCACAAACATATTCACACTTTCATATCCACCCTGGCCAAGACTGAAGCATAAGTGATATGGCATTTGTATAGATCCATTTTTAATCTCCCACCGGGGCGAACCATGATACGACAGGGTGCAGTGCCTGATGGAGGACATTTGCCCCCACCCACCCATACACACTTTCTTGCAGCTAACGTGGCCTCTGCTCATCGACTACGGTTAGCAACGAGAGAATAACGTAGAAAGTTGTCATAACGAAACGACCAGCCAGCTTCCATTATTCATTGTTAAAAGTCCCCATCGGAAACGAGACTCCCATTTTTATGTAAAACATTATAGAATTTGACTCCTGGAAGCCTGCAGATTAAAGTAGATATTTTTATTACATTTGACAGTCAAGATCTTTATGGGTAAAATGTTTTTTGGATAAGCGTTTGAAATTAGGTGTGCCATGATTTAAAATGCCGTGGCACGACTACCGTAACCACTTACCCAACGTAACGGCAAAAACCGGCCAGCGCTATTCACAAAAATCGCCAGTCAATTTTCATTATTTTTTCATTTTTTGTCTGGAAAAACATAGGTTATGTTCCCTCTTTGGAACGAGCTCGTCGAGCTCGTTCCAATGAGGGGTCATAACCTATTTTTTTTAGACAAAAAATTTAAAAAAATTGTTATTCAAGAGGTTTTTTTTAAGTGTCGTCTGCTTTTCATGTTAGGTAAAGGGTAAAGCGATTGATCGTTGTCTACAAGCAGACTGCAGAACTAGGCAAGCAATTTCCAAGAGAAAATTAGTCAAAAGAAGTCGAGTGACGTGGAGAACAGAAATACTGAGAATATGATCCATCTGGGCATTGGAAACTCCAGCATTGTCCGATTTGTTATTCACTGGGGGAAGGGAGCGAGGTGGCTCAGTCGTTACGGCATTGGGCGTCAAACTGAAATTACCACAGTCCGATCCTCGCAAAGGATAAATGCGTTGTGTCCTTTGGCAGACTGCACTTGATCCCGAATGCCCACGTGGGGGCACGTTGGCGCTTTGTACTAGGGCATACTCCACGTTGACGATGCACTTGTCTTCAACCCATGCTAACCGGGCGTGAGTAGAGTTAGTACGCTGGAGAGTCTGACGGCTGCTTGCCATTGCTCAGTGGTCCTCTTCAGGTACTCCGACTTCCTCCATCCGTAAAACTGCCCAACAGGAGGTGACCCTGGCTGTCGAAAGTCGTTAAACACCAATAAATAAATAAATAAATTTATTTATTTATTTATTGGTGTTTAAGGTCACATATTTTTGCACAATGGCTAATCATGACCACAACACGAGTAGCAACTCAAGACCAGGGGTGAGCGTTAATAAGCCATGTTGCCCATTTTAGAGAGGGTTTGCACCTCCCAAGCATTGGTGACTGGGTCCTATTTTACCAGTAAAACAGGGCCTGTTTACAGCAGCGAACAAACACTGCTTCACTTCCCGGGGTTCCCGCGGGGAAAATAAATAAATAAATAAATAAATAAATAAATAAATAAATAAATAAAAATTCACTGGGGCGTTCAAAAGTGCACTAGTACAAGGTTAAGAGAATGTTTCCATGCTGTTGGTGTACTTTCATTTACGTGCACCACGTTTGCTTTCCTTTGAGGTGATAAAAACGGAAGCAGTGAATATCCTGTTTCTTGTCGCTCTGACGTGCATCAGGCGAGAAATATGCTTATATAAAGCATCTAAATGCACCAGAACACCATCCCCCGTGCGTACACATAAAAGAAGACGTAATTAATTACCACACGGCGGTTCTATCTGAGAAACTAGGGATAGAACGGTTTGTATTTAATTAAACCGAGAGAATCTCTCGCTTTACTAGACTGGTTATCCAACAGAAATACGGACAAAAGAAAATATAATCAATGGATAAATGTCCCTAGGTTACAAAACAACCGACAATTTTTGAACCACGAACACAGAAAATAATATGATAATTGTCATGAAGGTTTGTGCAGTAACACGCAGACGACATGGAAGTACGGTGCAACATGACATTGATGTCGTTTATTCTTGTATTACAACGTGCAGGAATCTCACTTGACCCTTCTCGCTAAATTTGCAATAGTTACCAATCGAGATGAAGGTGTTTCATGAATTTGAACAACCTCTCTCGCACGTTGAGTGACGCACGGGACGGGTTGTGACGTCACTTGAACACCTACTCTATTGTTCTACCAGGCATTTCAAGATGCTTGCATAACCCCAAAAAAGACAATTGAGCCAGGGTGTTTCCTACTTCTGTGATTCGTATTGGAAAACTCCACAATTACTTTGTCGGTCGGATCAATCAATATTTTCAACCTGCCGCCATATGGCGGCAGGTTGATAATATTTATTGATATACCTACGCATCCCTTGACTGTCATTTAATTATAACTCGGCAAAATGTATTTACTGCTGTTTTAACAGCCTGGGTCATGTCGTGTCTGACGGCTTTACATGTCGAAAATTCCGGAGTACCCGAAGGGGGAAGCCGGAATACCCTAAAGATGGAGACGATGGAGGAATCCGGAGAACCAACCGAGCAGCGCTGATCAACTGTCGGCCTCTCCAACTTACTAACTCCGCACAAGCAGGACTAGCATCGGTTGGAGGCCGGTGTGTATCATCCACGTGAAATGCGCCTTCGCTCACTCTACCACCGTAATACCACTTTCGCAACTGACATCTTATCCAAGGACACAACGCTGATGGCGTGATCATGATGGCACCTGCCATTTTTCGATCTGAAGTTCATTGCTCTAACCAATTAGTCCCAACTTGATGAAAATTTTGGCGTTACACAGGGAAATTGAGGGAATGAGATGAGAATAATTAGAGAGGTTGTAAACTGAAAGGAGGTGTTAAACCGAATGAGCTAGATATTTTCTTTTTATCGATGGGGGGGGGGGGGGGGGGGGGGGGGTAAAAATACAGTATGTAAACTGACATCTGTTCTTCGTGTCACCGAGTATGGGGTGGGTGAGGTTGAAAGGAGCAATACGGAATTTAGTTGAATGACAGCTTACATTTCGCCAGTCCGAATGAACGTTAAAAAACCGTCGAACGACCCCCCCCCCCACCCCGTCCCCCAAAAACCCAAATGGCGTTAAAGTAGAGTAAAAACAGATTAATGTGCTATCGAAGGCAACCGAAACTCATCCCATGTCATTTCTAAGGAAAATTACCCCAAAAGGCTGAATTTACGTCTATACCCGCAAAAATGCCCAAATGCATAGATGTCGAAGACAAAAAGATATACACTTTTGTTTTTGTACAATTTAAAAAATTACTATTCAAAATACGGTAAAGAATTCGCAACTAGCTGCCGGTATACTACCGTAAAATTTAACGGTAAAAATCCGTAGTTTTGAAATGGAGACATTTTGTTCGACCGAAAAGCAGAATCAAGGATCTGTTACGTATGTATAGCTTCACAACATCAAGCGCTTGTTCAATCAACCATACTATCAAAAGTAAAGCAATTAATATTTTTAACCTGCAACCGATTGACTGCAGGTTAATTTTTTTTCAATTGGTTTAACCTGAGAATAGACTCTTCCCAGACAAGTCGGTTTGGATGATGCTGTTACACAAAAGTAATAATTAAAGAATTAAATGCCTTCATTCTGAAAAAAAAACAAGCCCCAGTAAACATGAACAGTTCTCTGTTTCCCTGTTTAGGCTTTGAGTAGAAACAGTAGTTACCGTAAAATTTACGATGAGAGGACCTTCGATTGGTTGCCAGTAGATAACCGCGTACGTGACAGTAATGTCTAACAGTGTAGGAAAAGACTATAAGATCTCGACCTATCGTTGTATTGGAACGAAACAACATGCTTTAGTACCAAAATAACTAATTGGTTTGGCTTCTTTGGCTGTTCTGGTATGGTGATAGAGCTATATTTATGTTTACTTTTGGAATGGGAAGCCATGATATGAAAGATGGTTAAAAAGGGGCATCCAAGCGCTTTCTATCAGTGGAGAACTTAATCGGTAAAAACGACTTAAAGAAGAAATTCTCGAAACTAATTAATTAACACAGTCTTCTGTGCAGCTCAAAGACAGCAACGGAGCCTGCAACTTTAACCCTTTATCTATAACAGTATATTAAAAAAATAAATTGAATTTCACGTTTTCCGAAAACAAATTTCACAAAACCATACAAATATGGATATTATTAGAACCAGCTCGACGAGCTGGTTCTAATGATATCCATATTTGTTTGGTTTTATTGAGAAACTTCCGAGATATTTTAGGCCGTGGTAGGCTTATTCTGGTTAATTTTCTGACCGTTTTTGGCCGCTATGTTAGGTAAAGGGTTAAAAAAACCGTTTTTCAGTTCAGATTCACCTTTAAATTTTATCATAGTTGCGCACTGCTCCTTATCCGTTTTAACCGTACACTGTAAAAAATATAGGTTCTCTTTAGAACCAAAACTGGTTCTAATCTTGTCCCTGAGGTGGAACCAGTTCTGTTTAAACAGTATTTATTTCAGATCAAATAAATTTATAAAGATTAACATTAAGTATTAACAGTATTAAACATAAATTGAGGGGGTTTCAGCCGTAAGTTTAGAGCTTATACGAGGTTGTCTCAAATCATTATTGAGCAAAGGAGATATGAACAGTTGGCATATCGAACCAGTTTTGGTTCTTTACAGAACCAAAACTGGTTCGATATGCCAACTGTTCATATCTCCTGTAAAGAACCAAAACTGGTTCGATATGCCAACTGTTCATATCTCCTTTGTTTCAAAATGTTTGGCGACTGCGTTGAATAAGCTCCAAGTTTACTGCTGAATCTACTTCAGTTCTTGTTATATTCTGTTAAAATTGAATGCTAATCTTGGTAAATTTATTTGATTTGAAATAAATACTGTTTAAACAGAACTGGTTCCATCTCAGGGACAAGATTAGAACCAGTTTTCGTTCTAAAGAGAACCTATATTTTTTGCAGTGTATGTCAAACTACCGAAAGTTGGGTTAAAAAAAGTTTCCCATAATGCAACTGGTGAAAAGCTATCTCAAACAAGGCTGAATTGATTTAATTTCTAATTGCACACTGGAAGAAATTTGCAGCGTCAAGTTTTGATATTTGGACATTGGTGTGCAGAGGGTTCAAAAATCACAGTAATTTCACAAAAAATGTGGCCTTTTACAAGCAGAAAATATTTTTAGAACGATTTTTCAACTTAGTACATTTTTATCTGACGTTCTCCCAGGTAATAAGCTAATCTTGAAAAATATGAAAATAAAATTATTGTTTGCATTTGTTGTTCGTGGTTTTGAAAAACACAACTTACAGGTTCACCATTTTTATTAAATAGCAGGCACGTAGATTGAAGAATAGGATAAACCATTGAGTAAAACAGTGACAAAATATGTACAGGTCAACAAATAAGTTTATTGTTGGTGTTTGTCATTATGACAGGTATCAACAGTTTTGGGTCAGTCATCTCAAACCTGGCATCTGTCACAGGGATTGGCGTCCTATAGTGTGATGCTCTCTTACAATACGAGCAAAATAATTATATTTCCGAGTAGCTGTTTAAAGCAGCCTTACTCTCTTGGGCAATGCACGATCAGTCATCCTGTCATTCATTCAAGCCAAGAAAAACAATTTGTAAAGTACAGCTTCCGTGGACTGGCAGTGATGTCTTCGCATGCGTGTACTTGGTAATAAAACCATCTTCATCACAATTTTAATTAATGAAGCACCTCTGAAGCAATTTTCATTAATTAAAGTTTTGATGATTATTCCTGTAATTAGTGTTTGGAATCTAATATTATTGTGTCCGTGGAAATATTGCCCACTCGGGGAAAGTGACTATTTATTTATTTATTGGAGTTTAAGGTCACATATTTATTCACAATGGCTAATCATGACCGTGACAGTTTTACGGGTGGAGGAAGCCGGAGAACCACCGAGCAACTGTCAGCACCACAACATACTAACTCCACACAAGCAGGGTTAGCATTGGTTGAAGACAAGTGCACCATCGACGTGCAGTACGCCTTAGTACACAACGCCACCGTGCCCCCACGCGGGCAATGGAGATGAGGTGTCTTGCCCAAGGACACAAGCCGCAGGTGGGATTCGAACCGTGGACCTCTCGGATTGCAGCCTGCACCTCTACCAACTGAGCCACCGTTCCCCCTAGAAAGTGACTAGTAGTCCATGGTGGCCGTACCGCAAGGTCTGTCTGTCATATCGAGCGGTATATCGTTTTTGGTTTAAAAATTCCAAGTGTAAATTCAACAGGTGTGAAATGTTAAGTTTTTTTAATTTGTTTTATTCAGATAAATATAAGGTGCAGTTCTTATTACAGAAGTTCACGACTGTATTATACGTAGAAATACAGCAGACTAAAATAGTTCGTTTCTCTACCGTTAGAAAAAAATAGCACAGTTGTATACACATTTCATGGTAAAAGTTACAGTCTGAATAACGTTGCTTCAGTGGCGTACCGGAAAATCTTGCGGCCCCCCGAGAGAGATAGAGACGGGGCCCTTTCATAATGGTGGTTGCCTTTAAAACGGGAGCAAATTTAGTGCTGTTACCGTGCACAGCATACAGGATTTCACATAGTACATACGCCATAAACTAAATGAAGGTATAGCCTGTAGGATCGATTCTAAAAGTACGACTCTGTAGATTTTTTCATTACATGGTTCAAGTTTCGCCCCCACCACCCAACGATACACACATGCACGCCCAACATGTGTGACTTGAGAGGCACCATGTATGTATATTGTTCATTTCTCACCCCTATCAGTTACAATGATGTGCGTGCCTTAAAAGAATAATACATAGACCACAAAGAGTACGTGGTGTGGAAGTGAGAGTTTGAAATTATGTGTATTTGGTACACTGTGGACTGTGCAACAGTCACGCAGGTAAACATATCAATACATACACAACCTGGCAGACTGTCATCATTTCCTGCTATCATTTATTTATCTCTCTTCCTCAACTCTTTTTTACTCTCTCTCTCTCTCCCCTCCTCTCTCTCTCTCACTCTCCTCCCCCCTCTCTCTCTCCCTTTCCCTCTTTTCTTCCAGCTTTGGGACGTCCTTCAAGACGGGGCCCCCTTCTAGCCGGGGCCCCCTCGCAATGCGGGCCCTGTGGGCCCATCCCCTACGCCACTGCGTTGCTTAAGTATTGTTGTCAGCGCATAGTGATGAATAAAGGAAAGTTGGAGTCGTTGTCTTCAAACGAGTTAGTGAGAGGTTAAGTTGGTTACTAAAGCAACACTTACTTTCCCATAGGGTGTATATTATTAAGCTGAACTTTTTCCACAATGCATGTGAAGGGTGTACAGCTTTACTTCACTATATCGACGTAGAACTTCGATGAAACCATTAAGCTGTGTTCAGTCTATAAATATACATGCGTATGCTGTCTGCATGTGTTTGCAGATGAATGTTTTTATAGATCTGACCATAATCTTGTCTTCTTATCATTTATTGGAAAGCTCTCTGAAGAGAGCTTTCCAGTAAATGATAATAAGTCAGAATTTGGTATGGATAGAGCCTTCTATAATTTGAGATGTTTTAAGGTTATAGTTACGGTCACAATTAACCATTCTGCCGAAATTTGTGACCTTAAACACCAATAAATAAATAAGGATATACACTTCTAACATTTTGCTAAGGATCACGCCTTTTGCTAAGGATCACGCCTGTCCGTCCGTCCGTCCGTCCGCCTGTCCGTCTACATGTTTGATACATAAAAGGTCAAATGTGTACAGTTTTGTGTTTATTTATTTGTTTATTAGGGTTTAGCGGCACTTTCAACAGCTTGTATCATATCATGTCGGACAATTGTACTGGTGGATGGAGTCGGAGTACCAGGAGAGAACCACTGAGCAATGGTGAGTAACTTTCAGACTTTCTAATTTACCATCCTGACACAAACAGTTTGCACTGCTTGAAGGTAAGTGTTACATTGTACATCTATGGTCATCTATGGTCGACGCGCTGTATTCCCACGGTTCACTTACCTTCAACTAATGCTAACCCTGCGTGTGCAAATTAGATAGTGCAACAGTTACTCCGTATTGTTGGGTGCTTAACTATGGGAACTCTAGCTTCCTCTACTCGTACATTTGTACAATGACCCAGACTGTTAAAAGTGTCATTGTTCCACAATAAATAAACAAAGAAAAAATGCACACATTTTCCCTTCATGTACAAATTTTCTCGATGAATTGGAGGTGATCCTTAGCAAACTGTGAGTAGTATATATAGAACAAATAGGTACTAGGGCCGGTATTCAGATTTAAACCACGAGTAGGATAACCTGAAAAGCAGACGACACTTGCAAACAAAATTCTTGAATAACGAAGTTTTTTCATTTTTTGTCTCAAAAAACATAGGTTATGACCCCCTCATTGGAACGAGCTCATCGAGCTCGTTCCAATGAGGGGTCATAACCTACGTTTCTGAGACAAAAAATGAAAAAATAATAAAAATTAATTGCCGATTTTTGTGAATAGCGCTGGCCGGTTTCGGCCGTTACGTTGGGTAAACGGT
The DNA here is from genome assembly GCA_031216915.1 of Pictodentalium vernedei. Classification (NCBI taxonomy): domain Eukaryota; kingdom Metazoa; phylum Mollusca; class Scaphopoda; order Dentaliida; family Dentaliidae; genus Pictodentalium; species Pictodentalium vernedei. Next base: position 523,428,112 of record CM062294.1, on the reverse strand, counting down.
TAACTACGAGGCTCTGCTGGCTCCCTTATTCTACGAGTGGCTTAAATCTGATTATCAGCCGTAGTACCTGTATAAGTTTGTTTTATTTATACCATGCTCTTAATAAATAATCGACTTTGTCACTTAAAATGGAGAAAAAAACCCGATACTTTCTATCGCAAACACGAGGGTTTGTTTTGTTTACATCTCCGCCGGTGGGCAGTACTTACGGCTGCACGTGAATGTTTGATTGACAGCTAGACACGTCGTCAAAGTTGATTGATTTTACCTTGCTTTTTCAGTCAAATTATTATTAACAATTCTTAAAGTTTATTTTAAATATTTAATTGTAGGTATTTTAAACTTAATAAGTCATTGCACATAGTAGATAGTACCGCAAAACGTCGCATGTTTGAATGAAACACCGCGAAGTGTACTACGATAGGTGGAATTTTTTGTAATGGAAAACGTTTTAGCAGCAGGAGAAGCTTTACTCCGGTAGTGGGGATAAAAGCTAAAATTTAACATACGGGCTTTTGACAGTAGTAACATAGGCGAGCATGGTATAAAATCTGATATTCAATGCAAAGAAACTGTACTGGTCATTATATCAGCCACCAGTGTAGGGGGGCGCGGTGGCGTCGCGATAACCGGTTCTTGTCAGATCACCGAAGTTAAGCAACGTCGAGCGCGGTTAGTAGTTGGATGGGTGACCATTTCAGCGACTGATTCGCGCTCCCGCGTTGTGTCCTTGGGCAAGACACTTAACCCCGATTACCTACACGGGGGCACGATGACGCTGTGTACTAAGGCGTACTGCACGTCGAAGCTGCGCATGTCTTCGACCAATCTAACCCTGCCTGTGTCGCGGTGCAGAGGTCAGGGTTACGATGTTGGGGAGTTGGCAGCTACTCGTCGTTGCTCGGTGGTTCTCTCCGGGTTCCCCGGCTTCCTCCACCCGTAAAACTCTCACCGACATGATATGACCCTGGCTGTTAATGTGTGGTTAAGCCCTAATAAAAAAAAAATCAGCCACCAGTGAATTGGTGTGTGTCAAACACGCAATCTACAAACATCAATGACCTTGAACGGTTGCTTATTTGATGGCTTGAATTTTTAACAACAATCAAGACATGGACAGGGAGCGCGGTTGGAGGTTCAGTGGTTAAGGCATTGGACCTCAAACTGAAAGGTCTACTGTTCGATTCCCTCCAAGACTAACAGCGTTGTGTCCTTGGGCAAGGTACTTCATTTCGATTGCCCACGTGTGGGTACGGTGGCGATGTGTGCTGAGGTGTACTGCACGTCGACGGTGCACTTGTCTTCAACCAATGCTATCCCTGCTTGTACGGAGTTGGTACGTTGGGGAATCTAAATTTGCTCGGTCGTTCTCTCCGGATATTCCCCCTTTCTCCACCCGTAAAACAGGCCGACACGAGGTGACCCTGGCTGTCGGAAGTGTCGTTAAACCCCAATAAATAAATAAATAAATAAATAAATAAATAAATAAATAAATAAATAAATAAATAAATAAATAAAACATGGGCAGAATAAGATTTATTTGATGTATGAGTGTTTATTTCCAAATGCAACAAAATACTGCATTTTGATTGGCTGAGAGGTACGGTGTAACTTGCAATCCACACTAGCTTTTTTTACAGCGTGGTTAACCACAGTGTAAAAACCAGAATGCACAATAGCAGGGTATATGGCTAAAGAAGTACCCATTTTTAATTATTAATTCATACCTTCTGTTCGGTTATGTTAGAACAAAAATAAAAATTCAGGAAATTTAATATTTATGTGTAATAAAATATTACAGATATGGGGTGTCATTGGAACTGGCTCACTGAGCCAGTTCCAATGACATCCATATTTGTCTCGTTTTATTAAGAAACTTACAAAGTACAAATTCTCTGTCAGATTTTCACACAATTTAGGTTAAAGTATTAAGTAAACCAAAATTCTTGACAATAAATCCGTTCTCCTTGTGTTTTCCAGGGAGTATGTGAATTTACACCGGTCTGGGAACTCATACACCCTTCTGCTTTGCCTCAGGGTGTATGAATTCCCAAACCGGTGTAAATTCCCATACGCCCTGGAAAACACAAGGATAACTAATATTATTGTTAAATCAAAGCTGGGTGATAACTACACAATAGGGGGCGCAATGGCGTTGCGGTAACCAGTTCTCGTCAGATCACCGAAGTTAAGCAACGTCGAGCCCGGTTAATCCTCAGATGGGTAACTGTCTGTGCGATCGATTCGGACTCCCGCGTTGTGTCCTTGGTCAAGGGACTTAACCCCGATTGTCCACATGGGGCACGATGACGCCGTGTACTAAGGCGTACTGCACGTCGATGGCGCGCATGTCTTCAACCAATCTGACCCTGCCTGTGCTGCAGTGCGGAGTTACGATGTTGGGGAGCTGGTAGCTGCTCGTCGTTGCTCGGTGGTTCTCTCCGGATACTCCGGCTCCCTCCACCCTTAAAACTGTCACGGTCGTGATTAGCCATTATGCATAAGTATGTGACCTTAAACACCAATAAGTAAATAAATAAATAAATAAATAAATAAATATTACTACACAATAAATGACTAAATTGAATTGATATTTAGCATTAAAAAAAAGTGGCAATTTATCACTCATTTATATTATCAGGTAGAATATACAGTTCTAGAAAATGCGATTGTAGATGTTTGATAGCATTGGCCCCAGTGGTCGTAGACAATTTACGACTGTTGTGAGATTTAATTTTGATTAAGTGTTTTGTGCGCTGTGGGACCTTGGTACTGTCAGTTTTTCCAAAGTGAATTTACTTTTCTAATGTTGATTGTGAATGCAGCGTATAAACACACAGACAAATCAAGTTGCATTAAGAAACCTTGAACAGAAAACACTATTTTCAGGACATCTGAATTTCATTACAAGCACCACTTGGTTGTAGACAAAGAATTAAAACATAGAACTGATACGTTATACTTTGTATCATGTCCATGCAGAAAATTATCAGTTATATTGAAGCATACATTGTGTAGTCACGGACCGACCTAGTAAGTAGCCAGTGTGAATTTGACTCTTAAAATTAGGATTTGGCTCCTGAATCTTAAAAATATGCTTTTAAGCTGGTTCATAACCGCAAGACCCTATTTCCTCCATTGCTCACTCAGGCGGCAAAGACTTGACTTGGAACTACTGTGAAAATGAATGGTTATTGTGTAATAGATTTATATTCTTTATTTACAGTATACTTAAAAAACAGTTACAGTTATATTGTACAAGTATTATTGATGTGTATACTGAGGGAGATGACATAGCCAAATTGGCTGTCTACCTGTTACCCCCCTCCCCCCCCCCCCCCACACACATCCCTTGGAATTGCAGATGATATCTAATGTTTTCTTGTGAATACCGGGATTTATCTCATGAGTGAGTGAGAGAATTCGTATTTTCACGAGCAGCTTGCTGCTCGTGAAAATACAAATTCTCTCACTCACGAATGAGATTAATCCCGGTATTCGCAAGAAAACATTAGATTTTGTTTTCATTATACCCCTTTCATTTGAAGCTTCAACTGAAACGATCAAACCCGTCATCAATGTTCTGTCCGATATCCTATAAAAGGGTCGGCTCATAAGAAACTTGTTATTTGTAATCTGACCTTCAAAGAGAGCGGACACAATGCAATCCAACTGTGCACCAAAAAAATTGGTCAATAGATTCGGACAACGATGAGTCGTCGGAACTATCACAAGATATGGAATATGAAGAGGAAGAAGACGTTTCTGTGATGGGAACTATCGTCCAAAGTGCCTATGACAAATACCAGGACGATTTTGACAACCTCATGAACAAATATATGGAGGATGGAATGGATAGAGAAGATGCAGTTGAAACAGCATATAGAGCACTTCAAAAGAGTATCAAAGAAGCCATTAGTGAGAAATACGTTAATACCCTTGTGTACATTAGAAATTTTTGCAATGACGCAATTCACAAGAAAATTCAAGAAACAGCCAAGCGTCTTCGTGAAGAAGAGGATTTTGACTTTGAAGAATCCCAGAAATATGCCTTGGAAAAGCGAAGATTTCTGTTCGACAACCTTATGACAAACTACTCATTCCGAGTAGATGACGATGAAGAAGAAGACGATTAGAAAAAAAAGTATAAAAGGAGTGTTGGTATAAAAATAAATTCATTTCCGTTTTGAACGTCGAAGAGAGAAGATGTCTGTGTCAACAACAGTGCTCGGATTCAAAGATGACTTACATACACAGATCTTCAAGAATGATGCTGGATTAAAGCTGATTTCCCAGGAACTGACCCAAGTGAATCGTATGGTAAATGCAGCCAAGAGGAAAAATCTAGACATGGATGCTGGTGGAAAGAAACAAAGATGTGTGGATACTGGCCGATCAGTAAACAAAAGAATAAAGACAGAACTGATTGATGCTTCCAATACAAACAAGAATGAAGTTACTACTGCGAACAAAGTTTCTACAGAAACAAAGCAAGATGTTTCCATTAAGAACGAAGTTACTACTGAAGAAGCGAGAGCGATGCCAGCTCCCACAAAGAAAGATGTTTCCACTAAGAACGAAGTTTCTACTAAAGACAAGAAAAAGATGCCAGCTCCCTTAAAGAAAGAAGTTTCCACTAAGAACAAAATTTCTACTGAAGTCAAGAAAAAGATGCCAGCTCCCATAAAAAATGAAGTTACCACTACGAATGAAGATCCAAAGAGGATCCAAACCAAGAAAGATGTTTCCACTCAAACCACAAAAGAAGTTTCTACTAAGAATGATGTTCAGAAGACTGGAGTTACTACTAAGAAACAGCTAGAGAAAGAGGAACCCAAAGATGCCAGACAGGAAATTAAAGCAACCAACAAAGCCAAGTTATCAAATGAGAGAATGTGTTTTATCAAGAACCCAGCCACGCAATGGGAAGAAGCTCCAACCCACAAGAAGATGAAATGGTTAGCCCATGCAAGAAGAACTACAAAGAGAAATGCTTTGAGAAATTGAATTGTATACTTGAATAAAAATGAAATGTTATATATATATTGTTGTTTGTTTTTTATCAGCTACCCAACAGAAGTACCCGGATGTAGCATGAAGTACACGGATGTAAAGTCCAACTAGTATCCTTAAATAATACAATACCAGGTATCCTAAAATACCCGTATGTGACTATGTGCTAGGGCACATTGTGTCACATTGTGCCTTTTCACATAAGCACATATGACAAAAAGGGATTCTCCAGTAGGTATCCTCGAATAAAACAATACCAGGACAAAGGTATCCTCAAATACCCGCATGTGCCTATGTGCTAGGGCACATTGTGTCACATTGTGCCTTTTCACATAAGACATATCGGCACATAAGGCATGTGCCTTTGTGCTAGGGCACATTGTGTCACATTGTGCCTTTACACATAAGCACATATGACAAAAAAAGGGATTCCATAGCCACAGGTGTTTTAAAAAGGGGTGCCGAAACTGGGGTGCCTGGGAATATGGCCATTGGATATAGAGGTGATGAGAATCGGATAGGACTTCATTGTAATAAGGGGAGATAACTCTGCATACAGATTATGGGAAATCAAGCAATCTGATTGGTTAGTTATAATCTATATAAATGATCTAGATAAATGAAACAAAAAGAGTACTTGAAATAGGGTCAGAACTAACAAGAACAGACCAGAATAGCTAAATATAGTTTTTATAAGCAAAGCTGTTCCAACTGATAGGCTCTTCTACGCTACTTGAGTATACTCCAGAACAAAGAAAGGAACGTGGTCAGGTAGAGGAAAACTATTAGATAGATAGATAGATAGATAGATAGATAGATAGATAGATAGATAGATAGATAGATAGAAGCAGAGAATTCTGAAAGAATTCGAAATAGTACAACTTGTCTGGTTGTTTGTGGTAATTCTACAAAGCGGGAAATTACTCATGTTCAATCGAACACACCCTCCGAACACACCCCGTCCCATTGCAGAAAAATTGGGTAACATAGCAATCACGTGCTACCATAGAAACCAAGATGGCGGCCTCCAGTATACAAAATGGACGACGGAAACACCTATCACCTTAACAACACGCGCTGTGCATGCGCACTAACACCACGTATCATCATGGGGATGACGTCACAACATGGCCGATCACGCGGGTTACCATGACAACACAACATGGCGCCACTAGGTCACGTGACATGACGTCACTTCCGAGGTCTCCCACCGAGGTCCCCCAAAAGATCCCTGAAACATACGAAACATACTACTAACAACTTTTGTTTTGCGCTTGTGAAAATTCATTTGTAAATTTCAAGTTCACACGAAATGTTAATCACCGAGGTGTTTGATCTCATTAGTGAGGGGAGAACGCAATTTATTTTTTACCGATTCCTATTATAATTAGACGTTAGGGGTGTAATAAAAATAGTTTTCAATCATTTGAGAAACAACTTTAGTTATGCTAAAAGAATGAAGTTAAATGCACAATGCATGTTCTTCACAACTTTAAAGCTTCCAACAATAAGACCATTATCAAAACATAATATAACCACAGCTCAGTGGTTGAGTGCTTCATGCCCATATTCAAGTTGGCTTTACGTTGGTGTGAAGATGTTACAACCTAGACCTCATGTTCCTCAAGTGTACTTCATGTTATCTTTGAAGTAACAGTATATCATATATAGAGGATATGGAATGAGTGTTTTCTCATATGATATTTATGAAACGAGTCTAAGAATTTTCCGTTTTGGCGAGCCTCTGGCGAGCCCAAACGAAAAATTTGGACGAGTTTCATAAATATTATATGAGAAAAACACTCATTTCATATTTTATTTATCATATGACACACACACGCACAAATTAGCCACTTTAGTAGGACATTTTAACCCATCACCTAACTTGAGTTGCAGACGGCACTTGGAAAAAAACATCCTCGTACAACTAAAAATTTTAATTTTTTACTTCCAAAACATAGATTATGACCCTCACTGGAACGAGCTCGTCGAGCTCGTTCCAACGAGGAGTCATAACCTATGTTTTGGAAGTAAAAAGTGAAAATATAAAAAAAAATGAATGGCGTTTTTCTTGTAGGTAAAAGATTAATACACTATAACCCACCCTAAATAGGACAGATAACGTAAATTCTCCCTACTGAAATTATGCAAATGTCACCCAGTTGTATTTTGTTTAGCAAATCAAATTGTCCAGTTTTGAAATTGACCAATGAAAACTCCCAACTCTAATTGTGCAAATTATGAAAATGTGGCCCAGTTTTATTTTGTTCAGCTAATCAAATTGTTTAGTTTTGGAATCGAACAATGAAATTGACGGAAGGCTTTATTTATCACTGATTAATATGAAAACAAAATATCAAATGTTTTAAAGTGAACAAAACGAACGAGTCATATGATAAATATATATATTATTATAAGTAATTGTGATGAATTGACGGTAACATGGTCTGAGGTCTGAGGTTTGCGGCTCGCAGCTTATCTTCAATCGAGACGCGAAACGTCGAGGTTGAACATACGTTCCGAGCCGCAAACCTCAGACCATGTTACCGTCAATTCATCACGTATATATTACAATAGACACTAACCATAGCCCTAAAACCCACTTCGTGAAACACGAGAGGCTTATTTACAAAACTTGTGATCGTTAAAAGTTGCCTTGTTCAAGACAACTTTTAACGATCACAGGTTTAGTAAATAAACCTCTCGTGTATCCACGACGCCACTGGATAAATAATCAATACACCAGATAAAATCATTCCATCTTAGTTCAAATCGTAAATCGGTTAAACACAGGAGCACGAGGGCGCGGTGGCTCAGTAGGTAGAGGTGCAGGCCACAATCCGAGAGGTCCTCGGTTCGAATCCCACCTGCGGCAACCGCGTTGTGTCCTCGGGCAAGGCACTTCACCCCCATTGCCCATGTGGGGGCACGGTGACGTTGTGCACTAAGGCGTTCTGCACGTCGATGGTACACCTGTCTTCAACCAATGCTAACCCTGCTTGTGTGGAGTTAGTATGTTGGGGAGCTGACAGTAGCTCGCCGTTGCTCGGTGGTTCTCTTCGGGTACTCCGGCTTCCTCCACCCGTAAAACTGTCGTGGTCATGATTAGCCATTGTGCAGAAATATGTGACCTTAAACATCAATAAATAAATAAATAAATGAATAACACAGGAGCACTCGTGCTGGGCCAGCCTGGCGTATTATAATGAAGCAGAATGTGCGATGACCGCCAATACACATAGAGGGATTCTAATCTTTATCGAAGGGCGATAATATAACGTAATGCCATACAAATTTATGTTATTATAATTATTACCACGCACCATAACGTTGGTAGTTAGATAACATTTATGATGCCAACATTCAATTTATTCTGAGAATATAACAGTCTTGTCACATGCAAGGCTTCAAGCTCTCAATCCGCCAATCACATTATGTAAGGTATTCGACGATGTTATAGCCGGGAACTAGTCTAGCCCTTAAATAGTCCATCGCTTTTGATTTTCCGAACAATAGAAATATTCCAGACGATTGAATCTTGACCCTTAAAACACGAGAGACCGTTTTTCCGTTCCATGATTGCGACACGAGCTGTATTCATAAAGTACCTTATTGCTCAGTGAATTTGTGTGGTAGACCAGTCAAGATTTTCAACGTGCAGCCTCAAGGCTGCACGCTGAAAATATTGATTGCCCCCCCCCCCCCCCCCCAAAAAAAACCAAAAACAAAACAAATGTAGATTCTTTTTTTTATTGGGGTTTAACGACACATTAACAGCCAGGGTCATATCATGTCGGTGAAAGTTTTACGGGTGGAGGAAGCCGGAGTATCCGGAGAGAACCACCGAGCAACGACGAGCAGCTGTCAGCTCCCCAACATCGTAACTCTGAACTCTTACCGCGGCACAGGCAGGGTTAGATTGGTTGAAGACATGCGCACAATTGACGTGCAGTACGCCTTAGTACACAGCGTCATCGTGCCCCCATGTGGACAATTGGGGTGAAGTGTCTTGCCCAAGGACACAACGCGGTTGCCGCAGGTGGGATTCGAACCGAGGACCTCTCTGCTTGCAGCCAATGTAGACTCTACAGGTAGATGGCTCTGAACTGGCGGGGAATATACCATCACCTATCAAAGGGTTAACCCTTTACCCAACGAATCGCCCGCATCCGCCCGCGTAATATGCAAATTCAGCAGTTGAAAAAATATTATTTTTCAAAAAATTTCAGCAAAACCATATCATGTGACCCCTCGTTGGAACGAGCTCGTCGAGCTCGTTCCAACGAGGGGTCACATGATATGGTTTTGTTGAAATTTTTTGAAAAATTTAAAAAAATGATATTTAAAATAATAAGTTTTGATATCGTCTGCGTTGGGTAAAGGGTTAAACTACCATAAAGCGTCATTTTCTTTGACGGAATGTTTATTGACATTACCATATGTTAGATATGTTTGTAAACTATACTTATGAATGGAGACTCAACGCTGCTGTAGTTTTATAATATCATTACGCCATGAAGTCCCACGAATTATGTTGATATACTTGATGTTTCAATTCAATATTTTATTTTGCAATAAATGTACCATAAGAGTGTACAATAAATTGGGTAGCATGTAGGAATTACAATTAATGATATAAATAATGAACAATATGTATTGATTCTGTGGTGCAAACATAACAAGGAGACGGCATAGCCAGATTGGCTGTCTACCTGCCAATTCCTTAATGAAAAGAACCAGAAGGCCTCTCCTCACAGGATGCAACTAGGATGCGGCGCCAGGCGCAGAAAAGAACCAGAAGACCTCTCCTCACAGGACGCAACTGAAATGCGGCGCCAGGCGCAGAAAAGAACCAGAAGGCCTCTCCTCATAGGAGGCAACTAAAATGCGGCTCCAGGCGCAGAAAAGAACCAGAAGGCCTCTCCTCACAGGAAGCAACTAGAATGCGGCGTCAGGCGCAGAAAAGAACCAGAAGGCCTCTCCCCTCAGGAGGCAACTAAAATGCGGCGCCAGGCGCAGAAAAAACCCAGAAGGCCTCTCTCCACAGGAGGCAACTAGAATGCGGCGCCAGGCGCAGAAATGAACCAGAAGGCCTCTCCTCACAGGAGGCAACTAGAATGCGGCGCCAGGTCAAACAAGACTGAAATGATGAAAAATTCCATTTTACATTACGTTAAAAGCGAACAAAATGCAGCTTGCAATTTTGATATTTCGTCACCTCTGGGTTAATCAGATTGTTGGCCCTTGACAATATTTGGGCCTCTTCTGTTTGAGTCTCGAGAACGATGATACGCAACGATCGTGAAAATTCTAATTTGAGACAGGCCTTATTACAGTAAAAAGTTGGATAAGCTTTTTTTGTAAGCTAACGTCCTTTAAATTGTCCCTAATTTTCTCAGCATTACCTTAAGAAGCCCGGCTTGTGGTCACTTTTTGAACAAGCCTGTTAACCAATATAATCATTAATTTCTTTACAATTATTTTTATACCTGGTTGGATAACAATAACATTAACCCTTTACCCAACATAACGACCAAAACCGTTCACCGCTACTCACAAAAATACCGTTCAAGTTTCATTTTTTGCCTCAAAAACATAGCTTATGACCCCTCATTGGAACGAGCTCGTTGAGCTCGTTCCAATGAGGGGTCTTAAGCTATGTTTTTGATGCAAAAAATGAAAATATTTAATTAATCAAGAATTTTGTTTGTAAGTGTAGTATGCTTTTCGTGTTAGTTAAAGGACTAACGACAACAAGGAGACCATCTTAGTACAATGTACTTATTCACAGCACGGTAGATGGTGCTAGTTGTTTATGCACAGACACTGAAAGACCTGAATCGATGTTTAAAAAATAACTAGCATGATAATTGCCATAATCAATACAGATTCCAATATATTTTCAATAATATTCTCCCGAAGCTGTAAATCGCGTTCTCTAAATTTTAGAAACACTTGTATCAATAGTACAAATTATGATTAAATGTCTCGTGATGCCTGAAGGTTTGGCTTCATCCAAAAACAAACGTAAGTGCAGACGTTTCATGCATAGGCATACTGAACCAGTTTCCCACAATGTAGTTAACCTATCTTCTGTCACTTTACGACAGGTAGTGGTTCATACCTTTTCTCCCCCTCCCCCCCCCCCCCCCCCACTGCATGTGTAAGATACGTCTGTCCAGGGTGAGATAGCAGGGAGAGACAGATGTCCCCCCCCCCCACTGCATGTGTAACATACGTCTGCCCAGGGTGAGATAGCAGGGAGAGACAGATGTTTCTCCCCCCCCCCCACTGCATGTGTAACATAACATGTCCAGGGTGAGATAGCAGGGAGAGCCAACAGATGTATCCCACCCATCCACGTGACGTTATACATTTATAACGTTGTTATGACGTTCTGCATATCGTATCAGTTTCTTGCTACCAACTAATTCATACTGACGTCATCAGAATGCCGTGTGATCAAAGTTTGATGCTCTAAAACTCTTTAAACCCCAAGATGCCACCGTTCCTAATTGATTTCGTGGTATATACCTTTGGTATGTACATAACGTTTGCATGCTCTTTCCGGTGGTGTCATTAGTTTTTCAAAACAACGAATACCAAATGAGTTGATTATATCAGCACGTGACCGCCGATTACTTCTGGCTAACGTAACCGCTGTATGGTATGGGGAGAAAAATAATCCTTGATGGGTAAGGGTGTAGGATGGAGAAATCTCACCCCGGGACAAGATATTTGGTCCAGACACTCGGCAAGCCTCGTGTCTGGCCCAAATATCTTGCCCTCGGGTGAGATTTTCCCATCCCACACCCGTACCCATCAGGGATTATAATAATCTTATAAACTAGTTTTTTTCCTAGTCCTGCTCACCTCAATCGTGGTGAACCTTCCACCAATCGCCATAAGTTTTCCTCAGACTTCGGATCACGGGCCATTTTGTTGACCAGATCAATGTAGTTGTCCCACTCAATCCGTTCAATTTAAAAAGTAAATCTAATCCACCTCAAAGCAAAGAGCTAACTCTTGAAGCTTAGGCTGAGGCAACTGATCAGGAGATATCCAATGTCCCTGCCTCGATTCCCCACGACAACCTCTCTGAACACAAACATTTTTGCATTACAACGCAGTCCACGTCAGCACGATAATATCGTTATCAAACCCGATGGTAAAGGTTCGCTAGTTGAAGTAGATAGACAGTTTTCTGACACACGTTTCAATAAACATCCGAATTAAGACTGGGGCTGTCACGATTAATCGATCAATCGATTGTCGCTCGATCATGCCGAAATCGATTAGTATTTTTCGTTGTCGAAGAATCGGTAAATTTTACCCCGCTTTAAGCGTTTAATAATTAAAAAAAATTTGATGAAAAAACTATTGTTTCTAAAGGTAAAAGGTCAAGAACGTCGATGTTAAACCTCAAGAAGCCGCTAGAAGCATTTGTCTTTTAGGTACATTCAAAGCTTTGATGTTCTGAACTTTTGAACCGTCAGTGGAATAATCAAGACCGGTCGTCAGTTGCGAAGTTCGCAACTGACGACCGGTCTTGATTATTACACTGACGATTCAAAAGTTCAGAACATCAAAGCTTTGAATGTACCCAAAAGAGGATCAAGTTGTTTACTTGAGGTTGGTCAACTGACTTGAACTTCATTTTTAACAACTTCAAAGAGAGGGAGGGGGTCATCTAGGTACGACTAATCGATTATTATCGATTATTTGCGACGATTAATCGATTCCTAAATTCAAAAATCGTGGCAGCCCTAATTAAGACCCCACCCAGGAGTACACTGAGGAGGTAACTAAAGCTATTACAACATCTATCGTGGTGACACATCGTCGCCTGAGTCCTAGAATGTCCTATGTCCCCCCCCCCCCCCATGGGAGTATTCTGTCCCCTATGGGACATAGGACATTCTAGCACTCACGCGACGACATATCCGAGAAAACTCTTGATTATCTATTGCCAAGGAAACCTCGTGCGGGTAGATTCAAAATTCACAAAGCAGGTACTCGAGGTCGCCCAATTATTTGTGGCAATTATCATTCAACTGAAAAAAAACTGAGTTTGTTATCGACCGCTCGATAAAAAAAATGCCATCTTATCTGAGAGATGCCACTCAGTTCCTCAGAAAAATGAACAAACTGGGTGAGCATCCAGATGACACATTACTGTGCATTTTGGATGTAGTTTCTTTCTACAATAATATTCCACACTACCATAGAATCACGGTTGAATTATTTCACTGAAATTTCAGTCATATATTCAAAAGTATAAAGTAGTCATGTGTTGTGTACTTTTTTCAGTTCTGATTGAAATGAGGCCTTGCGAATATCAAATTTCGGGTCGAATAGAATCAGACCGGAGAATGTCGAATCGAATCTTGAATCGAATCTTGTGGCTCTTAACGTTGTAAATAGACCATTTTAGCATAGCGTCATCTTACATCCGGGACACGATATGACCCGTTCAAACCGGCTTTGTTTATCAACATTGCAAACACGTGTATACTGAACTGCTGATCGGCATTGAAAGCTTCGTTTTTTGTCTCCGTTTTATCAAAAAACAATTCGTCTATTTACCTCATCTGCTTTCTTATTCATCCCCAAAGAGAAAAAAAGGTTGTGTATTAGAAATGTGTGCATTTTGCGATAATATATTCATGTTTATCGTTTTCGTGTTACAATTCTTCATGTTCGTTCCGACGTTCGTCACAACTCTCAACTACAATGTACCTTCGGCTTCCTTAAAGCTAAAATGTTTCGTTCGAAGAACAGAAAGCAGGCACACGATAGGATTTTGTTTCAAAACAACAACAGCATTGACAAAACAATATTTATGAGGTGGAAACAAACGATATGAATGCAGCGATCAGTACTGTACAGAACACGTGGGCGCAATTTTTAGTAACAAATCTGAATGGCTGGTTTCGACGGGCATATCGAGTCCCGGGTGTAAGATGGTGCTATGCTAAAATGGTCTATTAGCACCTACAGTACGTGGAGAGTGTATTGTCACTAGATAACCCGCAGAGTGGAGATTCCACCCAAGCAATAATTGCAAATTGGTTTCAAAACGTAACAAGCACAAGCAAAGTTCCAGTCAATGTACCTCCGGGTTAAACCCGGAGGTCCACTGGCTAAAACATTGCTTGTGTTTTTTGTCCATATATACAGAATGTGAAAGCGATACTTTGGGTGAAAACTCCACTCCGCGGGTGATTTAGTTACAATCCACTCTCCATGTACTGTATTTACAACCATACATATTGCCAGTCTCCACTCAAGTATTGTAGTCACAAGTTTGTCAAAAGTGCGGAATACTTTAGAACGAAAGAAAAGTAGTTTCGGAGGCGGAACCTCATTTCACTCTGTTTCTATCATCGGGTTTCCCGTACAGCTGACCTGATCAGTGGCGTAGATAGCTTTTCGATGGCGGAGGGGCAAGCCCAAAATTTCCCGACAGACCGAAAATTTTCCGACAGTGTTAACAACAACAAAAACCCAAACAAACAGAAAGAATCTGTTGTTTACTGCAAATGTACTGATAATTGGTCTTTTTTACCCAAAATTTACCCAAAAAGACATGTTTTTATCCCCAAAGCCAGCATTTTAATGTTATTAGGCATAAATCCGCCTAAAAGTGGTCCCAAAAAATATCCGACAAAACTTCTGGTGTGTGTGTGTGTGGGGGGGGGGGGGGGGGGGGGGGGGCTCCGCTCTCCCCCCCCCCAGCCCCCCTCCCCTTTATCAACGCCACTGGACCTGATGGTAGAACAACTGTTAAAGATTAGCTACTTGGTAGGACTTGAAAACATCTTGACGATACGACAATTTCCTAATCGGAGGGACTGGAATCACCGGGAAGATTTAGATTTAAATAGAATTTCAAAGCTTTACATGGTCCCTGATTGAAACGTAAGAATGCGATTTAAATATTGAAACATATGTTTCAAAATCTAAATCGTATTCTTATGTTTCAATCACAGTTGTATGTAATTTATTTATTCCAATAGACTATTCTTGTTAGGTGACTGCTAGGACTCGATTCTAATTGAATCTCGAGTATACCCAATCATGGAAATTTGTGGTTAAGTTGTTTATTTGTCGACATGACTGCAGAGAAGCAATACATAACATCGCTTGATCTTTCTCTTCGATGACACATTCAGGAGGAAATTAATTTGTCAAACGCTGTCACTGGAGACTTAGGCGATAGCAGAAAACGGAATAATTCAATCACGTGACAAAACGCGCGAGAACACAACAAGTATCGACGTACAACTGCGATACTCTTTTATAGAGATCACGTGGTTGTTTTGTGTGCGCAGTTCGACATTGACTGAAGTGATGTTTTGAACCGCAATTTGAACTTGTGAACTGTATCTCTCAGAGGGGGTGTATAAGTGTATTGATTGGAATTTCCTTCAGTAATGGAACAGATTTGAAACAATCAACAATAGATTTACATGACCATAAAAGAGTTCGAACTGAAAAACAATAGACGCTAACAGTTGTAGACCTAACATAACGGCAGTATCCGACCAGCGCGTTTCACAAAAGCTTATGATCCCTTATTGGAACGAGCTTGTCGTGCTCGTCCCAATGAGTGACATGAGCTGTTTTTGATGCCAAAAAATGTTGTTCGAAAGTGTCGTCACAACCCTTTACCCAGAGAGTGTATTGTCACTAGATCACCCGCAAAGTGATCACCCGTCCAAAACCGAAGCGCTATTCACAAAAATCGTTGAGCTCCTTCCAGTGAGAGGTCATAAGCTATGTTTTTATCGCAAAAAATGAAAAAGATTTATTATTCAAGAATTTTGTTGGCAAGTGTCTTCTGCATTTCGTGTTAGGTAAATGGTTAGCCCTTTCAAACTTGCATACTTAAATTTTTTGCATAATTTTGCAGGACCGTAGCATTAATTATTACTGAACCCCCTTTTATTTGCAAAGATGATTTGCCCAATTGTTGTTGAAGGCTGGTAAAATGCAATCTTGTTCGGGAAAGTAGGATTGGAAGGGCGGAATAGTCTCTGAAACCAATATTATCAACTTTGGATTTATCCTATTGAACATAGAGTTGATAGGGTATCACCTTGTACATCACTGCCCGTAACAGTTGAACTAGTCCAATTTGTATTTGGAGAGATGCTGAGTGAAATTTAATCCTACAGTTCCATGGGGCTGGAAGATTAAATTCCAACATACCTTCCCTACCGAATTGACGACCAACGTACCCTCTGGGTTAAACATATTTTTATTTGCCAAAAAAAAAATAAGTTGCAAATTGAGATAGGAGGACAAGTGCTTTCCATTTAGTATACCCTCCGCTCCCTTAACATGATACAAAAAATCAATACAAGGGCGAAACAAACAAATGAGAGAAATGTCAAAAATATATACAAGAAAATCTAACTTCGCAATAAAAGATAGTGAGAGAGAGAGAAAAAAAGTGATTGATTGATGTCCTTTCTGCACCTTGAGTCTGTCTCTGTCAATTTGATTTTCCATGCCGAGGGTCGACCAGGCGCTGCACTGAGTGGTTGCTACTTCTACTACCACCATCATTACTGCTACTACTATAGATAATACTTTTACTATCGCGCTCATATCTTACCACCGACATAGCACTGCTGCGGCGAATAATAATAATAATAATAATAATAATAATAATAATAATAATAATAATAATAATAGTATTTACATATTAATTTCCGTAATCATACATTGGTTACACTTTAGCCGCCTAATCACGCGCCTAAGGAGTCGCAATGAACTGCATGTGTTAAACAATACTAGGATGGAAACTCATTATCGAATCTTCGAGTGTAACGAATAAATTTTTGAACAAATTTGAACACACGATAAAAGTACATTTTTACCGATACATTTTCTAAGGTTTACAATAAATTCCACCCTTGATAACGAAAAACTAAATTTCTCAGAAGAGAAGCTGTTGTTGTCGTCCCGCCATTATTCTCTCCGTGTCCAAACAATAAGTCAAGGACCAACGCCGGAATAAAAGAAATGATGTCACTTTTCCTCACAAAATAGCTCACTGTGATTGGTAAACGGTTCTTTAATTTGTTATCACATTCACCAGAACGCGTCTATGTCCTCTGTCAGTGATACTTACCAAATCTTACGTCTACTGTCAAGAATGTTTTTTTTCGTGATGACAAGTCATCTTCGTGACGTCAACTCTGAATGAAAGAGGCTCACAAATCGTCTCCTGAGTTCCAATGTGTTCTATGTGCCGGTAGGAGACGAAATTGCGTCTTGTATTTTAATTTCGATTGATAGTTTATGTTGCTGAAGTAGATTGACAGGACATTAGCTTTTGAATGAGTTAACGTTTACCGCACGAGTTTGGTTGGGCGCAAGACTACAAGAGAGACGAAGCCTCCAGTGGTATTCTGCACCAAACCAAACGAGTGCGATGAACATTAACCCATTAAAGCGCATGTGTGATTCTCTATTTGTTACGCACACCTCCCCGAAAACGAGCCGGGCGCGATAAAATATTGTATGCAAGCACAATGAGTACATGACACTTGTACCATTCAGTCAACCAAACCAGAACTTGTCGTTAACAAACAAAAAACCACACTCAATTGATCAAAATGATGGGACTCCATCTTCAGATCTCTCAACTCAACTGTATGTGGAGAAGTGCCTTCAAAATGAATGAAGTTGTACAAAGTGAGAATAAATAAACGAACTCAGCCCAGGTGTGCAATGCGCGTCAGGCAATGATATTTTGAATCGAATTCAACTCTGTTCGTAAATTCACCTTAGGCATAGGTGGATGGTTTGCAAAATACGTAGAGAATTATATTTGTATAGTGCGCAGGTATCTCTTTATATAGATTACGTCACTTCATTCATAATTTTATGAAGCGTGCAAACCACGCTGAGATTGACGTTACGTTTCAAACTTATCAAGCCGTCACTTTCAATTATTGCGTCTCTTCTTCATTCTTATTGTTTTACATTGTGGATTGTTTATGAACAGGATGATGTAGTTTCCCACAACGAGTAAAATTTATTATTTAAATTTGAAAAAAAAAAAAATTTCCAAAAATTTTGAATAAAACCGTATCATGTGACCCCCCCCCCCCCCCCCCCCCCCATTGGAACGAACTTGACAAGTTCGTTCTTATGAGGGGGTCACATGATATGGTTTTGTTGAATTTTTTTTTGAAAAATATATTTGTCCTTTTCGCTAGGTAAAGGGTTAACCTACAATTTATTTATTTATTTATTTATTTATTTATTTATTTATTTATTGGTGTTTAATGCATCATATTTCAGCACAATGACGCTAATCGTGAATGGTAATGCGCACCACTGAAAAAGGTCGTCAATCATCCGTGCGTTCGTTTCTCTTCGACGTCATGTGACTTTTATTTTTACTTCAGTAGCGCTGGAATATCTTGTATTGCCAAATTGTTATCGCTACTGATCTTGCTGTTTGCGACAGTTTGCGATGGCATTTGTATGTAATTGGTAGATAAATATTTTTATTGCGATAAAGAAATCGCAGAATTCACGGATGAGACAAAATAACTATTTTATGGGTTTGTGTAATCTAGTGAACACAAACCGTTCCACACATACAAACTAAAATTGTTCACTGGCATTTGACAGTTTTGTTCAAGTAGATAGATTTCTGGATCGGGAAGGGTCAGTTTAGAGACGTATATAACCCGGAGTTGTGAGCTGGTATTTAAAGGCCAAAGACAGACTATACTTGCTTATGACGGCTCCTACAAGCAAAGATAAGTGGCAGACTCTACTTGCCTGAAGCTACTGACACCATAGCCTACGTTGGACAATCAAGGAACACCGCCAATGGGGTCGAAAGGGATGGAACCACTCCCACAACATGCCTGCGCGCCTTCATTATAATTTATAATGTCTCATCTTTCCATTTCAAACTGGTTGAATTAAAGCATTGTTGCAGCCTGATCAATAATTTGGAAACAGGGTACACACATATACCAATCCCTCTTATTTGCCTGGCTACTTCTTAATACATTATTCAAACAATTTGATTTTATTATGAATGACACCCGCTGAGTAATTGAGTTAACAAGAATTAACCCTTTCAGCACGGTGTGCATAAATTTGTGAAGAAAAAATTGGTTGTGGACGAGCAGATGATATAAAAAGCAAAAATCTGAAGCGAGGCTCGGTAATAATTTAATCCAACAGCTCGATTATTACTGAACCTCCCAACAAACTAGAATGGTTTCGCCCATTTCGCCATTGACAATATTGACTGAAATGATACCTTCCAGGGCGCCAGTGTTAAAAGGTTTAGTTTTGTTTCTGACCGATAGGGGCGCGGTGGCTCAGTGGGTAGAGGTGCAGGCTGCAAGCCGAGAGGTCCTCGGTTTGTATCCCACTTGCGGCATCCGCGTTGTGTCCTTGGGCAAGACACTTCACCCCCATTGCCTACGTGGGGGCACGGTGGCGTTGTGTGCTAAGGCGTACTGCACGTCGATGGTGCACGTGTCTTCAACCAATGCTAACCCTGCTTGTGTGGAGTTAGTATGTTGGGGAGCTGACAGTTGCTCGCCGTTGCTCGGTGGTTCTCTCCGAGTACCCCGGCTTCCTCCACCCTTAAAACTGTCGTGGTCGTGAGTAGCCATTGTGCATAAATATGTGACCTTAAACACCACTAAATAAATAAATAAATAATAAATAAATAAATAAATAAATAAATAAATAAATAAATAAATAAATAAATAAATATTCTGACCGATAAAGTCCAGTTGTGTGACAGTCATTGGCGTTTTTGTTATCGCACCTTATCGAAACAATCCCTGGTCATGAACTAATATTTGTCATTTCAACTCCCAAAGACACGGTGTAAGTCCCGTTGTTTCAAGGAGCTTTTTGAGGTTGTTCCACTGATTGGCCATAAACTGTGTTTTAGAAGCGGAAAATAAAAAAAAGTAAACAAATTAACTGGCTGCGTGCGAGCTCAAATTTGAACAATATTTTGTAGTGCATGTGCCTTCGTATTCTGTGGTTTTGCTTCATATTGTCTTCGAAGTGAAATTATTTAGTCTAGACGGATTTACCTTGTTACAATATATGAAAGAGTACCCATAGGCCCTCTCCCATTGATTGTAGTGAGACAAAGACAAATTTCAACAATCAAAAATAATTTAGCACTCTACCAGTTAAATGGAGATACTGAATGTCTGTATTCATCCAATTTCCAGGCACAGATTTAATTTACATACCTTCTTAACGTAAATAAAATTTTCAAAGGAGTTGTGCTTACGTGCTGAGAATAATAGACATGCTTGTGTCAGAACACAGCCTTGTCATTTGAAAAGATTCGCAGTGACGCATAAAAAAAGCCTGACTATTTTTACCCGAGCACTGCGATAGTTGTGTCCGTAGATACACACAGAAACGCAGTCTACCCAAAATTGTGGCTATTTGTGGAAGCTTCACTGTTTGCAAGCGTTTTCATATAACGGTTGCTACATACGTGTCACATAGACCATGTTCCGGATTTATCAAATCGTCCCCTGAGTTCCAATGTGTTCTGTGTGCCAGTAGGCTGCCAGTAGGCTGCCAGTAGGCTGCCAGTAGGCTGCCAGTAGGCACACAGAACACATTGGAACTCAAGGGACGATATAACTGATCGAAGGATTTGACATTTTCCAAGAACACTTTCAGCACGTCATGTTGTTTTAGTTATTTCTACCACATTTGTATCCCGTTAACTTAAAAATTCCGACAAATGGCACCATTCAAAGGGAAATAAAACACTTTTATGAATAAACAATATCACTTGAAAGGTTCATGTAAAAGAACATTGGGTTTTTAAAGCATTCGTAAATTAATAATTCCTGAGGGATCCCCAGACGCCATCTTCTGCTCATTAACGTCATCATCAATGTACAAAGCTCACCACAGATGATCTGAACGCAATTCCCATGACGACAGAGCGTAAAGTTAGTCTCATTGTGAGCGACATCCCCAAATGATTTCATTTCACATAATCTTTATTATGGAACTTAAAAAGTTAATTCAGATGAGATCACCGATTTTCAGAGAAAGGTCTTTTATTCCGTATTAAAAACCCAACGAGAATACTTTTTTGTTTCCAGGCCCAACAAAGTAAATCTTCTGTTTCTCAGGACAATTTTTTGTTGTAAAATTGCATGTGGGTGGGCGGGTTTAGCTTATATTTTATTTTTTGATTTTTATAATTATTTCTTTGCCATCAAAAGTTCTTGTTCTTGGTTTGTTTCATACTCTAGGCCTTATAATATACAGAATAGCATGATTGGTGGTGCATTTCGTCCCTTGAGTGCAAAAACGCTTTGCAATGGCAAAGCATTGCAAAGCCTGGTTGCATTCAAGGTATCACAGCAGTAAATATTTTCCCATAGGCGACCATTATAACGATCAAGCGAAAAAAATTTTGATCGCATCACTTTAATTTTGGCATTCAAATATCTTTGTCAAGTATAGCCCTTCAGACAACTTTTTCTGACCCGAAAACAGGGGGACATGTACAAAATAAGAGAGAAAACCTGACCGGAAGGGAAATACCGGTCACGTGCACCTATTTTTCAGAGAATTCCCAACAAAACCACACCAAAAATCAATTGCATTTTTAGATCCAAAAGCCATCAAATCACCCCCTTTATTCATCTGAAATATTCAACAATAATGCAAGATGTCATTAGAATGTTTCAAATGTTTTTTGAAACAATATATTTTCTCGAGGCTGCTTAGTTTCAGAGGCTACAACATTTCATGGCGAGTAACTCTATTCAAATATTAACTGCAGCGACACTCAAAGGACAAATTTATCAATATTATTAACTTATGTAAAACATCAGACATTAACCCCCTGCACTCTGATGTCGAGAATACTCGACACCTCCCCCATTCAAAGCCCCACCACACCTCCCTGTCATCCATGGTTATCCCCCCTGTGTTGTCAGAAAATCAGCAATTTAGATTTTGGTTGACAGAGCTCAATTGGAGCTCTGTCAACCAAAATCTAAATTGCTGAATTTCTGACAACACAGGGGGGATAACCATGGATGACAAATCAGGCGTTTCGTCATCAGAGTGCAGGGGGTTAACCATATAATTATTACTTTTTTTAAAGTTTGCATTGGTTATAAAAAGAGAGACGCGGCAGCCAAAAGGACCATGGGGGAGGGTTTGAGAAACAGATTTTTAACTTTTTAGGCCTTAAACTAAATTACACAGAAACATTCACTTTCATCATTCAGTCGTACAAACCAAACATTATATGATTTCTCCGTTTTCTCAGCTTATTATAGTTTCATATTTTGAATAAATATTAATTAGTGCTTCATAATACCCTCAGTTGATTTGATTGGCCAATTTCAAAAAGAACGCTTTCTGATTGGTTATCGCCGAAAAAATCTCTGTCAAATTCATGCGACTATGACGTATGACTGCCTGCTGCTGTGACGCGTCACAGTCAAATGTATGACGTTGAGGTGAACTTCCATTTTTAACCTCTTTTTTATACGATAAACAGAATATGAATTTCGTGTTTTGGTCACACGATATTTATGAAACTCGTGTACGAATTTCCCGTTTAACCTCGCCAGAGGCTCGACAAAACGGAAAAATTCTCAAGACTCGTTTCATAAATACCATGTGACCAAAATACTCATTCCATATCCTCTATTTATTGTATGCTTCCGCTAAAAATATAAAGCAATTGTGAAAACGTAGACGTCATATTCTTCCTCTCAACCTTTTGAACTCTAGTGGTATCTTCCATGCCAGTTCAAGGGAAGCACTTGGAAGAGTCCATATTCATTATTTGGGGTAGACCAATCAGTATTTTCAACGTGCAGCATCAGGGCTGCACGTTGAAGATATTGATTGGTCCTCCCCTACGCATTTACGAAGCAGCCGTCCTATTTAACGACGTTATGACGGCCGCTAGGGTTCAAAGTGTTAAGACGAAGAATATGACGTCTGCGATTACGTTATTTAAAAATCTTTCTTTTCACTGTAGGTGGGGAGCGCGTGGCTCAGTTGGTAGAGGTGCAGGCTGCAAGCCGAGAGGTCCTCGGTTCGAATCCCACCTGCGGCAACCGCGTTGTGTCCTTGGGCAAGACACTTCATCCCCATTGCCCGCGTCGGGGCACGATGACGCCGTGTACTAAGGCGTACTGCACGCCGATGGTACGCATGTCTTCAACCAATCTAACCCTGCCTGTGCTGCAGTGCGAAGTTACGATGTTGGGGAGCTGGCAGCTGCTCGTCGTTGCTCGGTGGTTCTCTCCGTGTAGTCCGGCTTCCTCCACCCGTAAAACTGTCACGGTCATGATTAGCCATTGTGCATAAATATGTGACCTTAAACATCAATAAATAAATAATTTTTCACTGTAGGTTCAACCGGCGAATCACAGTGAAAATAGCATCAATGCATATGGTAGAAAGTAGCTAAAATGTTATAAACCTGAGAGATGTTTTCTACTTGGTGATGAAAATTTGTTGTTATTATTTGTGATATTACATTTACGTTTCTATGAAGAGTTCGGTGAAAAGCTTAGGGAACTATTTCGCGGACGACTAATTTGTCGCTGAAAGCAATTCGTTGGCAATCCACTGATGGCCTTTAAATGGAAATGTTTGTCGCTTCGAAATCAATTGCTTTGCATTATGTTGGGGATTAACACTTACGCTACCGAAAGCGCCTATTATCACCTATTTTATGATAATTATCTGTATGTTCTGGTATGCTCAGATCAAACCTACCATATGATTAATTGAGGGAAAGTGCTCAGAAAGCTCTTTCCAACAATCAAACGGATAATAGAGTTTCAAGTATGTCATAAATTTTATTAAACGTCCACGCATACAGGCGTACATAGAGGTTCTCCATATATGGCTAAAGTGGGCGTGGCAGTAAAAAGATTAAGACATAAAGATTTTTTACAAAAGGCAATGCATATAATGAAATGAATATCGATGATCGATTGTTAAAAAAAATTATATTTCACCTTCTAGTCACTCTTTACATAAACTATTCTTGCAGCTTCTTGCAGAAGTTGGGGCAAAAAACTGGAGCACGGTGGCTCAGTGGATACGGAACTGGACTTCAAACCGGAAGGTCCACGGTTCGATCCCCGCTTGGGATAACTGCAAAATCACGCTAAAAACTAAAGTGTTAGAAACTACACTTGAAATGCTGTATTTAACACTTAATAAGTGCTGAACTAGCACTTTGTTCAAGTGTAGATATCCCAGAACTTGACAGGTGTTACAATAATACCACTTGACAAATCTAATGTCGCGACACTTAAAAGGACACAACGCAGATGACGCGGATCAGGCTCGAGAGTTCGAGCCTGATCCGCGTCATCTGCGTTGTATCCTTTTAATTATGTACCCACCAAGCGCAAATCAAATTATGGAGGATTCTGGAAGAACCACCAATGCTAGACACATGGGAAGTGCCATCCATTCACGTTTCAGATGTCTGACGATTGTAATGTCTAAGTGCTTAAAGCATTGCACTTTGAGTGTTAAAATCAAACCCTAAGGGTTAGAATGGGTTTAACACCTTGAAAGTGTCAGTTTTAACACTTTAGTTTTTAGTGTGTTGTGTCATTGGGCAAGGCACTTCATCCTGGTTGCCCACATGGGAGCACGTGGCGCAGGGTACTAAGGCGTACTACACGTCGATGGAGCACTTGTCTTCAACCAATGCTAACCCTGCTTGTGTGGAGTTAGTACGTCTGGAAGTCTGGCAGTTGCTCGCCGTTGCTTGGGGGTTCTCTCCGGGTACTCCGGCTTCCTCCACCGTAAAGATGTCCGACACGAAGTGACCCTGGTTGTCGAAAGTGCCATTAAATCTCAATAAAGAAAAATAAATAACAAAACAGTCGGCATTTCCAAAATATTTTTTTGAATCAAAATTTATTTTTTTTGGTTTTTCACCTAAAAACAGCTTATGACCAGTTATTAGGACGAGCTGGTTGCAATGATGTAATGTATGTTTTGGAGGCAAAGGTTGAAAAACAAAACAATTAAATTTGAATATCCAAATTTTTGCACTTAATCCCGATTTCCCACGTTGGGGAAGGGGGGTCACGGCGGCTTTGTGTACTAAAGCGTACGGCACGTCGATGATGCACTTGCTAACCCTACCCGGCGGAGTTAGTATGTTGGGGAACCAGACAGTTACTCGCCACTGCACGTTGGTTCTCTCTGGGCACTCCAGCGTCCCCCACCTGTAAAACTGATCAACACACTGTTACCCTGGCTGTCGAAAGTGTCGTTA
Organism: Pictodentalium vernedei; assembly: GCA_031216915.1. Classification (NCBI taxonomy): domain Eukaryota; kingdom Metazoa; phylum Mollusca; class Scaphopoda; order Dentaliida; family Dentaliidae; genus Pictodentalium; species Pictodentalium vernedei. Next base: position 523,402,776 of record CM062294.1, on the reverse strand, counting down.
AACCCCAAATAAATAAATATATGAATAAATAAACACGTGAAATGGCATTGGAGTGACATCAAAAAAATGTATTCAGATTAGAATCTGCGTACTTGTGGTTCTCTAACAATGGAGGTTTGTGCAAGAACTGCTTTGAGGTTATACATAGATTCTTATGTGGCATTGTATTTAAAAGCTCACGTCCATGACTTTGCTGTAAAGGGTCTGTGAAACTACAGCAAAAGAAACCACCATCTTGAATTAATTTCCTGTTTCCGGATCAACGCTCAGTTATATTGAACAGTTCGCCTTAAGACTCTCTGTGTCTCTCAGCTTGATCGAAACTAATTTACAAGAAGCATTCGAAAAAACAACATTTTATATTCATATCGCGCCAAAGGTATTTGAGTGAGTCGAAGTCTAACTGCATTTGATGGAATAGATAAACGATTCGACTCTGTTCATATTTTTATTCAGAATGGCCTCAGCCTGTTCAAACTGGGCGAATGAGCGATTCGCTCTGCAGTTGTTTGCCTTATTAAGCCGGGGACACACTAGGCGATTTTGTACGCCCGATCCATTTTCGCTTGCGTAATCGTGTAGTGTGTCTGATTGTGCGACGCCGAACTTTGCTAGCGAACAAGTACGCCCGACCAATCGGCCGTATTCAACATGCTGAATATTGGCGATCAATTTCGGCCGGATTTTTATCGGTGGCGTAGAGATCGGCCAGTGTGCCCACCTCGGCGACAGCAGATCGGATGCGTATATTGACAGCAGCCAATCACTGTACTGGCCGCCATTTTATGATCACATGACAAGAGTAAAAAGGTGTCACATGACAAGAGGAGACGTCGCTGTTGTACTGTTATCCGGCAGGTGTGTCCACTCAATCGTTGAACTCACTGCCGGAAAAATTCGACGGCGTAAAAAATCTTTGTCGACAGCGATAAAAAATCGCCTAGTGTGTCCCCGTTCGCCGGCATTACTGCCACGACAACTGTGCTCTTCTCGACATATCCATTTATCGCAGATTTCAACGTGTATTGTTTAACACTTACGGCTGCCGAAAGAGACTGTTGTCACCTATTTTCTGGTGATTGTCTGTACGTTCTGGTATGCGCAGATCAAATCTACCATCTGATTAGTTATTGGAAAGGGTTCAGATAGACCTTTCCAACAATTAATCAGATGATAGAGTTTCAAGTATGTCATAAATTGTATTAAACTTCCACGCATACAGGCATACATAGAGGTCCTCCATATATGACTAAAGAGGGCATGGCAGGGTTAAAAAGTGATCGAAGTTTGCGAAGCGTCATGAACCTAACAACCTTTGAGAAATCACATTTGCGCCGACTCGTGGTTCGCCTTTTTTGGCTGCACCACGTTAGATTATTCATGTGAGTGGACAATAGCAAGTGGACAATTTCAAGGGCAGTTTGGGAATAAAACTCGACCAAGGACAATATCGTCATGTCAGCCTACTTCCGTGGCTCACCCCATGCATAATATGGCTTCCTTCACCTATAAAAGTGTTCGAGGCGACATAATCTTGGCTGCTGAAAGTGTCATTAGCCCCAGCAAATGAATAAATTAATACAAAAAAAAAAAAAAAAATTCAAGAAGAATGTGAACCACATTCATCGAATATGAAGCCTTTAATTGGTGCGCCAGTAGCCATTAGTGATGCCTAACTATTAGTTTCTAGCACTCAACCAGTTTTCAGTTTAGTAAAGGACTCAAAGCTACAGTACGTGGAGGGTGGATTGTAACTAAAACACCCGGGGAGTGGAGTTATCACCCAAAGTATTACTTTCAAATTCTGTACATGTGGGCAAAAAACACAAGCAATGTTTCAACCAATGGACCTCCGGGTATAACCCGGAGGTCCATTGGCTGGAACTTTGCTTGTGCTTGTAATGCTTTGCAACAAATTTGCAATTATTACTTGGTGGAATCTCCACTCTGCGGGTGATTTAGTGATAATACACTCTCCACTTACTGTATACACTGAAAGTTCAATCGGTGGATCAGTAGAGGCACGGCAGCACTGTGCACATCTATGGTGCACTTGCTTTCAAGTGCTGATAACTTTGTCTGTGCCGGATTAGTAAGTTGAATGTTCTGACAATTGATGGTCACTGCTGCCCGATGATTCTTTTGAAGTACTCTGGCCTCCTCCACCCGCAAATCTGCCCGACATGATAGGACCCTGACTGTTGAAAGTGTCGTCAAACCCCAATAAACAACCAAGTTAAATCATGACACCAAATAAACGTGTTCCTTACGTTGAATAATGTGATGTTGAGAGCTGGAGCCAACACTATAGAACTTTTACAATTGTATTTTCTAGAATTGTATTTTCTACCTATTAATGTAACTGACTAAAATGAATCACTGGCATTTTAAAAGATATGGCAATTTGCCAACTGGCAAACTGCCACATCTTTGAAAATGCTAATGGTTTATTTCAATCCATTTAAAGTCATAACTAGAAAACACAACTCCAGAAAATACAATTGTAAAAATTATAAGGACCAAATATATCCAACTACCTGTTTTACGTTTTAGTTGAAATATTGTTATGAAAAGTATATATATTTTATATTTAATTATATCTTCAATGATTTAAGCACAGAAATTAAGATTTTGTTTGTGTTTGACATTATTTTTTAGCTTTTGAATACGATAACCACGGAAAATGGATATTATTGGTAAAAGAGGGATTTTTTCAAATTTGCAAAAAGGTTGACGGAGCGAACTGATATGGGTTCAATATCGAGTACGAGAAAGATTATTGTTAATTACAGCTTGACAACGCCTTCTCATTCTCACAGTCAGATTCCAGAAGGTCCTTTGTGGGATGTTGTTCCATTCTTGGACCAGCATGGCACCAAACTCCTGTAAACTTGTTGGGTGGACTGGACGGACTGAAATTGCAAGCTGCAACTCATTCCAGACATGTTCGATTGGATTGAGGTCAGGAGATTTTGCTGGCCAGTCCATACGCTCAATCCCCTCCCTATGTCGGTACTCCCGGACAGCATGGGCAACATGAGGACGGGCATTATCGTCCATCAGAATGAATCTATCACCCACTGCACCTGCATACAGTCTGACTTGGGCATCCAGGATCTCATCAATATACCGTTGTGCATTCAATGTACCACGGTCAAGGACACAGAGCTCTGTATGTCCATATCCCAGCTGATGCCGCCCTAAACCATGATTGACCTTCCACCATAGCGGTCATGCTCAGCAATGTTGGCTGCATGGAATCGCTCGCTTGGTCTTCTCCATACCCCAGAACGCCTATCTGTGTGGTCTAGGCAGTACCTTGACTCAGCTGTAAAAAGGACAGGTCGCCAATCTTCTCTGATCCATCCAACGTGGTTCTGGAACAGCTGAATGCGAATACATGGTCTTCTCAATCGGAGACCACCTTCGTGTAACCTTGCCCGGATAGTATGCGTCGAAGCATTTACCCCGGGTGCATTCTGACGGTCACTGCGAAGCTGGGTTGCTGTGTCAAAGCGGTTCCTACGGGCCTGAATGATCAAAAACCGGTCTTCAGCTGCAGATGGTGCCCTGTCTCTGCCACCACCATGTCGTCTGACTGGTGTGCCATACTGCTGAAATCTTACCCCGGCTCTGGTGATCACCGTATGGTGCACACCAAGGTCTTCACCAACCTGATGATGGGTAGCCTCTTGTTCCACCATCCCTACAGCCCACAACATTTCTGCTTCAGACAAATGTCTTCTTACATTTGCATTCGCCATATTCAATCATTAAATCACAAGGGTTTATGTTGAAATGAAGATTGAATACCCTACACATCTCATGTACATGTACACCGTACACAAAAACATCATGGAAATCAAGGGGTACAAGCTTTCCATAGCTGTCACGAAAAGTCTGCCTGTCAAGAGAGCTAATGTAAACACTGACGATCATCCCAATACATTCCTCAATCATATCCACCAACAATATCGCAAATGTGTCACAAGAAAATTTCACAATGATGTGTCAAATATGTGGTGCTTAGCAAACTTTGAGTAGTATAGTATTGTCCCTAGGTCTTTGTTGAATGCAACTGTACCCTGACCACAAATGACTAACATGACGCTACTGCAATGAACAGCTTCGTTAAATTATTAAATTGTAATTTGCAAACTGCATTATACAAGGACAAACACCACCGAGTAAGTTACCATTCCCCAGACGACTGTTCGTTTTAAGCTTGTCATCCAACGTATTGATTGCCTTTTTATTTTACGGAAATTTTTCCAGAAGATAAAATATCGTTATTTATTAATTTGCTGTTCAGAAAAATGCACATCAAATGGAAATTATATTTCTCTGTCGAGCGTTTAGGTTGACTTGCCCGGAAAATACATTATTTATAACAAGACAAACTACAGTGCCAGCTAAAGTGAGCTGTGTATTAACCGCAACAAAATTACACTTCTATTTCACTGTAGATATGTAAGGCGTAACTGTGGGGGAATTAACTCACTAAAAACGTCTGTCAACTTTAGACATTTATGTATATTCAATGGCGGTAACCTGCCTACGTTATACACAAAGCCGTTACTAAAACAACGACATGTACACAGGGACGTAGCTAGAGGCCTTTTAATGGGGGGGGGGGGGGGGGGACCCTTTGAAATTCTAACTGGGAATCCCGACACACGAGCGCCGTAGGATGGTAGGCGCGAAACTGTGAGCGCCAAAGGCGCGAATCTTTGGCAGGGGGACTGGGGTCCTTCCCTAGAAAATTTTGAAAAATTGATGTGCTCAGATGCGTTTTCATGGGTTCTGGTAATAGTTATAAGGCTAATTTTCAGTTCCAAATTCAGTGATTTTTTTGTAGGGAAACATTTTTAATTCGAGTTGGATACAAATTTTCAATATCTTCTCGCTTTGCCCGAATTGTCCCCAGTGGCTCGTACGCCTCCTGTCTGACGGACAAATTTGAAACATCGCCTTTGGGAAAGTGGGAGTTTTGTGTTACTAGAGCATTTCACGGACACTTGACATGACAACAAGAACTTTTTTATTAACCCTTTGAACATGTAAAACCGTTTTTTCCGGTCCAGGATCATGACACACCGTGCATTTAAAAAGTAGAATGGCTGCTCAGTGAATTTGTAGGGTTGACCAATCGATATTTTCAACGTGCAGCCCAAAGGCTGCACGTTGAGAATACGGATTGGTCTACCCCAAATGATGATTATGGACTCTTCTAATTGATGTCATTCAGACTGCAGGCCGCGTGGAGTCGGAATTCTTTGACCCGATTTTCACCCGAAAGTCTCGGTAGTCGGAATATTTCCTTATTATGGTCTTCCAGTCGGAAAAATAGGTTTGTTAGTGAATTATACCGTATATTCAGTAGTTTTTAAATTTCTAACTGTTGATATTTTTGCCCTCCGAATTTCCAACTATTGAGGTTTTCACAAATATTGGGGGGGGGGGGGGGGGTAAGACACCCCCACACCCCCTCCTCCTGTCGCGACGTCCCTGCATGTACACTGAAACTCAAAGCAATAATTATATCTGCGTATTGAAATATAAGATTTCTCAAGCAGCCTGTAACTGTAATATGAAAGACTAATCAGTGATTATCGGCTTATGCATACTAAACTCTCTAATATATTCGGCCTTGCGCATATTATTTATTTATTTATTTATTGGGGTTTAAGGTCACATACTTATACACAAAGGCTAATCATGACCGTGACAGATTTACGGTTGGAGGAAGCCGGAGTACCCGGAGAGAACCACCTAGCAATGACGAGCAACTGTCAGCTCCTCAACGTTCTAGCTCTGTTCAAGCTCCGCTCAAGCAGGTTTACAGCGGTTGAAGACATGTGCATCATCGTCGTGCAGAGCGCCTTAGTACACGGCCCCATCGTGCCCCAATGTAGGCAATCGGGATAAAGTGCCTTGCCCAAGGACACAACGCGGGTCGTCCCGGACGGGGATCGAACTCGGGACCTCTAGCATAGAAGTCCAGCAGTCTACCACTGAGCCACCGCGCTCCCCGGCCTTGCACAAACAACACTGTAATTACTGCCTAATCACTACAATGGAACCCTGTTAATTGAATAGCCACTTTGCCAATGAAAATTATTCAATTAACAGGAGTATTCAATGAGCTCTGTCAAACAAGATATAATAGATTAAATGCATGAATTGGATGTCCCGAGGCCAAATGGGTCTATAAACAAAGGAAAACTGTGGAGAGTCAGTGTAGTTTCTCGACAAGTTACAAGATTTTTTATTCAATTAACAGGAGTTTACTCTATAACCTAAATTCAATTAACAGGTCAAATTTGTACTGGAAGAATGGTAAATGGTTTTGTGTTGGGAAATTATATTCAATTAACAGAGTTATTCGGTTAAGAGATATCCAATTAAGTGGGCTCCACCGTACAAGAATTAACACTTGCGCTTCCATTCTATAATTTTAAAACGCGTGGTGTAAGGATTACTTGTTCTGAAATTGTCCAGAAAACCTGCCTACAACAGATACAGCTTGTCCTTGTAGTCAGTGGTTTCAACTGTTGCTGGGGGGGGGGGGGGTTGTTGAGGTAACCGGTTCTCGTCTGATCAACGAACTTAATCAACGTCGAGCCCGGTTATTCCTTGGATGGGTGACCGTCTGAGCGATCAATTCGGACTCCCGCGTTGTGTCCTTGGGCAAGGCACTTAACTGAGATTGTCCACATGGGGGCACGATGACGCCGTGTATTAAGGCGTACTGCACGTCGATGGTGCGCATGTCTTCAACCAATCTAACCCTGCCTGTGGTGCAGTGCGGAGTACGATGTCGGGGAGCTGACAGCTGCTCGTCGTTGCTCGGTGGTTCTCTACAGGTACTCCGGCTTCCTCCACCCGTAAAACTCTCACGGTCATGATTAGACATTGTGCACAAATATGTAAACACCAATATAGAGGTCCTCGGTTCGAATCCCACCTGCGGCAACCGCGTTGTGTCCTTGGGCAAGGCACTTCACCCCTTTGCCCACGTGGGGGAACGGTGACGCTTTGTACTAAGGCGTACTGCACGTCGATGGTGCACCTGTCTTCAACCAATGCTAACCATGCTTGTGTGGAGTTAGTATGTTGGGGAGCTGACAATTGCTCGCCGTTGCTCGGTAGTTCTCTCCGGGTGCTCCGTCTTCCTCCACCCGTAAAACTGTCGTGGTCATGATTAGCCATTGTGCAGAAATAAATAAATAGCTTGACTAGAAGAATTGTCTTTACTAATTTTTTGATCACCAACCGGTCAGACCATTTACTGTGGGTGGAACAGGTAATTAACTACTAATCCCTATAGCTTGATAAATGCACTTTCGCCTACACTTTTACCTGATAATTGTTTTGTAGGCGAGAGTGCACTGAAGGCGAAAATAGACCGAACCTCGAAGGCGTGCTTTGGTAGTGTAGTTGAAATATCAGTCAATCGAGATCAGAGTTAAACAACTCAGACATTTTTGGGAGGCGATTCAATAATAAATTAAACTGGGCTGTGGGGTTAAATTATAACTGAACCTCCCCACAAATAAAAATAGATTCGTTCATTTTGTTGCAAGTAGTTTTCTCATGCACAATCCTATCAGCGAAACAGTGATGAAAAAGTTAAAATGAATCTATCTGCTGAATCCTGTTAACACTTAACCTGCTGAGCGTTTTCAAGATATTTTTGTCAACAAATTTAGTCATGGCTGCTGTAAAGCAGCCATGCCTAGATTTGATGAAAAATTAATACAAATGTAACGTAAGAAATCACTGATGAAAAATCCATTCAATGTTCAATTTTACAGGGTAGGGGATATATGATTAAATGTGCCCAAATCATACTTATTTCATTGACAAGGGAAATCCTGTGCTGGGCAGAAATATCTGCCAGCAGCAAACAAAGAGTTAAAACTGTTGGAAAATGCAACCTTCCAAGCCGAAATTTTCGAGAAAAACTGTTGGTCTTCATATTGTTTTGGAGCCCCATCTTTGATCCATCAGAATGTATGCATCCGGGGCACGTTCGCAATCCACTAATCAAATTCTTAAGCGAATCTGTTGCTATTATGGCCTGGAACCAGTCTAGTCCTTAAATAGTCCATCGCCTACTTTTAGATTCAATTGGATTGAATATTCAGTTGGTCGGAAATTCAAACCTATGTGGTTCACTTTTCCGACCAACTGAAATATTCCAACCAATTCAGTCAAGAAATACCGTAAAATTGATTTAGTTTGAACCAACGCAAGAAATGTTTCTCAATTAAAACTTGCTTTGATCGAAACTTTGCTGGCACTACTTTTAGAAGTATTTGTTTGCTAAATATTATGAATGAAGCCTCATCACAGCTTAGGTTTTATGAGTGAGCACGCCGCGTAGTTCGACTAATTGCGTTGATATCTTGATGTTTTCAATGTGAATTAAATACATATTGGTTTAAATACCGTTCCATGAGTTCCAATGTGTTCTATGTGCCAGTAGGCACATAGAACACATTAGAACTCACGGGACGATATCAAAAACTGAAGCACGAAAGAATATCTGTACTTTTGTGTGAAAAGAGAGATTACGTTATATCACTGGCTGCCTGCCTGCGCACAACCCTCCACAAAAAGTAGGTAAACAACAGCGTCGAATTTCTTTCACACTTTGACTGGCGGCCTGAGAGCTTGCATTAAAGTGTTAACAACAGCAGATGTAGATTGTAGCAGCACAAGAATAAAATAACCTGGGAATAGAAAATCCGTCGCGTGCCACACGGTTTTATAAATCCCATCTGATCAATACAGAGAAACAAGAACCTGATCCAACAACAAGATATGATTCGATTGAAATGGAGAAATATAGGCCAGGACGTGATACAAAATTCATGCACCTTATTGGAACTTTCGATGTTTTACAACACCGTGGGGTTCTTATCGCAGTTCCTAATTTATTTAACCTTTGAGAACTAACAACTGGGGTTTTGCCGTATTGGAAATATTACGTCAGGTTTCGCTTAATTGTTTTCTGTGCGTTTCCGAATAAGACATAGCATGTGTTCTATTCAGAGGTAAATAATGCCAAACTCATAACCCAAACTTATGAAATCTATTTCCTGTATCTACTAATATAATGCATCCAGTCTGGTGAAGTGTAAATAAAACATATAGATGTGTGTGTGTGTGTGTGGGGGGGGGGGGGGGGGGGTACAAAAAAACCCTGGGAAAAAAATTCCTTAGGAAAAAAGCCCCTTGGTAAAAAAAAGCCTTGGAAGAAACCCCCTCGAGAAAAGAAAAACCTTGGAAAAAAAACCCTTCATATTGACAACAGAAAAACGTTTTCTTTTGTGACTTTATTTGTGTATGACAACATGTTCATTAGTGAAAAATACATTAACATAATATTATCTGTTTGTTCTACTGTACAAAAATATCTGTATGTTCTATAGTAAAAACAAGTATGCAAATATGAATATCATTGGAATTAGCTGCTTCAGCCAGTTCCAATGGTATCCATATTTGCATACTTTCAAAAAAAGCTGCATTGGGTAAAGGGTTATTTAACGTATTCAGTGCTGTAGGGCATCTTGCCTTACAAATTAAATGTTAGACATATTTAATGTATTTCGTGCTGTATTTAGTGTTGTGGGGTCTATATAAAGTAATTAACGATTGAAAGTATGCAAATATGAAAATCATTGGAATTAGCTGCTTCAGCCAGTTCCAATGGTATCCATATTTGCATACTTTCAAAAAAAGCTGCATTGGGTAAAGGGTTATTTAACGTATTCAGTGCTGTAGGGCATCTTGCCTTACAAATTAAATGTTAGGCATATTTAATGTATTAGTGCTGTATGTGAAGTGATTAACAGGTGAAAATATGCAAATTTGAATATCATTGGAATGTATTTTTTACTGTAGAACATACAGATATTTTGTACTACAGAACATACAGATAATATTATGCTAATATTTTTTTCACTAATGAACATGTTGTGATACAAAAATAAAGTCACTAAAGAAAACGTTTTTCTGTTGTCAATATGAAGGGGGTTTTTTCCAAGGTTTTTCTTTTCTCGAAGAGGTTTCTTCCAAGGGTTGTTTTACCAAGGGGCTTTTTTCCTAAGGAGGTTTTTTCCCAAGGGTTTTTTTTCCTACACTCAGATCTGGGAGGTACAACTCTTTGTTAAACTTGAGGCTTCACATAAAAATAGGAATGAAAAAGAATTGAAACGAATCAAATTCCATTCACACAACAGACCCCAAAGCTGATTTGTCCCATTTGAGTATCCCCCAAACCACAATGACTTGAAAGAATATGTTATTCCGTCTCTTATTTTGTTTTGTACACACATTTGAATACTCCAGGTAAACAATGACATCTTTGGATGGCTCTCACATTTTTCCACATGCATCAAACTCCAGTCTGGTGACCAAAACTACGAGGTCTGCATTACAAGCATAGTCTGATGCCTTCATATACCCAATGTTAGAAATACATCTCCATTTTAGATCGGGACATGTTCAAGACATGTCTTTTAATTATACTTTTACACTGATACAGAAAACATCAAGCGATGGAAAACATTTGCATTAGATGACCAAGGATTTTGAAAAAGTAGAGGCGCCAACAAGGAACAGTATGAATTGTTAGGGCATGGGGGAATGAAAAACTATCTAAATAACGTTAATAGACCAGATGCTAAATTTCATAAGGTCGATGCGCTTGTTGTCGTACATACTGAAGGCTGCATGTATTTTATTGACATTTTATATAAAGCACAGACACATATAGACTTTAACCCTTTGGCCCCTAGCGGTCGCTTTCCGGCCAGGAACATGATGCGTCATAACGTCATTATATAGGGTGGCTGTTCAGTAAATGTGTGGGGTAGACCAATCAATATTTTCAACGTGCAGCCTCGAGGCTGCACGTTGAAAATATTGATTGGTCTACCTAAATAATGAATATGGACTTTTCCAATTGCTGACATTGAACTGGCATGGAAGATACCACAAGAGTTCAAAGGGTTAAAAACAGCATTGTGGGTGTCAACGGCTAATATTTCACCTAACACACTACAAAGTCAACTATGTTTCCATCTCTTATAAAAAGAAAGAGATCTTTTTCAAAAATTCTTCTATTGCTTCTGGTTCAAATTGAAACGACCACGCTGATTTCGAGAGAGTCAGTACAAAGCCCTATCATCTCCATTAAGGCGAGGACCCAAAAATTACTCCCCTCCCCCGGCTCAGAGTATTCTCATGTGAAACACATCAATTCATGACGCCCATGACAAATGCTTACCCGAGATATATATATATCAAATCGGTAGCGTGGTGTCTTTTGTATTTTGAATTTCATTTGAAGTTTCGCACTTTTCTTCATGCACAACTCTATGTTAAATGTAAAAAAACGGCTCATTGTGGCTGGTTCAAAGTTAAAGTATTATTTTTGCCTCCAGTGTGAAAAAAAACAGTCAGACATAGTTTCAAAACAAGTAAAGATTTTTCTTTTTAAATCAAACGAAAATTCAAACCTAGTGTTTATCTTCCTACCTCCATTTCACTTTGAAAGGGGTGTGTTTTTATATCCGCTTAGATTTCAGTTAGGCTAGTGATATTATACCAATAACATGATTTTGGAGGGCATTATGGTTCATTAGCGGCCCTGCAGCAACGATGAACAGCCCGAGGGTTTATTAAAGTCGAGGGCCGTTAATAAGCCCAAGGTCTGTGAATCATTGCTGCAGGGCCGCTGATGAACCATGATGCCTGACAACAATCATGTTATTACTATAATTACCAGGCCGTTGTAACAAACGAACGATGATTTTATCAGTATACTTAATCAGTGCGACCGATTCACAGTGCAATGAAACTTGTTTCCATCTGATAGTGCTTCATTTCAGCACAGAAATAATCACTAAAGTCGGTTCGATATTTCTGTTTCGATCATGCGTTCGACTTCAGTTCAGAAATACAAAGGGACGTCATCCGAATGGGAGTAATTCATTAGACCATGGAATCTAAAAATAACCGGGCCGCGTGCCGCTAATGGCTATTCATACCATTATCTCCCACGGCCCGGCTCCGTCGAATGATGTCACTGAAATTATGGAGTCTTAACGGGCCTCCAAACTGATGTTAATCGACTAGTAACTTGAGTGGTAATAATACACAGCTTCACGTACCCATGGACGTGATTCAGCATAATTAAACTATGTTATCCCATAGTAACCAGGGGAGACAACCGAAAACATAGCCCGGAAAAAGTAGATATTTATAGTTTAGATTGACAGGAAGGGGGTTGATAGAGTAATTATCATGTGCCACTAATGAGTGTTCTCGGGTCACATATACCAGCACTCGGACGATTCACCCATCAGAGTCCAGGGGCTAATACTATAAACATTTTACAGTTGTATTTTCTAGAATTGTATTTTGTAGTCATGACTTTGAATGGGCTGAAATGAACCATTAGCATTTTCAAAGATGTGGCAATTTGCCAGCTGGCAAATTGCCATATCTTTTAAAATGCTAATGATTCATTTTAGTCAATTGTATTAATAGGTACAAAATACAATTCTAGAAAATACAACTGTAAAAGACTTATAACACTGGCTCCTGGACAACTTCGAGTTAGAGGCCGAGGCCGTAAAATGGCGAGATAAAAGATTTTCCGCATGCCACACAACATGCTTTGCATCGATATTTTCTGTCGGAAATATTTCGGTCTCGATTACCCAATAGAGAAAGCTATTACGACACTGAATATCATCCCTTCGCTGCACAGGGCGTCATCTGCAATGGTTCCAGAAGGTGCTTTGATGTTCTCAAGTTATGATACGCAGTGTCCTCGTAGCTATATGGCGCCTCGATGCACTCAATGGACGATATGACAACCTGTCAGCAGGCCCAGGAATGATAAGGAGGAATTTCGAAGAGATCAGACCACCTTTGATTCTCTAAAGGCAGCGCAAGTTCGGTAAAAATTAAAAGGAAAAGAAGTCGAGGTCTTCAGCGACCTCGAATCGAAATACAGAAGACAAGAAATGATATTTTAGTTGAAACGTTATCAAATGAAAGTGCAAAAGTCTAAACCCAGCAAGAAAATGTGCAACCTCGGTGCCCCGAGAAAATAAGTATTTCCACTCGCGACAGAGCCACTCGTGGAAACACACAATGATAATCCCTACCCGCTCGTGCGATAAACGCGAGAATTCACGAAAAAAAAACACAAGATCGTCTCCATTTATCTTGTTCAGTCAAACATGTATTTTAACAGAGTGCATTTGGTGCCCAGGTGTAGACAGTGTGCGTAAGTAATAAATAATTAATCTGCTTTCATGCCCAACTGATTCCAAACCTGCATTACTATGATTGATTCCTGGGGACTCCATGATCAATATTCTGTGTAATTCCCAAATGATATGAACAAACCTCTGCTTTACTGCTGTCAATCAAAATATGTTATTCACTTTAATTAGAGAAAAATCATTTTATTTTTTTAGAAGCTACATTTATAACCAGCGACCGTGTAAAGAAATTCATAATTGATTTGAAGCAGCTTCCCAGCAGAGAAAGAAACGAAAGCCATAAACAGAGCTATTCCATCACCGAAATCCCGAAAACATTTTCAACGTACAAACAAGGGCCACCAAATGAACCCCAAAATTGCAATCCGACTTGGGAAAAGTCCGGATGGCTGCTCGTATATCTCAACGCTTGTCTCTCATCCGGAAACATTACAAAGTTGATAACAATAACAAATACATATAGGTTATTACTACCTTGCGGATCGAGACCTCGTCTCTGGGCATATATCGACGAGTCCGTTAGGACGAGTCGATATATGACCCAGAGGCGAGGTCGAAACTTCAATACACCATCTCGGAAACGCACTTGGTGGTAATAACCAATTTATATAGCAATACCCCCCCCCCCCCACCCCCTTTCTTGACTTATTCGCATTTATTTTGTCAATCGTTCAGCGTCTTTGAGTTGATTGTTTGAATGGAAATCGTGACGTCATGGTATTACGTTTGCGCCCTATGCATGACGTCATCCCCATTCATTATTCTACTTGTGCTTGCACTATAGCCGCTAAAGTTTACAAAAAGACTCCGGCTTCCCCCACCCGTAAAACTGTCCGACACGAGGTGACCCTTGCTGTCGAAAGTGTCGTTAAACCAGAATAAATAAATAAATACTGACATCCAGAGACATCACTGAGCATAGTTGAAAGAAAACCCCCTTGCTTGGAATGACGATACAAGATTTCATCATACTGTTAATGTGTTTATTTAATCAGATGTACGAGACAGTTACTAGCATTGTTTGCTGAATGGGTTTCAATGACACTTTCAACAGCAAGGGTCATATCGTGTCGGGCAGTTTTACGGGTGAATGAATACGGAGTACACGGAAAGAACCTCCGAGCAACGGCGATTAGCCGTCGTACATTTACCGACATGAAGATGCCGTTTCTTGGCCTTAAAAGGAGACATGCTGGCATTTTTTTGTATCTAAAAGATCTGACCAAAAACTCTTCAGTTCAGGTGTGGTGCCACATTTGCCGATCAGTACGGCATAGTTGAGAACAAGAAACAATTAATAGCGATTTTCTGCGAAGTTAATTACAGAGAACTTGAAGTATATATGTTAACTATTAAGTTCCGTAATTAGTAGAAACAGTTCATCTAATTACCAATGTATTGTTGATATTCTTACCTGTTGACGGGAGTTGTTAAAATATGACACTCTTATCGTGAGACGTGCACTCGATTTGCACTAGAACATGATCGCCCTCCAGGTTAACGGAGATAAATATAGTATACAGCTTGGATTCATAATTTTTTCAAATTTTGCCACAGTAACGATATGAACATAATCACTCGATACATATTTTTTAATGAAACTTTCAGTTCCACCTACACTGTAACTAAAACAGTACTGATTTCAGTTTAACACGTGAAGACTTAATAGGCCTAGCCATTGCCTTAACCACGTATTTCCAAACCAATAGCAGGCAACACTTGCAAAAACGTGTTTCGAAATATTTTTTTTAGATCTTTTTTTTTGCCTCAAAATATAGAATATGACCTATTTTTGGAACGAGGTCGTTCCAGTGAGGGATCTTAAACTATGTTTTTAAGGCAACATTGAAGGGCAATATTTGTGAATTGTGTCTTCCATTTAGATCCCTTACAGCAGGGAAATGGTGTATCATTGCTTGTAATTCTCTTGGCTTCACCACCCGTGTACAGTACCCAGAGAGTGTATTATCACTAAATCACTAGCAGAGTGGAAATTACACCCAGCAATAACTGCAAATTTGTTGAAAAGCATAACAAGCACAAACAAAGTTCCAGCCAATGGACCTCCGGGTTAAACCGGAGGTCCATTGGCTGAAACATTGCTTGTGTTTTTGTCCATATGAGCAAAATCTGAGAGTGATACTTTGGGTGATAACTCCACTCCACGGATGCCTTAGTTACAATCTACTCTCCACATACTGTAAGTATGTTAATTTTTGTTCTTGTTCTTATGAGTGAAATAATCTCGAGATCCATAGAAAAAGGGTTAATCCGGTTTTTAAGTTTTGCGTTGACATTTAGTAATTCAATTTCCAAGAATAATAATAACAAACAAGTGCGAGTAGACGCGAAGGTGTGTCCGCCGTGACATTTGATGATGAACAGACGTTTGATTATAAAGATACAAACTAACTTACTCACAGACTGACTAAACAACTATCGCCAGTAATTCTTGAACTTTTAATCTTTAGGTTGCAGATAAAATGAATTACATTTACACAATTTCATTGTTGTTTACTGGATTTGAATGCTGAGCTTGTTCCAATGAGGAGTCATAAACCATGTTTTGCATACAAAAGTGAATTTTTTTTGTTATTCGAGAAAAGATATTTTTGCTTCATTTTCCATACTGGTGTTAGGTGAAGAATTTATATAAAAACGTAGTAAAATAATTTCACTAAACAATGTGATAAATAAATAAATAAATAAATAAATAAATAATAATAAATAAATAAATAAGGACGAAAGACGAAAAATAGGCTAGATATTAGTGTGTATCGTGCACAATTGGTGATATCACTTATGTATTTCACTAGCGAAGATACAATTTATCACTCACTAATACAAGCACTCAGATCCCCGGTTTATTTCTGTTCGGAATTTGACGCTGTTATGGACCGTTTGTTTACCCACTTTTCACGGACTTTTGCGTGCAAAGTACCGTTGGTGTAATGTGATGTTCTTTCACTCGCAAAGATACCAGATATTTCTTCTTGCACAAGTTATAGATATTCCAATCAGCAAGTATTTAATTCGCTTTGAAAATACCAAGATATTAATATAGTTAGTGGAACTATGAGACGTAATCGTAAAATTACGGTTGTGGTTAGTCTTCATTTCTAATGTAATGTGAAGTCTCGATTGAGTAACATTTGTGGCATCGATTCAAAGAAAATGAACCTTTGCGGTATTTTTTCGATTGAATCGTACGGACTATATCAGTTAGTCGGAAAAGCGAACCCATTTCCAACCAACTGAAATATTCCAGACGGGTTAATCTAAACATATGTGATGAACTATTTAACCATTTGAATCCGGTCCAGGATCGCGATATAACCTGACGTCATTAAGTAGATAGTTGCTCTGTGAATTTGTGTAGTTGTCCAATCAAGATTTTCAACGTGCAGCCCAAGGCTGCAGGTTGAAAATATTGATTGCTCTTCTCAAGGAATTTATTTATTTATTAAGGTTTAACGACACATTAACAGGCAAGGTCATATCGTGTCGGTGACAGTTTTACGGGTGGAGGAAGCCGGAGTACCCGGAGAGAACTACCGAGCAACGACGGGCAGCTGCCTGCTCCCCAACATCTTAACTCCGCACAGCAGCACATGCAGGGTTAGATTGGTTGAAGACATGCGCACCATCGACGTGCAGTACGCCTTAGTACACGGCGTCATCGCGCCCTCATGTGGACATACGGGATTAAGTGCCTTGCCCAAGGACACAACGCAGGAGTCCGAATAGATCGCTCAGATGGCCACCCATCTAAGGACTAACCGGGCTCGGCGTTGCTTGACTTCGGTGATCTGACGAGAACCGGTTACCCCAAAACCACCGTGCCTCCATTCTTCTCAAGGAAACGAATGTAGACTCTTCCAATTGATGACACTGAACTGACGTGGAAGACACCAACCGGATTCAAAGGGTTAAGGGCTAGGATGGTTCCAGGCCATAACAACGCCGAATTGCTTACAGAATTAGACTGGTGGATTGGTATCTTGTCACTAATGTTTTATTTAAGTTAGTGTATTCAACCTTAAAGCATTATGATACACTAGCGGGCCCACTCGTCCCAGGACGGAAACCCCCGCCTTTGCGACGGAAACTCTAGTTTCATTGCATATAAATAAAATCATGGAACGAGTTGTATTTAAGTAAGTCTTCAAATATTTTAAAGATAATTATCTAATTTGAGCTACAATCCGGCTTCCTTCCAAACAACATCACAGTTTTCTAGTTGTTGATGTACAGTAGATAAGAGCTTGCATACTTGTTGTGTTTTCTATGACATCGCGAAGACTTTCGATAGAATATACCTTCTAGGCCTTTCATTCAAATTAAAACAGTATTTCTGGATCACTTCTCTGCTGGTTTCACAGGTACTTAACAGACAGAATCAGAGAGTAAAAGCAGAGTAAAAACTCTAACTCTGTGACAACTGAGGCAGGTGTTCCGCAGGGAACAGTTCTCGTCCCTTTCTCTTTCTTTCCTAAAGTACAGTCGCCGTGGACTGGTCATATTCCACGCGTGGGCAGTGATGTTTACCAGGTAATAAAAATAATCATTAGCAAAATTTTAATTAATGAACCACCGGGTTGTACCCGGTTCTTCATTAATTAATTTTTTGACGATTATTCCTATAATTAGTGTTTGTAATCTAATATTATTCCGACCGTGGAAATATTGCCCACCCGTGGAAAGTGACCAGTCCACGGTAGCTGTATTGTACATCAATGACATTGTTGATGGAATTGATTCAATTCCTCGTCTCTTTGCTGGTGTCACCTGTTTGACTGAATCGTCAGGTGATACTACTATTGTTCAAAGAAAGAAGATTTTGGAAGTCGAAACGGTAAGCGATTGGGCTAATCCGTGGCTGGTTTCATTTGATGCAAAAAAAGCCAAACATAATCCTGTTTAACTCTCTTCACTCTGATGTCAAAATATCTAAATTTCAAGTAGCTATTTTTCCCATAATGCAACTGGGAATTTAACCATTTCAATCTTGTTTGACAGAGCTCAATGAGCTCTGTCAAACAAGATTGAATTGGTTAAATTTCTAGTTGCATTATGGGAAAACTTTGCACCCATAACTTTAGATTTTTCGACATCAGTGTGCAGGGGGTTAAACTTAGTAAAAATACCTCCCCACTAACATCTTGTTCAATTGGTTTCATTCTCACAAACGTTTTGGTTTAACTTTGCAATCAAATTTGTTTTGGACAGAAGACGTGTATCATAAATGTGAAAAGGCTTGTTCGACAATAATTGAAATCGAGAAAACCGAAGTATATTTTTAATAGGAAATTACCTTTTCCATGCATTCACAGAATACGGAAGTTCTATGTGGACTGATGCTTCACATTATCAATTTAACTACTTAAATGTTTGGAAGATGTTCACTGTGACGCTGCCAGAATAGTTAACGGACTGATCGGCTTGTTTCGCGTGATTGACTAATGTTGGTAGTTAATTGGTGTAGCTTGGAAAGCAGGCGTCACGACCAGAAATTATAAAATTTTTATAAAATTTGTAATTGCACCAACTTTTCTCCACACTCTGTTACAGCTCCGCGTTTCTGACACATCCCAATACAATTCACGTAATTCATTCAATTATGTTCCTTATTCTTGTCGAACGGAGATCTTCAAACGGCCCTTCACCCCTTTCGGCACTGAAATTTGGAACAACCTCCCAGAGACTGTTCGAAACAGCTCGCCCTTGTGGCATTAAAAAAATCCATTACGCCGCCTTCTTGTGCCTTCACCATACGTCTCGGTCGGCCCATGAAAGTACAACATCATTGAAACTAAACAACGAACTGGTCGTAGTGACTTTAATTTTGTCATATTTCGTAATTATGTATTTGATTTCTATGTTTATATAACGAGATTGTTGATGATTCTGGACATTAATTTTTTGTGCGTTCTTTCTAATTCGATATTCGTAGTACTTTCATCGATGACTTGTCAAAATTCATGCCAACTGGAATTGATTTGATTTAATATTGCATGGTGGTCAGACATTATCCTAAAGCACTAAGACATCTATTTTTAACCCCTTTAATCCATAGGGGCTGCTTTTCCGGACCAGGAATATGATGGTTTATAATTTCATTAAGTAGGATGTCTGTTAAGTGAATGTGTGGGGTAGACCAATCACTATTTTCAACGTGCAGCCACAAGGCTGCACGTTGAAAATATTAATTGGTCTACCCCCAAATAATGACTATAGACTCTTCCATTTGCTGCTATTGAACGGACAAGGACGATACCACCAGTGTTCAAAGGGTGAACTGTAAAAAAACTTATTCGTGACATTAGATGCGTCCTTAAACTAAATTGTGTGCCCTCATATCAATTAACGAGTCAACTTCCGCCATGGGGATACTCTCACAGCGCGACTTTTAGGACACCAAGCACTTGAATAACGCGCGCGTTGACTTACAGACCCGTACGTTTGTGAGGGTGTCCACATGGCGGACCCCCTCACGCATCACTTTGGAATTACCGCAGTTATGACGATATCCTGCTGCGCCGTTTAGGAAACTGAGATTTTGGAAATTGGTGCACATGTAGATTAATTGTTATCAATTTCGTTCACATTAAGACTGAAATTCTATGGTATGTGGTGGTAAGGGGTCATCATTATTGAATCTACTGTTGTATAGTATAATATTCTATTCAGTTCTCATTATTTTATTCCATGTTCTAATTATGTTTAAATTTGGTTAAATTGTGTTGCTGAAGTTATCGTTCTGCCATATTGTATAATATACAATGTTAATCAATGTATTGGAACGGCGGGTGGGGGGAGGGGGTGGGGCGTGGATGTTGATAAGGCGTCTAAGTGGAAAGCATTTGTCCTCCAATTCCGACTTGCACTGTTAAGCGGCAAATAAAATATGTTTAATCTAATATAAATAAAAGGCTTGAATTTCTAGCTGGAATGAATCTCGGAATCACAGACTTCCTATTTATATGATTGGTTATTGGTACTGAATTCAGTTTGTTCAAGAATTTTAGTGTTTTTTTCGCTACCTGTTCCCAAATGGCTCCATACATGTAAGATGTTGGTAGTTTTTAGAATCTATCACGTGAAGTATTTTTCTTAAATATCCATTGTGTTCTATTTGGAAACGCCCATTGGGAAACTGCAGTAATGATGCTCGGCTCTTTGGCGAACATGTGCAATTAGAAAAGATACAATGATGTGGAGCAGGGAGAAAGCAGATATGATACATCGACAGTATGAAAACCACAACAATATTCTGATGAGAAATATCTAGGTTTATGATTAGTTCATTAACGATTGATAGGTTTTCGAATGATGTTGTTTGTAAGAGGGTATACACCCATTCCATGTAAACTGTTTGAGCGTGTTTTTTCATTTAACTCTTTGAAGCTGGGGAATCAGAATGAATTTATAGAAACAAGACATACCGCGAAAACTTACAGTGAAGCAGGTGCTTCTAGTCAAGTGTCGTCTGCCTATTCAGGCAGACGACACTTGACTAGAAGTACCTGCTCAGTGTTTAATTCTCCCCCAGCCCAAAGATTGCCGAACCGTCACAGCCAGATTACATGTTGTATTACATCACAGGCAAGAAAACTCGACTACCGGCTTCTAAGAGTTAAGTTGTATTCCCTAGGGGGCGCGGTGGCTCAGTAGGTTGAGGTGCAGGCTGCAAGCCGAGACGTCCTCGGTTCGAATCCCACCTGCGACTACCACGTTGTGTCCTTGGACAAGACACTTCACCCCCAGTGTCCACGTGGGGCACGGTGACGCTGTGTGCTAAGGCGTACTGCACGTCGATGGTGCACCTGTCTTCAACCAATTCTAACCCAGTATGTTGAGGAGCTGACAGTTGCTCGTCGTTGCTCGGTGATTCTGTCCGGGTACTCCGGCTTCCTCCACCCGTAAAACTATCATGCTCATGATTAGCCATTGTGCAGAAATATGTGACCTTAAACCCCAATAAATAAATAAATAATAAAGTATTCCCTAAGACTTTTTAGCTGATCAACAAGAACTTAAAAATTTATCTGTAAACCGAGAGGTTAACCTTTCGCCAAAACGCAATGATCAAAAATAACCAGCGCTCTTCCCCAAAACTCTGTATTCAGATTTTATTATCTTTTCAATTTTTGCCTTCAAACTGCAGCTAATGACTCACTCCATTGGAACGAGCTCGTCCCAATGAGGGGACCGTAAGTTAGATCTTAAGATGGTGACAAAGCATCATCGGTCGATGTTACTGGTGACCAGAACACCTCTTTCAGAATACCCCAAAAGTTCTATTTTCACTGCAAAAGTTAACGCTTTTCACCGAGCACTTCATCACATCGAGAATCAACAGGAAGGGAAGTCGATTATATTTTCCGACTCTCTTTTTTTCTTTGCTAGCTTTGCTCAACCTCATGCAGAAGAACCCTCTCATTTTGTAACTTGCTGAGAAGTCGAATACTCTCATATCTATCTAATATGATGTCGTGTTTTGGTGGTTATCTCGACATGCTGGTATCTCCAGTAACACCAAGGCGGACAGTGCAGCAAAAGAGGCCTTAAACAGGCCTATCACTGATTGTCAAATTCCTTTCAGCGATTTTAAACCATATATCGGTAACTGCATCAAATCTGTGTGGCAGGCACAGTAGAATGGGGCAACAAACTCCATCGCTTCCAACCAAACAACAACGCTAAATATGCATCTTGTAGAAAAGACCACGTACTACTGAAAGGATGTCATGTTGGTCACACACGACTTCCACATTGCTTTTTATAAGAGGGTAATATGTGACCATAGTGTATTCCTTGCCAACGGGTATTGAATGTTGAGCAGATTCTTTACATTGCTCTGATTTTAATCATGTCAGAGGGCAGTTTTTCACTGCAGGATCCTTCAGAGACCTATTTTATCATACGAGCCAACACAAATTTTTTAAACATTTCTTAACATAATCAACCTTTTTAATAAACTTTAAAATTGTTTTTATTCTTTTAAACTAGGATCTTCAAATCAGAAATCACCAGGGGGCAATATTGTAAAACTTTTACTACCCCATTATCTAGAATTGTATTTTCTAGTTTCGACTTTAAAGGGATTGAAATGAGCCTTTAGCATTTTCAAAGATATGGCAATTTGCCAGTTGGCAAATTGCCATATCTTTTAAAATGCTAATGATTCATTTTAGTTAGTTATATTAATAGGTAGAAAATACAATTCTAGAAAATACAATTGTAAAAGGTTTAGAGTATTGGCTTCAGGCTGATTTATAATATTATTTTTTCTCGCGTTTCGAATAGCGAGAAAAATTTGTATTGTAGTTTCGACAATGTTGGAATATTGTGTGTAAATGGTTAACAGTAGCGAGATGATGTCCTGAAAGAGCACGGGATAATTGAGGTATTTGATACGGGTTAGTGCTGACGTCACAAATGTGATCGTCTGGTTTGACTGCCATTCTAGCTGTCCCTATCTGAGCGGTTGGACTGAAATTTACATCTAAAATTTCCCATTTAGCGTTATTTCTATCAGTTCATCTAAAGGACGGAAGTTGGCTTCCTGTAAATATAGGTCGACTTTACATTGCTTCGACTACAGGTTTCCAGAGGATTTTGCCTTATTAGTTTTATCTCTGGGTTTTCCTGGGCGGTAGGGTTGACCCAATATATATTTACTTATGTCCAAGCACAAATGGTTATATAACAGTTGTGTTGTATAGAATCAAATGTTTAACAAAATACTATTATTGAAATGTAATAAATCCCAGTCACGCTAACCGACTCTAGCGTGCATGCGGCTAGCTGCAGAATTGTTTCTTAAATTATTTCCAAAATGGAGTTCATGCAATACATTATTCACCACACTACTAGCATCATGACTCATTATGTTGCAATCTGCTCCTGT
Source organism: Pictodentalium vernedei (assembly GCA_031216915.1). Taxonomy (NCBI): domain Eukaryota; kingdom Metazoa; phylum Mollusca; class Scaphopoda; order Dentaliida; family Dentaliidae; genus Pictodentalium; species Pictodentalium vernedei. The sequence continues at coordinate 523,379,553 of CM062294.1, read as the reverse complement.
CTTTGACATTCTATTGTATTTCCTATTTTTAATCAACCATTTTGCTTCATATTTAACAACGGCATGGTCTACTTCCTACCGTTTCCTTGCCACGACATAGCCTTAGCTGCTGATGTGGCGTTAAGCACCAACCAAATAAACAAATAAATAAATAAGGCAAAGACCGATAGTGTTTGGTTATTCGAGATTTTTTTACTGTCTGCTATTGTTGTCAGATAAAGGGATAAGTTAAGAAGACTCGATACTGTTATTATTTATTTATTTATTGGGGTTTAAGGTCACATACTTATGCACAGTGGCTAATCGTGACCGTGACAGTTTTAGAAAGCCGGAGTACACGGAGAGAACCACCGAGCATCGACGAGCAACTGTCAGCTCCTCAACATTCTAACTCTGTTCAAGCAGGGTTACAACGGTTGAAGACATGTGCACCATCGACGTGCAGTGCGCCTTAGTATACGGCGTCATCGTGTCCCCATGTAGGCAACCGGGATAAAGTGTCTTGCCCAAGGACACAACGCGGGTCGTCTCGCTCGTTACTGTTAATGCGACCGAAGAATAGGAGGCAAAACTATGAAACGTTTAAAATTGTATTTTCTAGAATTGCATTTTCTACTTATTAATATAACTGACTAAAATGAATAAATAGCATTTTAAAAGATCGGGCAATTTGCCAACTTGAAAATGCTAATGGTTCTTTTCAACCCGTTAAAAGTCATAACTAGAAAACACAATTTTAGAAAATACAACTGCATTGGCCCCTGGTAATGAAAGTTATACACCGATTTCACCTGACAGAGAAAAATAAGCATCACTCGATGTCATTGCACTTAAATCCCCCACTACCCATGTAGGGCACGGTGACGTTGTGCACTAAGGCGTACTGCACGTCGATGGTGCACCTGTCTTCAACCAATGCTAACCCAACGTGTGCGGAGTTAGAATGTTGAGGAGCTGACAGTTGCTCGCCGTTGCTCGGTGGTTCTCTCCGGGTACTCCGGCTTCCTCCACCCGTAAAACTGTCGTGGTCATGATTAGCCATTGTGCATAAATATGTGACCTTAAAACACCAGTAAATAAATAAATAAATTGCACTTAAATAGATTTATTAACACACTATTAGGGCTGTCACGATTTTTTAATTTAGGAATCGATTAATCGTCGCAAATAATCGATGATAATCGATTAATCGTACCTAAATGCCCCCCTCCCACTCTTTGAAGTCGATAAAAATGAAGTTCAAGTCAGCTGACTTACCTCACGACGATCCTTTTTTAGGTACATTCAAAGCTTTGATGTTCTGAACTTTTGAACCGTCAGTGTAACAATCAAGACCGGTCGGCAGTTGCGAAGTTCGCAACTGCCGACCGGTCTTGATTATTACACTGACGGTTCAAAAGTTCAGAACATCAAAGCTTTGATTAATGTACCTGAAAGACAATTGCTTCCAACAGCTTCTTGAGGGTTTAACATCGATGTTCTTAACTCTTTACCTTTAGAAACAATAGTTTTTTCATCAAATTTTCTTTTAATTATTAAACGTCTAAAACGGGATACAATTTACCAATTATTCGACAACGAAAAATACTAATCGATTTCGCCGTGACCGATCAACAGTCGATTAATCGTGACAGTCCTACACACAATGGATTCTAAAACACGTATTAGCAGTGGCGATAATTCGGGACTGGATGCCAGAATCACACAGAACAACCAGTCTATGTTATTATACTACCTAAATTGAACAGACGTATATCATTATGTACAAATATCTGAAAATATGCTCTATGAGAATAGATATCGACAGTCGTGACACAACTTACATAATGAAACGGATATTATTGGAAAGGGTAATTATAATTGAATTACCTTAACGGGGAGGCTAATTAGTCTACTGTTTTAACTGCAAAGTCATTGTCTGTAAAGGTCATTTCGAACAATATTGCCACAACACTTCAGGAAGGAACACACTTTCCAGGAATGAAAGCCCATTGACTGTACAGAATAATTACAGGGCCATGTTCAAGAAAACAATTATTGGGAGATTCTTGAATTCATATCACCTTCACAGTGCCCCATTTCCATTTTTTGAATAATTCATAATACCTAAATTATCCCGATACAGTGGGATTCATGACGCCATGCAACCAGACGCGAGAGGTGGGCGTTAATGAAAACAAAATTCATTAACAGTCCGCCGCCCGCTTCCGGTCATGGTAATAATAGTAATAACATGGTTTTGTCGGGCGTCCCGGTTTATTAACGGGTCTTGGGGATTGAATAACGGCCCTCTGACTTATTAACGGCCATTATTACCACTCAATCTATAAGTTACTAGTCGATTAACATAAGTTTGGAGGCCCGTTAAAACTCCATAATTTCAGTGACGTCATTCGACGGAGCCGGGCCGCGGGCGATAATGGTATAAATAGCCATTAGCGGGCCTCGGCCCGGCTATTTTTAGATTCAAGTTAGCTGTAACAGGGAGTGGTAATAATAGTAATAACATGATTGTTGTCAGGCATCATGATTCATTAGCGGCCCTGCAGCAATGATGAACAGCCCTTGGGCTTATTGACGGCCCTCGACTTCGACTCGGGCCTTTAATAAACCCTCGGGCTGTTCATCATTGCTGCAGGGCCGCTAATGAACCATAATGCCCTCCAAAATCATGTTATTGTTATATTGACTTCGTCTTGGACCGGTAATAAACCCTAGGGCTGTTATTCGTTCCCCTCGTGTCGTTAATAAACCGTAAAGGCCTCCAAACTCATGCTATTGTTATTTTAATGAAAACAAAGATAGCAGTGTAAATGCATCGGTTAATTAAAAGTTGAAGGTATACTAATTACAGGTGGTACACTATCTTCAGTAAAACAAATCTTGATGTACACAACTACTGTTTAACAGTGGTGGCTGTTGTAACTTCAAAGTGAACAATGGTATACTCATATTTACTTATTTATTTATTGATGTTTAAGGTCACATATTTATGCACAATGGCTAATCATGACCGTGACAGTTTTACGGGTGGAGGAAGCCGGAGTACCCGGAGAGAACCACCGAGCAACGACGAGCAGCTGCCAGCTCCCCAACATCGTAACTCCGCACTGCAGCACAGACAGGGTCAGATTGGTTGAAGACATGCGTACCATCGACATGCAGTACGCCTTAGTACACGGCGTCATCGTGCCCACACGCGGGCAATGGGGATGAAGTGTCTTACCCAAGGACACAACGCGGTTGCCGCAGGTGGGATTCGAACCGAGGACCTCTCGGCTTGCAGCCTGCACCTCTACCAACTGAGCCACCGCGCTCCCAATGGTATACTCAGCTGTGATAAATTATTTAGATTTAAAAAGGAAGACGTAATTTGCAAAGTTGATTAATTGAAAATTAAGGATGACGAAAAAGTTGACGAAGATGATGATGCTCAAGTGTTATGAATGGTGAAGTATGATAAGCCTGTGTGAATTTTTTGTTGAATAACTACATTGTCATTGAAAAATATTCAAATTAACAGGAATAAACAATTAACAAGAATTGGATCATTATTCTATATTCTGTTATAAATAGAGCATTTATTCTATTATATCTTGTTTGACAGAGCTCGTTGAGCTCTGTCAAGCAAGATATTATAGACTAAATGCCGATGTTGGATTATTGAGGCCCAAATGTGGTGAAATCAGTTGGTATCAGGGTAATTTTTCGACAGGTTATAAGATTTTTTACTCAATTAACAAGAGTTTACTATATAACGTATAGACAATTAACAGGTCAAATTTGTACTGATTGTTTGTAAATTATATACAATTATTTATTTATTTATTTATTTATTTATTTATTTATTTATTGGGTTTTAAGGTCACATACTTATGCACAATGGCTAATCGTGATCGTGGCAGTTTTACGGGTGGAGGAAGCCGGAGTACCCGAAGAGAACCACCGAGCAACTGTCAGCTCCTCAACATTCTAACTCTGTTCAAGCTCCGCTCAAGCAGGGCTACACACTAAAAACTAAAGTGTTAAAACTGACACTTTCAAGGTGTTAAACCCATTGTAACTCTTAGGGTTTGATGTTAACACTCAAAGTGCAATGCTTTAAGCACTTAGACATTACAATCGTCAGACATCTGAAACTTGAATGGATGGCACTTCCCATGTGAATAGCATTGGTGGTTCTTCTAGAATCGTCCATAATTTGATTTGCGCTTGGTGGGTACATAATTAAAAGGACACAACGCAGATGACGCGGATCAGGCTCGAGAGTTCGAGCCTGATCTGCGTCATCTGCGTTGTTTCCTTTTAAGTGTCTCGACATTACACTTGTCAAGTTGTATTATTGTAACACCTGTAAAGTTCTGGGATATCTACACTTGAACAATGTGCTAGTTCAACACTTAGTAAGTGTTAAATACAGCACTTCAAGTGTAGTTTTTAACACTTTAGTTTTTAGCGTGTACAGCGATTGAAGATATGTGCACAATCGACGTGCAGTACGCCTTAGAACACGACGTCATTGTGCCCCCATGTAGGCAACCGGGATAAAGTGCCTTGCCCAAGGACACAACGCGGGTCGTCCCGGACGGGAACCGAACTCGGGACCTCTAGCATAGAAGTCCAACAGTCTACCACTGAGCCACCGCGCCCCCGATATACAATTAACAGGGCTATTCGATTAAAAGATATACAATGAAGCGACCTCCACTTTATCTTATTATCCCCATCAAGAGGTCGCATCTATCGCGATGCTAAAATTTAGAGCATAAAGCAATGGGTATGATGTAGTTGCTTTGATGACAGCAGTTTTATTAATTAAGAACAGATGAATTATCGCATTAGGATATGTTTAACACTTTACCCAACGAATCGCCCGCATCCGCCCTAGTAATATGCAAATTCAGCATTTGAAAAGTGACCCCTCGTTGGAACGAGCTCGTCGAGCTCGTTCCAACGAGGGGTCACATGATATAGTTTTGTTGAAATATTTTGAAAAATTAAAAAAAAATGATATTTTTTTAAAATAATAAATTTTGATATCGTCTGTGTTGGGTAAAGGGTCAACTTCTGTACTTTGTTACAATATCCACTTTATCAAAATCAAGTTTCTACCTGTAATTGTCAAAGCCATTTATACTTACTGTTTTCATTTCAACTCGTTGCTTAGCATTTATACAAAAAGTGTTGACTTTGGTAAATAATTAATTCGGAGAACTTGTTGCAGAAACGTTTGACAGAGGGTTTGGCTTCTATCGTAAATCACCGGTACGAAGTTATTTCATGACCAGTTCCTTGGTCATAATTTGTGCAGAATCCGGGTACATGTAGTGACTTTTTAGCTCACTCTAAGACAACAAAGATAATTCGGAATCAAAATATGTGTAGTGTGATCCCTTAAATATAGAGACCCTACTCTGGTGATTTAACGTGGAGAGATAAAAGCGATCTTGGGTTCTAAAAGTGGAAGCAAATGGGTCCAATCTTATTCTTACGTGATGGAAACATTCACCTTTTGTCACGAAGTTAAACCAGTCGCAAAACTTTTAAGAGGTAGAAAACACCAGTCACTTTTTTTCATCATGAAAGCGTCGAAAGCGGTCTGACAGACCAGTAGAGACGTCGAATTAAAACCCTGTATTCAATGTAACGGTAAACACTGGCCAGCGCTATTCACAAAACTCACCGTTCAATTTCATTATTTCTTCATTCCGTTTGTCTCAGAAACATAGCGTATGGTCCCCACATTTTAACGAGCTCGTTAAGCTCGTTCAAACGAGCGGTCATAAGTTATATTTTTGACGCAAAAAATGAAAAAAAAATTGCGGGTGTCGTCTGTCTTTCGTGTTAGGTAAAGGGTTAAATTATTTCTGATCCTTCTAACCCATTCGGTATTTATTGTGCCTTGTACTGTCCACGCCAACTGTTTGCATTGTCTGTTGCTAACGTTAAATATCAGCCGATTTGAATTCTCTTTATTCGTAGAGACATGTATTGAAAACTACAGAATTTTTTATTACGAAGAACTTCTCAGTCCACACACGCATTTTTACAGTAGATTTTGTTATGTCAACACTTATTTGTTCGTTGCTAATCAGCGGAATTGGAGAACTAATACAAAAGTACTTCGTATCAATTCTAATGCAGTAATTGAAAGCTGGCTTCAGTTTATCCGGTCTTGTTGCCTTGGTATTTTTTCAAGCTTTCAACCAACATATTTAGCTGTATGGATTCCTCGTTTTATTTTTGAAAGGTTACTTTTAATTTGTTTGTTCATTTATTGATTCATCAGATTTTTGGTGTTGCCTTGTTTTTCTAATTATTCTTTTTCAACATTTAAAAAAAAATCAACAGAGGGTTGAGACAGCAGACTCACGTGACAATATCAACATTTGTTATTTTAATTAATATTTTTTTTCAAAATTTTGAATAAAAATTCGACAAAACCATATCATGTTACCCTTCGTTGGAACGAGCTCGCCGAGCTCGTTCCAATCAAAGACCACATGATAAAATTTTGTCGAAAATTAAAAATAAAAAAAAATTCCAAATGCTCACTTTGTATATTACGCAGGCGGATGCTGCCGCTTCGTTAGGTAAAGGGTTAATCTGTCTGAAGTGTATGTACTTGGCTGAGACTGGGTTAATCTGTCTGAAGTGTATGTACTTGGCTGAGACTGTATGGAAAATGTTGAACAGGATAAACACTCCTCAAGTAATGTAATGAACCACCTCCCCCTCCACATACACACACCGCAGAGACACACAAACTACGTCAAGCACATACAACACAGACACGTCCTCATCCCCACATACACATACACACACAATCTGCGTCAAGCACTTACATCACAGACACGTCCTCAGTTTCCCACGCCCGCACATATCAAGCCATAAATACATACATACACCTGTAAAGTCCGGCCCATCTGAGATTTAAAAGTGGATGCAAATGGGTCCAGTCTGCTGGGGGAATATACGTAACATGTAATTCTTGTATAATAGAACAAAGTTAATACATTGGATGCAGGATAGTATACTCTTCAAAATGAGAAACTATACATCGAAATTCCACTAGATTGTATTGGTAGTTCTCAGGCTACAAACGGATAATTTGTGGTAAACAGGGAAGTAGAAACATCACTCTACAAATGGCATAAACACAAGAAAATGAGAAAAGTCATTAACACACATAAACATGACTGCATTGACAACCGTGGAAAGTCAATACCGTGTATGACCATCACGAGCAGTCAAAACGGCGTGGCAACGTCGACCCATATATGCTACCAGAGTCTGAATTACACGCCGTGGAATGTTCTGCCACTCCTCTTGTAGTGCCGCAAGGAGTTCCTCGAGTATCTGTGGTGTCTGCTGTCTCTGACGGACGCAGCGATCAAGCTCATTCCAAAAGTGTTCAACGGGGGATAAGTCATATGAACGTGTTGAAGAAATGCTTTGCAAACACTCGCAACATCTGGTCGAGTAGTGAGTGCCATGTTGAAAGAGGCCGACATTGAATGAATGCGCAGACAACATGACGTGATAGGATTTCATCTCTGTAACGCTACCGGTTAGATTACCCTCTAATTGATAGGTCGTCGCCTGAGTGCTAGAATGTTCTATGTCCCATAGGGGACATAGAACATTCTAGCACTCAGGCGACGAGGTGTTGTCCGGGCAGCATGGTTAATGCCAGCCCACGCCATAACACCACCGCCACCAAAACGATCAACTTTACGTGGAAAGTTATTGGCGTAACGTTCGTTCCGACGTCTATACACTCGGGCATGTCCATCGGCACGTCATTTCACAAATTGTACCGTAGGTCGCCGAACGTTATGTTTTCAATTCTACGCGTGTTTGGGAGAAATTCTAACCCATCAACCCAAGCATTTCATGATTTGATCACAATTCATAATATATATTTCAAAACCTATTCACCATGACCAATTTTATACATATGCATTATCATGACCAAATGCATGTCCTGTAATCTGTATCAGATCCGAGGTCGTGTTTACAATCAGATCGCAACGAGCCCGTCAGGGCGAGTTGTGATCCGATTGTAAACACGACCGAGAATCTGATACAAATTACAGGACATGCATTTGGTCATGATAATACATTTATCGAACAATCCCGTTACATTAGGCCATTTCCCTCGTCTTTTTTCAGTTTAAATTCGTTTGGAAATGATCAAAATTTTGAATTTCATATTTTAGTGCGTGATAACAATGCATATAATGATATTATTAATTTTGTCGTAGCGCGGTGTTTACCGGAAGTTGAATCTATGTGATACGGGATCGGAAAAAGTCGTCTATATGATACGGAATCGGAACGCATTATGTGATACATACCGTTTCTCGTGGTTTTCAGACCAAAGTCAATATGATTGTTAGATACAAGTATAGTTCAGTGGGATTTCGATGTATACTTTCTTTATATGAAGAGTATAAATTGGATACAGATAGTGTGTTACCATGCAACAACACAGCCACGAAGTCCTAACTTCTCTGACAAAGAGTATGAAGCACAGACAAACAAATACTCAACCAACAGACCTCCACGTGGTCCAGTAAGTCTATTGGCTAAATTGATGCCTGTACTTAAGCGTTTTCACAACACTTTTCGAAGGGGGACCTCATTACGAGCTGGCTCGATTATTGCAATTCCCTACTGCATGGCTGTAAAAACCCCCAGCTAGAAAGGCTACATCATATCCAGAACGGTGCGGCACGTGTTGTCACCAAATCACGCAAATTCTGTCATATTACACCAGTGCTGGAAAAGCTCCATTGGCTTCCTGTAAAACAGCGAATAGAGTACAAACTCCTTTTACTCGCCTTCAAATGTTTGAATGGCATGATGCCACAATACTTGAGTGATCTTATACCAGTCTACAAACCACCACGGTCACTGCGCTCGACAAATAATCTCGTAGCCCTGGTGCAACCAAGGTCCAAGTTAAACACTGCAGGTGACAGGGCTTTTTCTGTGGCAATCCCTAGGTACTGGAATGTATTACCTGCTCACCTAAGAAAACCCCAATCAATCACTTCATTTAAGATAGGTCTAAAAACTTATCTCTATAAAATAGCTTTTGATAAATGCTAATTTTAGTTCATGTAAAGCCAAAGAACACGCCAGTGGAGTTTAGGCTTATAAATTATTATTAATTATTATTATTCACAAAATGCAAGTTACTATCTCTGTGGAAGTTACAGTCCGCGAGAGGTTAGTAACACGCAAAATTCATAGCTGATATCTGAACGTTATCAAGAGACAATGCAATCATTTTGTGTTAAAAACCTTGAACAGTAGATGGCATATTCACTTACCGCAGATGTAAGCATGTGCACCGTACCTTCAGACATACGGTCTACCAAACAAACCAAATAATAGAATCACCAATTCCACTTGCGATGAATTTTTTTTAACTACAAATCAAATTCACAACAGTCGACATTGCACAACATATTTTTTTAACTAATTTTTTTAATTTTATTGCCTAAAAACATAGCTTATGACCCCATATTGGAATGAGCTCGACGAGCTCATTCCAATGATGGGTCGTTAAGTTATATTTTGGGGCGAAATTTGAAAAATTTTAATAAAATATGAATGCCAATATTTTGTGAACAGTTCTGGTTGGATGTCAGAGAATAAAATCCAGAATTTTGTGTAACCTATTTACCGTTCATCTGGATATAATAAAGAGGACAGATTACAACACAGCCATCGTGGATGGGTCAAAATCTACGGGTGGGCATTTTTCCACGCATATAATTTAGAGATGATCCGCTATGACACCTTGCGAAATTTCCTCCAATGAAGCACCGGGGTAACCCCGGTGCTTCATTGGTGGAAATTTTGCTAGGTGTCATAGCGGATCATCTCTGAATTATATGCGTGGAAAAAATGAGAACCCATAGATTTTGACCCATCCACGATGTCCTGCTGTATGAAAGCATCTGCGGCAAGCACATGGGGCGTCAGGTGTCTTAGGAAGTTTGTGTATTGATGAGAGGGGTCTTCCCACAGGAAAATTTTAAAACAGTGGTATCAAATAACGTGATAAGACACGACTTTTTGACGAACTGTTTGTAGTCCGAGACGAACAACTTTTCGGCTTTCAGTTTTTTACATTTACATAACCACCAGAGGAACGATTTCGTTCCTCTCAAATTTCATGGTCTAGATCATGTGGACATAAGATAAAGGTTTAAGCTGGCGATGGTTGTTAGGTAACATACTCTTTGGATGTACCCACATATGGCACCGTCAACTTTTTTAATACTAAAGCACACTTTTTTTTGTTCCGGCGCAGAGCCGTGTTAAGATTGTGCTTTACGGTGCAGCAGATATGAGGATGTTTGTCTCTGGTATCTCGTCATATCACCCGTAAATGATTCACCAGTCTGACAAAAGTAATGCTATTTCTTTCATCATTGCCAAAACGATTTTAATAATTTTAATTTTCAAATAACGTTGCCATAATTACACCGAGGTCTGAAGTCCCGAATTCTCATTTTCTGTGTATAATTAGGGTAAGAATACACTAGAACCGGCATCGCAATGCGATTCGCATAAGCATTGTCGCAAAGAATTGAAAAAGTTGAAAAAGAAGGATTCATCACACTATTCGCATTGCGTTGGATATCTGTTGCGTTATCGCTTTACGTTTCTGTAGGAATTGAACATTTTCCAATTTTTGACGTGCTGCACAGGCCGACGACGCATTGTCTTTGGAAGATCAAGGACATATTTTCTACACTTTGACCTGCTTTGACAGAGATATTTCGGGCGGTACGGGATGTATGATCAAACACACCGATTATTTTATCAAACTCTTCAATATTTGAACAATGGCTAACATGACCTCCATCATTCAGCTATTACCCAATCATGTAGGCATAGACATATAAAATGTGAGGCCGACCGCCACCATTACGGCATACATGTAGGTCTATGTCTTGTTGTTGCATACAAAGTGTCCCTGTTAAAGCCCAATTCTTTTCTGGGGACCAGGTTTTCAATGTTTCAATTGCGTTTAAACCTGGACCCCATGAGATATTTAGGTGCTAGCAGGAACACTTTTATGTTATGTTATATAAATTAGGTATACGGACCTTCCATCGCAGCCAAATGTGAGTGCACGTACAAATGCGATGTCGCGAGCATTGCTGCCTGCACCAACGCAACGGCTCTAGTGTACTCCTACGCTGGAAATATTAAATGCCCCCCCCCCCCCCCCCACACCCCAACACTGAAATACGGACAAAATAAATAGACATCTACACTGGACCAAATTCACCTTAAAATTAGATTTGTCAATATGCGCACACCGCAAATGTTCCATGTTGGCCTAGCGGACTTGTTGGCCACACTGTCAACAATTCAGTTTTTTAATATCACGATCTGGGTTTTAACCGGCATTGGAAGTATCTGTCTCCATCTGTTGCATTTTTATGTCCTTAACTGGTAGAGTGCTGAAAGCCCATATTTGGGTTTTATTCTGAAGTGCAGGTACCACACCATGAAGGCTCATATTCAGTGCATGTGCTTCGTATTACACGCTAAAAACTAAAGTGTTAAAAACTACACTTGAAGTGCTGTGTTTAACACTTACTAAGTGCTGAACTACCACTTTGTTCAAGTGTAGATATCCCAGAACTTGACGGGTGTTACAATAATACCACTTGACAAGTGTAATGTCGCGACACTTAAAAGGAAACAACGCAGATGACGCGGATCAGGCTCGAACTCTTGAGCCTGATCCGCGTCATCTGTGTTGTGTCCTTTTAATTATGTACCCACCAAGCGCAAATCAAATTATGGATGATTCTGGAAGAACCACCAATGCTAGACACATGGGAAGTGCCATCCATTCAAATTTCAGATGTCTGACGATTGTAATGTCTAAGTGCTTAAAGCATTGCACTTTGAGTGTTAAAATCAAACCCTAAGAGTTAGAATGGGTTTAACACCTTGAAAGTGTCAGTTTTAACACTTTAGTTTTTAGTGTGTACCTTTGGAGTGATATAACATAGTCTGTAAGGGTTTGCCTTGTTATAATTTTCGGGATTGTGTCTTTGGGCACTCTCCCATAAACTGTAACAAGGTAAAGACATGTGTACAAGATCTGATGGCCCAAAATAATTTAGCACTCCACCAGTTAAAGACAGTATATTATGACAAAGTGAAGCTGCATTTGAGACTATTTTAGAAAAATCTTTTCGCAACTCGAAAGCCAGCTTCAAATTCTAGCGTGATATACAGCATAGCCCCGCATACTTTACAATCCAAACATAAAACTATTGTCCTGCGAATCTTAGAGCCGGTTCGAATCGAACCAGGCAGAGGGTGTCAAATCAAATATCGAATATAATATCTCACCGATGTTAAGGTGCTTTTACACGAGCAATATTTCATGCAGTTTCTTGTGTGCAATTTATTTTAATCACATGTTGCATGAAATATTGCTCATGTAAAATGGATTTATTGCATCAATTTACTGAAAAAATTTAGAACCTGTCTCTATTTTCTGCAAGTTCATAATAATATTTCAACTGAAACTTCTCTTCTAAGCCAATCAATGTGATTGCAAGTGCAATATTACACGGACAATTTTTATGTGTGAAGAACAAAAATATTTGCGCAGAATGTTGATGCAGTTTATTGGTGCAATTTCTTGACCGTGTAAATCCGCCTTTAAGGTTGTAGATATTGCAGCTTCTGACAAACGTACATTGACAATGTTCACTCAAGTATTGTATCCACGGCGATTCACCTGTCTTGAACTCTTCTATCACCAGGTCTCCTGTACAGGGGGGGGGGGGGGGGGTGACAACACCCCCCTCCCCCTCCTGTACAGGAGACCTGGTGATAGAAGAGTTCAAGAGGGAACACTTTGTAGGATTTTGAGAACATGTCAACGATTCGAAGGTGTCATTTTGAGAACATATCGACCATTCGAAAATTTCCGAATCAATTCGAATCATCTGGTCTGAACTTCGCAAGGTACTGAACAAAACGGCTTCTAAACCTGCATATCATGCGTTAAAAAGCCGGATTCCTGTTGCTGTATCCAGTGACAATACCAGGAGAAGTGTTATACTTGAACATATACGCAACATCATTGAAACATAGCTGCGAGCACCTGCTGAAGTAGCTCAACCGATTATTGGATTTTTACAGAAACAAATGATCTCGAAATGACTATTCAGTGCATTGTCAATTTGTATAGCATTATAGCGCTCAATTAATGAGGAGAAAATATCGATAAAATAATATATATAAATTGTCGGTACTTACACAGAACGACCAAATGACCAAACAGGTAATACCTTTCCCAGGTAGACAACGGTGATTCGACTGCCGAAAAGGTATTATTGGCATAGGTTCCATCCCAGCCACTACTCCCTTCACTCGACATGATGACAGTCGCAGACTGAGGAAGCAGCTTGCTTTATGCTTTATATATACTAAGGAGGATCGCGAGTAAACTATAAACGTGATACGCTGAGCAGCCAGACGATTATTTTTCCATTACCAATATTCCAGTCATTGTTATGTTATAACACAATACAGATGCTGCGTGACAATAAGATTCACTTAAATTCTGACTTCGCATATTTTTCAATGAAATTTTAACACTATTTGTACCAATGCCGATTATAGATATATTTAATAATCGTTAATCGTAAAAAGTTATTATACCACCGACCTCTGAAGGAGGATTCGGGGGTATCTAGTGGAGACCTCCGTCCGTTCGTCTGTCCATCTGTCCGGGCCAACTAAACCTGTTTAGGAGGTATTATTTTAGGAGGTTAGTCGCAATTAGGGTAGTATTATGGTTAGGAGAGGGGTGGGGTTAGGGTTAGGGGTAGCCCAAGGGCAAGGCTAAAGGTTGGAGGGGGTTAGGACCCATGGGGTTGGGGTTGGGGTCAGGGGTGGGGTTTTAGTTTTTATAACCCCTAAACCAAAAAATAGCCCCTAATCCTTTTGGTCTGGCTAGGGTGGGGTTAGGGTCAGGGGTGGGGTTGGGTTAGGGTTAGGGGTAGCCCCAGAGTAGATCTTAAGGTTGGGAGGGTTAGGTCCCAGGGGGTGGGGTTAGGGTCAGGGGTAGGGTTTTAGGGTTTAGGGTCGGGGTAGGTTAGGGTTAGGGTGTGTTTTTTGAGTGGATGAGGTGTGGTTAGGGTTAAATATAAGTTCTAGGGTGAAGGGGGTGGGGTTCTGGCTAAAATAAGGTGATGGACATTTAAAATGTTTTTTTCGTAGCCCTTAAACCCAAATAGTTGGAATGTCCGTCGGTCCATCCGTCCGACTGTCCGTACAAACGTTTTGGATTGTAATTTCAAAGCCATCGGTCGGATGTGGATCTCCTTTGGTATGCTGACAGACCCACATGGGGGAACGGATATACACAAGGAACGGGTTCCGTCCACTAAGTTTTTCCATAGTAATGGCCCATTTTCAATCTTTCGACTTGAGAAAATTTTTCTTCCCCCCCCCCCCCCCCAATATGTTTTAGGCTACTTTGAACGAGCCTACGGGTAGGGGGGGGGGGGCAGTGGGCCACGATTTGCGTAGTCCTTGAAATTTGTTTAAAATGGATTGTCACGCATCTCGGAAGGTTAGATTTCTGGAAGACAAATTATATGGTGATGTATACTCCTATGATAATACAAGTGGACAGAGAAAGTCGACCGGATCGCGGCTCAGTCGTAATCCGGTCGAATTTCTGTCACCATTCCTCTCCGGGCACTGTTGAATTTCACTCGTCGAAAAAGAAATAGAGAACATTGAATCTGGGATGCATTTATTAGTTTGCTGGGAGAGCGGTTGCTCAGTGGTCACGGCATTGGACCTCACACCGAAAGGTGCACGGTTCGATCCCCGCCAGGTGTAACTGCGTTGTGTCGTTGGGCAAGGCACTTCATCCCGATTTTCCACGTGGGAGAACGGTGGCGCTGTGTACTAAGGCGTGTTGCACGCCATTGGTGCACTTGCCTTCAACCAATGCTAACCCTTATATACTTATTTATTGGGATCTAACGACACTTCGAAAGCCAGGGTCACCTCGTGTCGGACAGTTTTACGGCATAAAAGTCGGAGTACCCGGAAAAGCTAGCCCTGCTTATGCGTAGTTAGTGCGTTGGAGAGTCTGACAGTAGCTCATCGATGCCCGGTGGTTCTCTCTGGGTACTCCGTCTTCCTCCAATCGTAAAACCGTTCCACACGAGATGACCCTGGCATTCGAAAGTGTCGTTAAACACAAATAAATAAATAAATAAATAAATAAATAAATAAATAAATAAATAAATAAATAAATAAATATTAGCATTGGTTGAAGACACGCGCACCAATGACGTGCAGTACGCCTTAGTACACAACGCCACCGTCCCCCCCCCCCCCCCCCCCACGTGGACAATAGGGGTGAAGTGAAGAATCTTGCCCAAGGACACAACGCGGTTGCCGCAGGTGGAATTCGAACCGAGGACCTCGCGGCTTGCAGCCTGCACCTCTACCTAATGAGCCACCGCGCCCCGGGCATTAGTAAAGGGATAAGATGGCGATGGGTGTTTGGTAACATACCCTTAGTGCTCAGACATGGCACCGTCATCTTTTCTAATATGACAACACATTTTTTGTGGCCCGGCGCCAAGACATGTTCAGATTATGCTTAACCCTTTACCCAACATAAAGACTAAATCCGGCCAGCACTATTTACAAAAATCACCATTCAATTTTTTTCATTTTTTGTCTCATAAACATAGCTTATGGCACCTCATTGGAACGAGGTCGTTGAGATCGTTCCAATGAGGGGTCATAAGCTATATTTTATGCAAAAAATGAAAAACAGTTATTCATGGATTTTGTTTGCAAGTGTCGCCTCCCTTTCGTGCCAGGTGAAAGGTAAACAGTACAGCAACTATGGGATATTTGTCCCTGGTATCTAGTCATGATTCCCCAGTATTTTATATACGAAATATCGGCCCACTGGTGTAGGTGTGTCCCGATCTGATTGCGCAAAAGCCTGCTTTTGTGATCACAGGGCCTGACACGTCTTCAGTTTTATAAAAGCAAATGGGGATCCCGACAGATTGAAGGGACGCAATAGAGTCTACGGATCATTGATGGTGAAAGATGGCAATCTGACAAATGTCTGTTCTCGGTGGAGACCTGTAATGTGCACAGATTGTGTGAGAATACCCAAACTTTGATCTTATACTCATGTGGTTGTCACAATCTCTGTAATATGTACTGAAAGCGACAACAATCTCTACACATTAAACCCTAAATAATAAATGAATAAATAAATATTTTCAGCCGCACCAATAAAACATACGTATCATTTTCCACGCACTCCCTTACACACAGAGAGAGAGAGAGAGAGAGAGAGAGAGAGAGAGAGAGAGAGATGGTGTTCGTGTTAGGATGATAAAACCATTTATTACACACCCGCAAGCAACTGTATTTGTCACAATCACATGAATTTTAGGGTCATGCGCTAATTTTAACCAGGAAGCTCTAGTGCGATCCGATAAAAAGTACCCTTCGCGTTCACAAGTTCTCTCGTTAGACTGGTTCTGAAAGTTTGCAGCGTTCAATGGAACATGACCAATGAGAACCATCGGCTATATCTATCTGTCGGAATTACCGATCCTCATTACAAAATATTTGATGCACAACTGTGCTAAAAACTATTGATAGTCATGAAAGACACATGATCTCTGCCAAGAAATTAAACAGTGAAACTCAACCTTTGCTTTCGTTTTTGAACACCGAGGAAAACTTAATTAATTTTAGGGCAAAACAGTCCAGTTGGGTTCGATATTGGAGCCAGCCACTGGTACAGTTGCTATAAAATTTTGTAACAATGTTGCCCTCACCGCTGCGTCGACACGAGGCCTTCTGCGTAATCCTATTCGATTCACACTTCGGCAATGAAGCAGCACACGTTTGCCAACGCAAACACACTTTGAATAGCATGTTAACCCCCTGCACACTGATGTCAAAATATCTAAAATTCAAGGTGCAAATTTTTCCCATAATGCAACTAGAAATTTAACCAATTCAATCTTGTTTGACAGAGCTCATTGAGCTCTGTCAAACAAGATTGAATTAGTTAAATTCCCAGTTGCATTATGGGAAAAGTGGCTACTTGAAATTTGGATATTTTGACATCAGTGTGAAGGGAGTTAAGTTGCAGTTCTCAGGAAGCTGGACTAAATCAATCTTGGAAACTGGTTACCGTGAAGTGGAAAAACAGACGGCAACACGCCGACAGCGCCTACAGATGTTTGACAGCTGATACATGCAGTTACTGATTAACTATCACCAATTCCACCCTTACTAGATGACCCCCCCCCCCCCACCCCCACACACACACACTAGCTGAATAAAGAAAATAAATTCGGAAGAATGAAAAGCCTGGTTTAAGAAAAACACAGTAGTTAACATTTGTGGAACCAATGATTTGTTTACGTGTTAGTTGGTGTTGGGGCAACAGGTTTTTTTATTTAATTTTTATTTGGGGTGGGGGGGGGTGGGGGAGGGGACAGGGCCTTTTTTTAGAGCGGATGTAGTATTGCTAAAATGTGACTTGCTGGAGTTTGTTTTGGGGAAATTAAAAACAATGCCACCACATATCCACTACTGAAATTCTGAAAAGTCTTGAGTAGGGTGGAAATGAGACCACGAAGAGGGGATGGGTGGTAAATACATGTGGTCTGATGCAATATATTGTCAGTTTTATGAGATGACTTCCATGAAATCCAAAAATAATTATTAGAATATTTAAAACACAGACAATATGACAGTATTTTTCAGACACAGATTGATGTGTATTTTTAAATGACAAATTAACGATTTTTGCTAGTATTTCTGTTTGATACAAGGATATTATTTTGCTTCTAATTCTAAGTAACAAAACTTGAATCGAGAGTCACCTAGATATGAATTAGCTACATGGGTGTGTGAGACGGGGTGGGGGTTGAGGCACTCTCATCCCCTCCACCAACAACCAGCTAATTTTGCAGTTTTTATTGCAATGGATTGGTATTTTCGGAACAAATTGTTCAGAGGGACGGAGTATTTTTATAATTTTGGCAAATATCAGGGCAGTGGGCAGAGCATTTTCACGGGCAAATTCGAGGCAAGGGCCTTCATTTTGATTTTGAAACAACAGTTCAGCGCAGTTTTATTGGTCAGTCCCCATCCCCATGAAAATGTCCTCCAAAAACCTATCACTAGCCACATTCTATCAGACCTGTTTAAAACTACTTACTAAATGCAAATTCAGAATACCTAATTCCAAATTTAAGAATGACAAGATATAGGAGCAGACATATAAAAAATTATTTTGTTTTGAACCAGATACCAAGAAAAAAAGTATAGTACCAGTACAAAATAATGTAAACATTAATCAATCTTTGAAAATATTAGCAACTAAAATAAGTTGTCCTTATATCCCGATAAATTTTGTCTTTTGATTGGTCAGAATGCCTTGGACAAGTAGCCATGGCAAAGGATGCACCCAACATCCAAGGTATATGAGAGCGGCAACATCCAGGGTATAAGCGCACGAGAAACATCGGGGGTATATGGTTTAAATGAAAGCTTTTCGCTTCCGCTCGCCTCGTTATAAAAATCGAACCAAAACAACTGAAAATAGTCACAAATATATCAGATTTCCGACAGTTCTATAATATTTTGCCGTTATAAATTAAATAGTCGAATAATTAAATGAATCAACTTGAGAAAAAAAAATAAGCCCAACTATCGTAGGCACATAGTACACATTGGCACTCGGGGACCATATGTAAACAAAATACTGTTTACTCGTTTCCTTAACGACCCAAGGGATGTAACTCTATCTGTAGTCTTCTGCGTTTGTAAAAACAAAACAGTTATTCACGAATTTGGTCTATGTTTTTACCGAGCGTGAGAAACGCGTCCACAAATTTTTCCCCACTATGTTTCTCTTGTGTTTCAAACGGGACAAAACGTTATCTCCGCCAACTTGTATGGTACATGGAGATTTAATATCTGGGTGTCTCATTTAAACACCTCGCCTGCGGCTTTAAAAGCCGACATCAAGGTATTAAATCTCCATATACCATACATGTTGACGGAGATAACATATATTGGAGCTTACTGGTGAGAACCCTCAGTCCCCCTCCCCCCCTTCCCCCCTTATTTCTCTTTCAGCCTCTGACTAAAACTTTTGGATACTCATTGTGAGAGACATTTTCTTGCAGTTATCGTACAATATATTTCTCCCTTTGTATATCTGTTGTAAATGTGGACAACCTAAAGCCTTTATTGTAAGTGCAGCCCATTTCAAACAGGGGTAATCAAGACTTGAGGTAAAATAAAAAGAACGTTAAATTTCAAGTCAGAAACTTGATAATGTTGAAAAATAAAGTGCTAACTTACCAAGACTGCAGAGTTCACTCGGAATGAAATCTCAAACTGCCTCAGTTACTCTAACGATCGAATGAAAGCCCCGGAAGGTTAATTATTGCACAAACATGTAATTTTGTTACAGCGCAGAACAGGAATGACCGATATCCATATGAGATAGTCTGGTGGCATATTGCATATGTTGTCAAGCCAAATTTTATTTTAATGTCAGTTTAAAAAGCACGGAATTTAAACAGAGCGGCCAGTTCGCATCGCACATAAATTAAAATCCTTGCACATTTTCCATCCTCCAGATATAATGCTGCCTGTAAACACACTTTTCAAAACACATTTCAAACCTCATAATTTGTGATGTCTGGTGTACTGAACGCAATCCTTTGTGTTTTGAGTGTTCGGACCGACATTTTTGTGCGAATAAAATGAATCCACAGATATTCTACAGGTGGCAAGGGCAAAGACTTAAGATTGGTTCTCTGACAAAATTGCCCGTTTCTCAGTAATAATTCTTTCAACCGTTCAAATCGTCGACTATTTAATTCAATTAGCGATTAATTACAGTGAATTCTTTTTCAGTGTTGGGTGTGTAATAAATACAGAACCACACTTAATGTTTGAATGGGTTAACGATTACTGGACTCGAGAGTGTGGCGCTGGGATAACCACTCGAGCCTTCCGGCTCTCGTGGTATCCCTGCGCCACTCGCTCTCGTCCAATAATCGTTAACCCCATTCAAACAAAAGTGTGGTTCTGTATATTTATTGTATACTTGCCTGCGAGGTATCGGGGAATATCACTCAGTAGCTTCCGAAATGACGTCACGCTACGCCGCATCACGTCGCATTGAAGGAACGATCAGCTGATCGAATTGGGCTGAATATTTTGCAAACGAATGTCTTGTAGCATATAACAAAAAAGCTTGCGCGAGTGAAAAATAATATTTTCAGGTCCACACGATGAATTTTTTCAGTAGCTTCCTAAATGACGTTACGCTTAGGGTATATGACGTTGCCTTGAATACCGTCTTGAGGGAACGATCAGCAGCTTTTTGTTATTGTTTTGAAACTGTTTGCAGTCGAATTTGCACAGTGAAATGTCACGTCACATGTAATAAAACGAAAATCTACTCTGTTTTAGTAAATATTGAGAATTATCTCATTCGTGTGGACCTGAAAGTACTATTTTTCATCCGCGCAAGCGCTCCTGAAAAATAAAACTTTCAGGTCCACACTCATGAGAGAATTCCCGATATTCACTAAAACAGCGTAGATATCCTCTGTATTTTAATATGCTAATTTATTATTTATTTATTTATTGGTGTTTAAGGTCATATATTTCTGCACAATGGCTAATCATGACCATGATAGTTTTACGGGTGGAGGAAGCAGGAGTACCCGGAGAGAACCACCGAGCAACGGCGAGCAACTGTCAGCTCTCCAACATACTAACTCCACACAAGCAGGGTTAGCATTGGTTGAAGACAGGTGCGCTATCGACGTTCAGTACGCTTTTAGTACACAGCGTCACCGTGCCCCCACATGGGCAATGGGGTGAAGTGTCTTGCCCAAGGACACAACGCGGTTGCCGCAGGTGGGATTCGAACCGAGGACCTCTCGGCTTGCAGCCTGCACCTCTACCTAGCTACTGAGCCACCGCCCCCCCCCCCCCCTTAATATGCTAAGCACATGAAAGAGACATTATCTGGTATTACAGACAACGATTCAAATACTGAAGCACTCAACACGAGTCCCATATGTCACATTCAAGGAAGTTTAATAAAATTTATGACATACTTGAAACTCTATCACCTGATTTATTGTTGGAAAGGGCTCTCTGTGCTCTCTGAGCCCTTTCCAACAATTAATCAGATGGTAGGTTTGATCTGCGCATACCAGAACGTACAGACAGTCATCATAAAATAGGTGACAATAGTTGCTTTTGGCAGCGTAAGTGTTAAAAAGCTTTTTGGTGATTACGAGGCGTCGATAAATTGAAAACCTTCGACAATTTTTGTTGTTGAGCATCGTTTGTTTATAGAAGCACGCGCCGCCTCCCTCCTCCACGTTGGTTGCTGTTGAGGCTCTTTTCTATTTGTGACCAATTATTGTTTCAGAAATCCAGTTGTATTGAGATCAGTGTATTGGTCACCATCGTGTGTGTGTATGTCAAAAAAACAAAAACATTCTGGATCGAGCATCCTTGTACTTATGTATTTATTTGTTGGGGTTTAACGACACCGTCGACAGCCAGGTCACCTCGTGTCGGGCAGTTTTACGGGTGGCGGAAGCTGGAGTACCCGGAGAGAACCATCGAACAACGGCGAGCAACTGTCAGACTCCCCATCCCGAACGCACTAAGTCCCGAAAGCAGGGTTAGTATTGGTTGAAGACAAGTGCACCATCGACGTGCATTACACCTTGGTGCACAGCGCCACCGTGCCCCCCCCCCCTCACGTGCCCAGTTCAGGTGTACCGAGATGTGTGTAGGGCATTATTAAATTGAAGTCATTGTACACCACAAAACTACCATGGCCATTTACACCAAGAAATAACAGTCGGGGTTGTGAATAAATGTCGGATTATCCCCCACAATTAATTTGATATCAGAACTTACGAGAGAATAGAATACTAAGTTTCAGAACAAGATAATTTTCACTTAACTTAGAGAGAACACCCAGAGATTTATGTAGAATGATTTAACAGTTCATCAATACTTGTAAAACATGGATATCAGACGGAAACACTATAGAACCTTTACAATTGTATTTTCTAGAACTGTATTTTCTTGTTATGTCTGTCTTCAAATGGGGTGAAATAAACAATTAGCATTTTAAAAGATGTGGCAATTTGCCAGTTGGCAAATTGCCATATCTTTTAAAATGCTAATAATTCATGTGAGACAGTTATATTAATAGGTAGAATATTATTGTCCCTGGTGGCTGAAGGTGTGAGATGGGGGAAATCTCACATGAGGGCAAGATATTTGGGCCAGACACGAAGCTTGCCGAGTGTCTGGACTAAATATCCGGTCCAGAGGGTGAGATTTTACCATCTCACTCCCACCCCAATCAGGGATAAATTTTTCTCCCCCCACCAAAACATCCTGATGTCATCAAAAGTAATTCTGGGGCACGTGTAACTATATCGAACAAGTTTATTGTCCATTTCTGAAAACAAGGAAATACAGCAGTGCTGTGCAAAACAAAGGACGATGATAATATGCCAATGCAGTTTTACTGAAAAGACCATCTTTAAAATAATAAGACTGAGTATCACAAATGTAGTTTCAACAGATAATTCTGCTAGTAATTATGAAACAGCTAATCCTGTGCTTCTGGGTCATGTCAGGGAAGAGGAAAAAAGACGTGACGTCAACATTGACCTGCCTGTTCTTATTTGCAATGCATTTTGGTTCCGTATACCGAATTTGGTCAAAATCGGCCCAGTAGTTAGCCCGTTGCTAAGGGGCGTTCTCGCTGCTAGGGAAGTCACGGGACATCAACACTGATCTGTCTGCTTTTATTTGCAATGTATTTTGGGTCCGTATACCGAATTTGGTCAAAATCGGCTCAGTAGGTAGCCCGTTGCTAAGAGGGCGCTCTGGTTGCTAGGAAGGTCACGAGACGTAAACTTTGATCTGTCTGGTTTCATTTGCAATGTATTCTGGATCCACATACCGAATTTGGTCACAATCGGCCCTGTAGTTAGCCCGCTGCTAAGGGGGCGCCCTGGTTGCTAAGGAAATCACGTGACGTCAACATTGATCTGTCTGTTTTCATTTGCAATACATTTTGGGTTCGTACACCGAATTTGGCCAAAATCGGACCAGTAGTTAGCCCGTTGCTAAGGGGGCGCTCTGTTTGCTAGGGAAGTCACGAGACGTAAACTTTGATCTGTCTGTTTTCATTTGCAATGCATTTTGGGTCCGTATATCGAATTTGATCAAATTCGGCCCAGTAGTTAGCCCGTTGCTAAGGGGGCGCTCTGTTTGCTAGGGAAGTCAAGTGACGTCATCATTAATCTGTCTGTTTTCATTTGCAATGAATTTTGGGTCCATGTACCGAATTTGGTCCAAATCGGCCCAGTAGTTAGCCCGTTGCTAAGGGCAGGCTCTGGTTGCTAGGGAAGTCACGATACGTCAACATTCACCTGTCTGTTTTTAATTGCAATGCATTTTGGGTCCATATACCGAAATTGGTCAAAAGCGGCCTGGTAGTTAGCCCTTTGTTAAGGGGGGGGGGGGCTCTGGTTGCTAGGGAAGTGACGAGATGTCAACATTGACCTGCCTGTTTTTATTTGCAATGCATTTGGGGTCCGTATACCGAATTTGGTCAAAATCGGCTCAGCAGTTAGCCCGTTGCTAAGGGGGGTGCTCTGGTTGCTGGGAAAATCACGTGACATCAACATTGATCTGTCTGTTTTCATTTGCTATGCATTTTGGGTCCGTATACCGAATTTGGTCAAAATCGGCCCAGTAGTTAGCCCGTTGCTAAGGGGGCACTCTGGTTGCCAGGGAAGTCACGAGACGTCAATTTTGATCTGTCTGTTTTCATTTGCAAAGCATTTTGGGTCCGCATACCGAATTTGGTCAAAATCGGCCCAGTAGTTAGCCCGCTGCTAAGGGGGCGTCCTGGTTGCTAGGGAAGTCACGTGACGTCAACATTGATCTGTCTGTTTTCATTTGCAATACATTTTGGGTTCGTATACCGAATTTGGTCAAAATCGGCCCAGTAGTTAGCCCGTTGCTAAGGGGGTGCTCTGTTTGCTAGGGAAGTCACGAGACGTAAACTTTGATCTGTCTGTTTTCATTTGCAATGCATTTTGGGTCCGTATATCGAATTTGCTCAAAATCAGCCCAGTAGTTAGCCCGTTGCTAAGGGGGCGCTCGGGTTGCTAGGGAAGTCACGTGACGTCATCATTAATCTGTCTGTTTTCATTTGCAATGAATTTTGGGTCCGTATACCGAATTTGGTCCAAATCGGCCCAGTAGTTAGCCCGTTGCTAAGGGCACGCTCTGGTTGCTAGGGAAGTCACGATACGTCAACATTCATCTGTCTGTTTTTATTTGCAATGCATTTTGGGTCCGTATACCGAATTTGGTCAAAATCGACCAAGTAGTTAGCCCATTGCTAAGGGGGCGCTCTGGTTGCTAGGGAAGTCACGTGACGACACCATTGACCTGTCTGTTTTCGTTTGTAATGCATGTTGGGTCCATGTATCAAAATTGGTCAAAATTGGCCCAGTAGTTTGCCCGTTGCTAGGGGCGTGCTTTACTTGCTATGGACGTCACCTGACATAATCAGTGACCCATTAGCCTCCACCCCCCCCCCCCCCCCCCCCCACCCAATATATTAAGAGTCCCTTGACCCAATGAGGATGAAAGCAATGGTGGAGAGCCATCACTTGTTCTATCGTCCATGTATCCTTGAAAAAATGTAATCTCATTTGCCCCGGTTCCTTTGAGAAAAATCCCTAAAAGTTTAATCAGCCGGAGTCATTCTCGTGCAGTCTCATCTCGTTAACCACTTCCTACGTTAAAAAAAGTGTGAAATTAGTATAAAGAACTCACGAGTTTCGACGTCGGCTTCGCCTCCGTCTCAACCCGGGCGCCTCCGGCGCCTTCGTCATTTATAAAACAAGAAAATACAAAAAAGGACGATGATAATATGCCAATACAGTTTTACTGAAAAGACCATCTGAAATAATAAGACTGAGTATCACAAATGTAGTTTCATATAAAATAGTATATAGAGGAAAAGTCTGAGGAATAATTCATTTAAACATAAACAGATCAATCTGAAAACAAATCAAAATATATTTGATTCTCGGTCAATATATTGTGGAAAACAATGAAAATGGGGGGTTTTATTTATTTATTTTTTTTAAAATTTTTTTAGTATCTTTCGTCAGTAAATATGCAGTTTTCAGAAACTTATTCATGAGGAAAATAGAACATTCTAGTGCTCTGGAAACAAAAGTTTTTCTGACAATTGTTAAGCCAAAAATGAAAGGGAATAAACCTTTTTTTCAAAGAATGCATCTGAAATTATAGAAAAAAACATGACATGAAGAGCAAATATAAAGATTATTTTGTATGCAAATCACGTCGCTTTTCCAACAGCACTGAACGTTCTGAATTTACGGCATTTTCCGTAAATACGATCAGTTCTAGTGGGGTTTTCTATCAATAACCTCAGAGTACACAACGTAAGAAAATTAACTCGTTATACGGTGTCTGGACGATGTGGGCCGTGTACGATTCGGATCGGATTTTTATAAAGGACGTTTCGGCCCAGATCTATTGACTAAGCGGACCATATTTCTGGCCGATTCGGATCAGATTATCGGACGATTCGGGCCATGTTTGTGGACGATTCGGATCAGGTTTCTGGGCGATTTGCCCAACAGACACACAAACTACACAAGCCAGCACAAACATACACACTTCACAAGACAGCACAGACTTGTCTTTTGAATTAAATAGGCCTAGAGCTTCATGTCCTAATTTCAGTGAGCCATTTTCGTTAATTTCACTGAAAAAATACCGACGTAGCGGTATTGTTTGTAGTTATCACAACAGATAATTCTGCGAGTAATTATGAAACAACTAATCCTGTGCTTCTGGGTCATTTCAGGGAAGAGGAAAAAAGACGTGACGTCAACATTGACCTGCCTGTTTTTATTTGCAATGCATTTTGGGTCCGTATACCGAATTTGGTCAAAATCGGCCCAGTAGTTGGCCCGTTGCTAAGGGGCGCTCTAGTTGCTGGGGAAATCACGTGACATCAACATTGACTGTCTGTTTTCATTTGCAATGCATTTTGGGTCCGTATACCGAATTTTGTCAAAATCGGCCCAGTAGTTAGCCTGTTGCTAAGGGGGCGCTCTGGTTGCTAGGGAAGTCACGAGACGTAAACTTTGATCTGTCTGTTTTCATTTGCAAAGCATTTTGGGTCCGTATACCGAATTTGGTCAAAATCGGCCCAGTAGTTAGCCCGTTGCTAAGGGGGCGTTCTGGTTGCTAGGGAAGTCACGTGACGTCATGATTGATCTGTCTGTTTTCATTTGCAAAGCATTTTGGGTCCGTATACCGAATTTGGTCAAAATCGGCCCAGTAGTTAGCCCGTTGCTAAGGGGGCGTTCTGGTTGCTAGGGAAGTCACGTGGCGTCAACATTGGTCTATCTGTTTATATTTGCAATGCATTTTGGGTCCGTATACCGAATTTGGTCGAAATCGGCCCAGTAGTTAGCCCGTTGCTAAGGGGACGCTCTGGTTGCTAGGGAAGTGACGTGGCGACACCACTGACCTGTCTATTTTCGTTTGCAATTCATGTTGGGTCGATGTATCAAAATTGGCCCAGTAGAATGCCCGTTGCTAGGGGCGTGCTTTACTTGCTATGAACGTCACGTGACATAATCAGTGGCCCATTAGCCTCCACCCCCCCCCCCCCACCCAATATATTAAGAGTCCCTTGACCCAATGAGGGTGAAAGCAATGGTGGAGAGCCATCACTCTCGTCCATGTATCCTTGAAAAAATGTAACCTCATTCGTCCTCGGTTCCTTTGAGAAAAATCCCTAAAAGTTTAATCAGCCAGAGTCATTCTCGTGAAGTCTCATCTCGTTAACTACTTCCTACGTTAAATGTGAAATTAGTATAAAGAACTCACGAGTTTCGACGTCGGCTTCGCCTCCGTCTATGGGCGCAGATTTCTTCCCAAAAGTGGGGGGGACGGGCAAATGCCGAAGGCATCTGAACCGAGGACCTCTCGGCTTGCAGCCTGCACCTCTACCTACTGAGCCACCGCGCCCCCTCCCTATTAGATTAACAACTGTGCGGTGGATTAGCATTAGGGCCCAACAGATGGAGCGACGACGTATGTGTCGGGCCCGTTAATGGATTAACAGATCCAATAACAGCCCGACACATACGTCATCAACAAGTCGCGTGAATTGAATGAATTCGATCGATAAATTTCGTTTTCAAAATGTAAACAAAGCAGACGATACTGTCTTGCACATTTTCACGAGCTCAGTACCGGCCTATTACTCTCTCTGCATCAGAATTCTGTCTGCAACATTGATATTCCGATATCAAATAGTTATGCTGCTTATGCATTCGTGCAACCCACAGCTGTGTCTGGCTGAGTAACAACTTATTTGAAGGCGCAGTGTTGAACAACTGTTCGTTGAACGTTACGTCAGTCCAAACATGGACCCACAGACATAGTCCGTAATATAATTTTTGTGGTTGATACCGCTACAGTACAGGCCGTACCAACCCCAAAATTATATTACGAACTGTGGGTCCAAGTTTGGACTAGTTGAACGTGTATCAGAAGTGAATCTCGCATTAAAATTGATGAGAGGGTGCAGCAGTGGGGGAGCATAGTGGGGGACATGTCATACCATGTCCCCCCAGTGGTGGGGGGGGGGGGGGACATGGCATACCATGCCCCCCCCCCCCCTGATGAGATCTGGGGGGACACGTCCCCCCCCCCCATGATCTGCGCCCATGCCTCCGTCTCAACTCGGGCGCCCCCGGCGCCTTCGTCCTTTTTAAAAACTTATTTGCTTATCTGACAGATCTCACAAAAGTTCGGGTATGTACAACAAAATTAAATCCCAACGCCGGCAAGATAGGGGTTAAAGATTGAACACACATTGATACATTTCGATGACGTGATATTATGAATTCTGCAATGTATTTGCATAACGTTTCGACGTGAATTTCGTGCAACTCGCTCCAATTACAATGGCGTTTATCCAAAATTTCACGTAAAAGAGTCAAGTGTCCTTTGGTTGTGCAGGCTGTGCGTTTATTTCTATTTTCTTCCACAAACGTTCGTCTGCAAATATTTCCGAAACGTGACACCATGTTGTTTGTTTACAGAATAACGTGCGATGACTGAATAGTCCTGCGCTCATTAACTGGTTGAGGGCTAGATTATTTTGGTGGTCTGAATTTGTTATTCAAAATTTGTTGTATTACAGATTATTGGAGAGTGCTCATCAGCACTCTCCAATAATTTGTAATAGAACAAATGCATATAAACAAAATGTTATTTGAGTTTGGCTGAATATGAAACATGAACAAGGAAAATGTTGGCTTTTGCTCTGTTACCCTCATTTCTTGAAAGCCCTGATAGTGGCTTCTAGCACTAAACCAGTTAAATATGCTAATATGCTAATACAGGTTGGCCAGGTGGGTGGGGTGAGACAGCTGTCACGTGGGTGGAGTGAGTCAGGCATATCTCTCCCAGCTGTCTCACACGACTTCTTATATATATCTCAGTACCTAAGTGGTTGGAGAAAATACGATCCCAGGTAATTCAGTTGTAAAGGATTTAAAAGTGTTGACTCCAGGACATTATATGACAACACTGAAGACCACATTTTGGTGGATGATATTTGTGTTTTATCTGATAACCATAGAGTATAACACCCGTTGTATATACTTGAAGTATATACAACGGGTGTTGTATATAATTATAATTTATGCGAACGGCCTTTGACCTCGTTCGATTCCATTTTCATTCATTCATAAACTTCGTAATGCAAGTTTGAATTCTACGTTGAAGGAGCAAGTGAAATTTAATCGAAATATATATGACATATTTTCTATAAGTATAAACGTGTAAATTTTCAGTTTAGTTTGCTGTAATAAAGAAATAATTACAACCTACTTCGTTCAAAACCTTACTAGACTGTCAGTAATGTGTAATGCGCTATTTATAGCTACGTCTACGTCCACGATCAAAGTACTGCTCCAATTACACGTTCGTCTGCCACGTGAAAAAAACGTTTCGTACGAATTGTAAACAAAAACAAAAGTGGACCATAATTAATGGAAATTGGAAACTTCTCGATTGAATACACATTATCATCGTCGCCAGGTAGAGCTAAAAAAACATGAATAATAGATCAACTGCAACCAGTGGCTATGACTGTACAGCAACAACCAAAAAGATCGCGTTTGCTTTGTCTCATTTTCTACGGAGGCCCGTGGGAATGAGCATAAAAGTGAATATAAGCCTTAACTTGTGAAACTGCTGTTTGTTATCAGATAAAAACAATATACATATAGTATTTTTTTTATATCTGGTTTATACAACTCGTTGAAATATAGTTAATATTTTCTCGGCAGAGCCTCGAAAATATTAACTATATTTCAACTCGTTGTATAAACCAGATATAAAAAAATACTATATGTATATTGTCTATATAACATGTAAGCGAAAAATATGCTATTAAGCACAACTAAGCCATAACAATAAGCGAAGACGGTTGAACTCCAGTTCAACAAATCGTCCCCTGAGTTCCAATGTGTTCTATGTGCCCACTGGCACATAGAACACATTGGAACTCGAGGGACGAAATGTAAAACAAAAGTCCTACCTTCATTTAAATCTTCAAATACCCTCGTCAGACATTAAAAGCAAAGATTGGAGGAAGTAGCAGACCTCGTATATTTGAAAAGTATAATCAAAAAAGATGGCGGTTCCTCCAAATCTATCCATGGCAATGATTGGAAAGTTGGAATAACATTCAGTGAAATGAAACATCGGAAACCCAAACGCCCTCTCGAGAATGATACAGCTGAGAACGTAAAACCCATTACCTAACACGAACAGGATTCGACACTTGCAAACGAGTTTCTAAAAAAACTAAATGTCACAAGCTATGTTTTTGAGACAAAAGTTGAAAGGAAGCACTATTTTTTTAACAGGTGATATTCGTATTCTTTATACGTGAAGGATTATGTTTTTAATGGCATATCGAAGGTTAATTAAAAAATGAATTTTTCATGTCATAACTGGCCTTCTCTTCACCGAGCCAGTATAACCGGATTGGATTGAAGTGGACTGTTAATTTACGTAGATGAAAAAGCAATGTATCACTTGGAAGAAAAATCCTTCAGTGAAGATTTTTTTTTTTAAATATAATATTTTCAATATACGAAGAATCACGGGCGGACTGGACCAAGAAATGTTACCGGGAAATGCACCATTGGAGACTCGGAGAAAATTCGGATTTTTCGAACTGAAAGAACACTGCTTCCCAACATCTGAGCGATGAATTGCAGTCCACAAAGAGGACATTTCAGTGGCATATTTAATCACCTTCGTCGCCCATTCGGAAAACAGGGTTGCATCGGGGAGTGTGGGGGGGGGGAGTGGTTGTACCCATCGAGCCGACCACAGTTCGACCCAATGGAAAAAAACAATTGACAGAACTCTATTTCCTTGCATCTGAGAGATCAAATGCAGATTAGACTGCTGGTATACCGAAATGTCTCTATGTGGACTGCCAATGGCAGTCCACATAGAGAGCATTTCGGTATACCGGCAGTCTATGCAATCAGATCCATTTCGCCTGTTGGTCATTTTCACAAAATTTCATGCACCAACACGTGTTGCGCTGCATCAACTTTGGGGCCCCGGTGGACCGTATGGCCATTCCGCCTCTGCAGGAAGCCATAAGGACTAAACCGACGAGCACCATACTGTTAGTTGAAGGTTCTCGACGCGATGAGATACGTCACAGCAGAAAACTTCACTCCACGGCCTGATTCCGGGCCATCATCAATGGCTCCATGTCCGACTGTCAAGGAACTTTCTGGATGGAACGTTCGGGATCGAACACCTTTGCACTTACAGACCTATTGACCTTAAAAGAATTCAAAGTAATTTCTTGAGTTCGGGAGAGTTTTGAAGAATATGCTATCATCGGATACGTCAAACCAGGAATTAGGATATATGACTTGTCTCAAAGCGAATCCAGAAGCATTTTTCAAGTATAGACCATTTTAGCACAGCACCATCTTGCATCCGGGACTCGATATGCCCGTTCAAAACGGCGTTGTTTATCAACACTGCATACATGTGTACTGAACAGCTGATCGGCATTGAAAGCTTCGTCTTTCGTCTCCGTTTTATCAAATAAAATTCGACAATTTACCTACTCTGCAGTCGTTTTCATCCCCAAAGAGAACAACTCTCAATTTCAAGTCAACATCAACATTATTTTATCAACAAATTACCTAATATTCGAGTCATTTTCATTATTGATAAAAAAAAAACACCAACATTGGAAAAAAAACATTTATAAAGTGGAAACAAACGATATGTATGTGGCGACCAGTACTGTACAGCACACGTGAGTGCAATTTATAGTAACAAACCTGACTGGCTAGTTTAGGCGGGCATACTGAGACCCGGATGTAACACGGCGCAGTGCTAAAATGGTCTATTGCCACGTTTTTGTCTATTTGACTTCAATACCACATCTGTGAAGTCAGAATCTTATTTATCCCTTTACCTAACATGAAAAGCAGACGACACTTGCAAAAAGAATTCTTGAATAACCAATTTTTTCATTTTTTGTCTCAAAAACATAGGTTATGACACTCATTGGAACGGGCTCGTCGCGCTCGTTCCAACGACAGGTCATAACCTATGTTTTTGAGACAAAAAATGAAAAAATAATGAAAATTGATTGGCGATTTTTGAGAATAGCGCTGGCCGGGTTTGGCCGTTATGTTGGGTAAAGGGTTACGAGAGTTTTTCTACGGATTTCGTTTGTTTCGTCGTCCGTGTGTAAATGTTCTGGTTCTTGTGTCTGTATCCTGAAGAAGGTTTTCTGTAGACCAAAAGCATGGATCAATTTAATTGTCCCCTGTGCTTTCTGTGCTTAATTTAGACGACTAGTTTTCTTCGACATAGTATTTCGTCATAGGTATTAACACGCACCTTAACAGTATTCCAGAGACTTAAAAATGACCAGTGGGTAGATAAGCCCTTATGAGTGCAATATAAGCATTCTTCTGCCGTCTTTGGAAAAGGGTCCAGGCGCATGTAATTGGAAAAATACGTGTTCCGAAGGTTACAGTTAAGAATTTGTTTTGGAGAAGAAACAAAAAATAAGCAAAATCTCCTTAACATTGTACTGGAACATTAATACAGAAGGCGCCACAAATATAACAAACACTCTCAGGAAATCATGATTACTCCTTTGGAGTGACTCCAGTCTCTGTATGATGAATGAATGAAAGGTTTTAGCGCGGCGACGGCGCGCAGGGACGATGTGGGATTTACAAATCCCTTGCGACCCGGTTAACCTTATTTTATTTCATTTGGATCACACAGGCCTAGCTTTCCTGTTGCCTCAAAAGGGGTCTGAGGGGGTATGCACGCGGTTAGAATACCCGGCAGTTTCCGTTGGAGTGATAGATTGTCAATACTCAATCCCTCAACAATAAAACTATTAGAGAGTGGGCTCTATTCGGTTCCAGCTCGGCGATGGTAGAGGTTTGAGTCCCACCATGGTGGCGAGCCAGAATATAATGTTGTGCGATGGCGAATTTAAGGAAAGAAGAGAAAAGAAAACCAAACAGCAACGCCGGTTTGGTAGCGGCCCCGGTATATGACCATAGCGATTACAAAAAAGGAGTGGAGAAAGCTCCAACAGTTTAGTTTTGAAAAATCGGGAGTCATCCATCAAGCCTTCTGGGAGATAGGATGCCGTATGTGGTTATGAGGTATTTGGTTATCCTTCGGGAATTCCAAATGACCTCCCCCCCCCCCCCCCAAAAAAAAAAACAACAAAAATTAAAAAAACAAAAAAAAACTTTATGAATCTGTACCAATATGCAATCATTTGTTTTATGTCTTCTTGATGATTTTTTTTACATCTTCTTACTTGCATTTTACCTTTAAACGGGTACTTTTTCATCTCTTCCTCAATATTTCAAACATAGGAACGATTCAAGTAACGGACGAAGGATTTTTCATCACACCTGGACTGTGATTAATTGCATAGCACGTTTAATCCAGCTAAGAACGCGAAATATGATTTTACCAATTTAAAAATATGATTTTAGGGAAGGGGTGTGGGGAGGTGGCGTGTGTATAGGGATCAGTGTAGTTGAATTGATCAAATAAATATCATTTTTTTCTGATGATCACTCTTTCGATCTTTAAGGAGGATTATTTTGGAAAGTTATAATCGTGTGGATGAGTGAGTGCGATGGTACGTGTATTGAATAATTTTAGGAGGGGTGTTATAGGAGATAGCAGTACCTGTTGTGCAAGCCAGTAAAATGACGTATTTTAATGTCATGAGCTAACGATCAGTTGAACTCCTGCAAACTGATGACATATTGTCAAGACAACAACAGTTTGTTATTGTTACAATCCTTTATTATGTTGATCAAAATTTTATCTCCGGGTTAGAACTCTCGAATATAGGCCGAGTTAAAATAGTTTCCACTAATATTGGGGTATCGTTGTGGGCCAAGGGATAACTATGGGGCAATTTCGATGTTCTATCGTCGGACTGAGTTGATGTTAACTTGGTTTTCACACATAACAGTTGAACTTTATTGAAAAATATTAACAATACTTGGTGAATTTGTATTTATAATACTTGGGGAATTTGGTATATACCCATATAAGGTCCAGCATTGACATTACAAATTTACTTACTGCTTCGACATACACTTTCACAATGGCAAACGCACAAGTAAATGCTAATTTTATTCCAAATCGCAGAGGAGGGAGAGATATCTTATTTTTGACAGAAGTTCAGCATAAAGACCAGAAAATCTCAGAGTATCCACTGGCGTTGTTG
The DNA here is from genome assembly GCA_031216915.1 of Pictodentalium vernedei. Lineage (NCBI taxonomy): Eukaryota > Metazoa > Mollusca > Scaphopoda > Dentaliida > Dentaliidae > Pictodentalium > Pictodentalium vernedei. The sequence goes on along the minus strand of CM062294.1, from coordinate 523,345,493 downwards.
CCAAAAAGACTGCCGTGCTACCATAAATACAGTAGACGACATGATAACAACATATAACGACAACCATACACCCGTCATTGGCAAAATTGCAGCAGATGTATTCATCGCAGAACTGATAGAGACAGTCATATGTGACTCCAAACCAATAACATCTATATATCAAGAGGAGACTGCAAGTATGTATACTTTTTTCTCTCTTATAATTTTGAAAAAATGTTTATTTCTGAACTCACAGGGTAGGGCGGGGCGGCTGGTAAAACTGTGGGTAAAGAGGGTTTATTAAAACGTTAAAGGGGAAGGGACCGGGTGGGGTGGCTAGTAAAGATGTGGATAAAGATAGATTATCACAAGAGGGGTGGGGCGGGGGTTGGGCAGAGGGTTTATAATTTTTTAAAATTTTGATATGTGTATTCTTCTTTTGTTATAAATAATTATACGGTATTTTTATTATATTTTCAGAGCTTAGAACAGACGAAACTCATCCAGAAGTTATATCAAAGATGCCAACATTTTATAGTATCAAGTCAGCACTTTATATCAATAGAGCAAAGACAAGACCCAGGTTATCCAAGCACAGATCAATCCTCCGTATACCAGTCAGCACTTTATAACAATAGAGCAAAGACAAGACCCAGGTTATCCAAGCACAGATCAATCCTCCGTATACCAGTCAGCACTTTATAACAATAGAGCAAAGACAAGACCCAGGTTATCCAAGCACAGATCAATCCTCCGTATACCAGTCAGCACTTTATAACAATAGAGCAAAGACAAGACCCATGTTATCCAAGCACAGATCAATCCTCCGTATACCAGTCAGCACTTTATAACAATAGAGCAAAGACAAGACCCATGTTATCCAAGCACAGATCAATCCTCCGTATACCAGTCAGCACTTTATATCAATAGAGCAAAGACAAGACCCAGGTTATCCAAGCACAGATCCATCCTCCGTATACCAGTCAGCACTTTATAACAATAGAGCAAAGACAAGACCCAGGTTATCCAAGCACAGATCAATCCTCCGTATACCAGTCAGCACTTTATAACAATAGAGCAAAGACAAGACCCAGGTTATCCAAGCACAGATCCATCCTCCGTATACCAGTCAGCACTTTATAACAATAGAGCAAAGACAAGACCCAGGTTATCCAAGCACAGATCAATCCTCCGTATACCAGTCAGCACTTTATAACAATAGAGCAAAGACAAGACCCAGGTTATCCAAGCACAGATCAATCCTCCGTATACCAGTCAGCACTTTATAACAATAGAGCAAAGACAAGACCCAGGTTATCCAAGCACAGATCAATCCTCCGTATACCAGTCAGCACTTTATAACAATAGAGCAAAGACAAGACCCAAGTTACCCAAGCACAGATCAATCCTCCGTATACCAGTCAGCACTTTATAACAATAGAGCAAAGACAAGACCCAAGTTACCCAAGCACAGATCAATCCTCCGTATACCAGATGCATGCACTAAGACAACAACAGGTGCAAACTTCCTTCTTGTAAATGATGGTGACAACGAAAGAATCTTAATTTTTGCAACAAACTACAACCTCCAGTACCGATCCAATGCCGACAACATCTCGTCGCCTGAGTGCTAGAATGTTCTATGTCCCCTATGGGACATAGAACATTCTGGCACTCAGGCGACGATCTTCTGTGACAGAACTTTCGAGAAATGTCCACCTATCTTCTTTCAACTCTACACAATCCGTGGTTTTGTCGAAGGGAAGATGTGTCCCCTCATATACGCTTTCCTTCCAAATAAAACTCGACAAACATACCAGCGTCTTTTTCATCTGATTAAACAGAAAGCTACAGATTCCAGTATAAACATTGACCCAAGTACTATTTTTACAGACTATGAGACAGCGGCCCAAAATGCCTTGGCTACAACTTTTCCGCGGGCTTCACTTAAAGGTTGCTTTTTTCACTATGGCCAAGCAATATGGCGAAAGGCACAGATCTGTCACCTCCACAACAATACCAAGACAACGAGGAAGTTAAGGCCCTAATTCGTCGTGCTATAGCCCTTCCACTGGTACCAGTCAACAGTGTAAGTGATGCCTGGTTTTTCACTTTAGAAGATGCCCCAACAAGCGATGATACAGCGCTCAACAGAAATTTAACATCATTTACAGACTATATTTCAGAGAACTGGGTAGAAGGCAAGCGTGGAGTAGAAATGTGGAATCATTATGACTTCGATGGACCCAGAACTACCAACCATTTAGAAGGATGGCACCGAAAACTACAGCTGGTGATAACTGGGTCGCATCCCAACATCTACAAGATGGTAGACTTTTTAAAAAGAGAACAGAAGAAGAAATACAGAAAAACTGACAATTTCATCCGACATTTCCAGAGACTCCTCCAAGAGGGTAATATGAGCCTTCCACAATATTTGGACGCTGTTTCCTAAATCACTGGCTATTAATGAATATATAAAAATTCATGTACGATTGTTTATATTTGTTTGTAAAAATGTCATTTAACTTTTATTTAATTATTATTTGATGTAAAAATGTTAATTTTATGAATGTTTGATTATTTAATGGTCATAGTTCCTTTAAAAGATGTAAAAATAATGCCTAATTTGTCTAATTTATATTATTTATTGTATAGTAACATCCATAGTACCTTTAAGAGTTGTAAAAATAATTTTTAATTTGTGTAACAAAAAGGTTGTGTGATCAATAAATAGTAAATTATGGCTTAATTTGCTTGTTTTTGTCAATTTCCTATTCACCCAGCCTTCTCAATTACAAGTTCAAATTTCCACACAACAGCCAACTAAATTGAACAAAACTATAGTCGGCATCTCTTTAATCAAGAACTGGTTCACACCTCTACCCGAACAATAGCGGCTGGGTAGTCGGGAAGACCCCGACACGATGTGATCCTGGCTATCGAAAGTGTCGTTAAACCCCAATAAATAAATACATTAATTAACCCTGTAATTCCAATATTTTTGGCGAGTTTAGGGGACTACAGCATTTCACATTTGTATTGGCGGCGTAAGATATGGTTTAATTCATTTGAAATGTTATTTTTTGACCACTGTATTAAAAGAAATGGGGGGGGGGGGGGGGCGTGGGGGGCACGATGACGCCGTGTACAAAGGTGTACTGCACGTCGATGGTGCACGTGTCTACAACCGCTGTAACCCTGCTTGAACTGAGCTTGAACAGAGTTAGAATGTTGTGAAGCTGACAGTTGATCATCGATGCTCGGTGGTTCTCTCCGGGTACTCCGGCTTCCTCCACCCGTAAAACTGTCACGGTCACGATTAGCCATTGTGCATAAGTATGTGACATTAAACACCAATAAATAAATATATAAATTTGTAGTAATATTTTGACCACTTTGAAGTAAAAACATTTCCCCTTTCACATGGCTGTTGAACTTGAAAAATTTTGACCCAATTTTGTATTTTCATTTTTTTGCACAAAACCGTCTATTTGAACCCAAATCATAATGTTTGCGCAGAATTGACCCGAGTGTCCATCAGACTCAGCGCTAAGTTGGCTGTTGCACCTTTCCGATCCAAGTTTTAGCTCACCTGAGCGAAGCAAAGGAGAGATGATTACTTAACAAAGCTTTACATTTTTCTTCAGAGACACTGTATAGAAAATGGTGAAACTGAAACTTCAGCAGTTGTTAAGGATGGTATAATGAACTTTCTGCACCATTTTTGACCCCTTACTTATCCTTAAACTCATGCAAATATGAATATCACAGGAATGGAACTATCTATCTATGTATCAGTTACAACTTTTCATTTTATTACATATTTCCTTTTATTAGACGGAAATGTTTACAGTTGTTGGGGGTGTCGTACTGAAGATCCTGCACCTCGTTTTGGCTTCTTGCCTATTAATATAGCCATACAAATATGGACGTAATAGAAACATTCGGAGTCTGTTTATCTTAAGGTTGAAAGTTTCAACAGTGGTTGGTTCTGTACCACTTTAGAATCATTTGCTTATCAATAGAGCCATATAAATGATAGGGATGTCACATGTATTTATCATTTTCCCCGTCTTCGAGCTGCTTCATCCAATCATGCTGAAATTTTCACCACAATGTCATGTTGCGGCTGTTATTCGACGACGGTCATACAGCCATACATATATAGATTACCAGAAGATACTGCTGCCGTTTTCGACTATGTGACTATGTGACAAATTCTCAAGTAAGCGGATAAGCCTCCTCCCCCCTTATCTCCACCCAGGAGGACTTTTGTACTCTTTCAGTTTCCAATAATTCGCTCTGGCCTAAATCGTGTTATTACCAGAAATTCGACACTACCGGGTCACTCTTTTTCCAAACCCAGATAGCACTATTTAGTGTATATTTTTAAAAAAAACATTTCCCCAAGTAGGACCCCCAACCATTATTTACCATCTTAGGCCTACCCGGGAAGCGTGCCCTGGTAGACCTACGCTCGTAAGTAGTCTTACTGAGACTTGGGGTTCATGGTCAACACCAAAAGATATAACGGTAGAAAGACGTCTTGCAGGTGCTATACTATATATGTCAAGCAAGTGGATCTCAGATCCTCCATTCCCTTCCGCGCTTCCGTCTTTGTCCTTTCAGTCATTTTCTGGACCCCCCCCCCCCCCTTCAGAAGGTACCTGTACCTCTTACCTTTGAATTCCTGGCTCCAACACTGGTGGAATGGGGTGCTGGGCAACTGAGTCGAGGAGGATGATTGGAACGGGAAGGGGGGGGGGGGGGGATTGGATAAGATCGCGACCGAAATATTTGGGTAGTGGCTCACCAAACCGCGACAAGTCCGGCCAACTGGTATTGTAGGGGTCGCTGGTCAAGTACGGGGTCGAATGCGTAGTTTAGGTTTGGTAACACGTAAAATATGGGAGTTTGAGTCGGGTCGAATATGTTGTGAGATGGGGAGGTTCGGCCACCAGGTTGTCAGAGTTGTGTGTTGACGTCACGTGATCGTTGTGGGGTATACGTTTTGGGTTGGGTCACACAGATGCGGCCGAAGGGTGTCAAGATCAATGGGTGGGTATGCAGAGATAGTGGGCCACTTGGTAGTGGTTGGCTTCGATAGTTTACAGGAACAGGTCGGGTGACTGTGTCGCCATTGGAATGAAAGATTGGGACGGCCCATCGTGTATGAATGTAGGCGTTTTATGTTATTGAGTCGTGTTGGATCACTGGATTGAGTCGGAAGATAAGGGTGTTAAATCTCCGGGACATGTCGAGCGACTCGGTCGGTGTGCATGAAGGTCTCCAAGTTTGTAGGTATGGGTGTTGACAACCGGGTTGTGAAGTGTCTTTGGGATGAGTAGTTGACTGTGTTATCAGGCCCGAGGCTAAATTGGGCCTACTATGGCCACCCCACTAGGAAAATTCGGCCTTTACTTTCTAGAATGTGGGGGCATTTTTCATACAAAATTTAGGTTTTTAGGTCATTTCCCCAATATTTTCGAAAATTTTCAAAGGTCAGCCCACTCCTTTCTCGGTCAGACGTCGTGAACAGTCTGCCTTCGGGTCCGCGTATTATACTTGGATTGGGGAGGAATCTCCGAAAAGGGTCAATGGAACTGACACGTGGGTCAGGAAGATGATGTGATCGGGTCACTTTGATTACATTTTTGTTATGAGGTCACCGTTAGTATGTTGGTTCGCCGGGTAGACCACTGGGCGAATCAAACCTGGTGAAGAATGGTAGGGCCGTCTCGTGTTAAATCACAGCATTGAATGAGTTGTGTGGTCAGATCACTATGTCTCGGAGAAGGCTCTCCGGGTCGAACCACCTGCAGGGGCCACTATGTCGCGTGGGTGTGTGGGGCAGAGTAGGAACACCGAGTCGGAAAGTAGGTGTCTTGAGCCCCTTGATCGTGGTAATTTGTGGACTGCATCAACCTCGAAATGTGCGCTGAGGTAGACTTTTTGGGCAAAGCTATGGCTGTTAGATTACCGTTTCAAGGGAGTTATCAAGAACGGTCATTTGGCTATCAGTATAAATTTGTCTTGACGTCGCAAGGTATTATCTCGCCGCAGCGAGATAATTAATTCGACGCGGCGAGATAATTAATTCACCACGGCGAAATAAATATTGAAAACCTAATGTACCTTCCACGTCGGTAGCTTATAGGGGACATTCGACTACCAAAATTAATTTATCTCGCCTCGTCGAGATAATAACTTGCTGAGATAATTAACTTGCCGCGACAAGTTATTATTCTCTCGCTGCGTCGAGATATCTCGCCTCGACGAAATAATTCTCTCACCGCGACAGGTTATCTCGCCTCAGCGAAATAAATGGCGAGATAATATCTCGCCGAGGCGAGATAAATTTTGGCAACCGCCAATGTGTCTTTCACACTTCCGTACTAACTGACACGTGCACGATTAAAAATCAATTTAATTTTCTTGGTTTAAACGCATATCCAACCGTTCGGTCTTTTATTTGTTTCCTTTGTAATAACGATCAAGCATGTTATATATTCAACACTGAAATATCGACAACCGTTCTATAATTTTTCTATTACTGCAAGGAGGACAATGCCTTGGAACTTTTATCAGCTTAAGCTTATTAAACATTAAGCCTGGTAAAGCAAGCCGTTTTTAAAGCAATCATTCGTGATTATATTTATTTTTTAAGATTAGCACAGGGTTCAATGATTATTTGTACAATTACACACATGTTTTAAGTTACAAGTACATGTATGTAACTACAAACATTCCATTCCCTGCATAAGAGTACTGTTTTCACCTGAAGGACTGTTATCCGCAAAAATGTTTTCTTCAGTAGTTGCCCTCTTCCCCTAGTCATGCCAGTTAAAGTTTCATAAGAAATCGTCCGTATATAAATTTGCAATATATGGGAGTTTGAATTTGTGTGGACTATCCTGATATTACGTAAATGTATTTTAACAAGCCCCACAGCAAACAACTGCTGCACAATCGCAGGTCAAACAGTTTGCACCTATCAGAGCACACTTGCTTTTTTGCTATGGCATTTGTCAACAAGTGGTGATATACGATTTGGTTAGGCAACAGAAGCCTATATCTGGCATAAAGTTATTGGACGGATTTTTATGAAACTTTCACAGAAGTTGTTATGGTTGGAGGGTACGGCCGATGGATCCAGGTAGTGCATTAAGTATCAGGACATTTGGCAGGGCTTCTGGAGAATTGAAGTCGGTACTATTATAATATTAGAACGTTCCTTTTCATGTTCTATCGGTCGATAGTACCTGAGTTTGTGTGATTTCTGAAATAAAACCTGAAGCAGCGAAGCTGCTGAAGGTTTTGTTTCAGAAATCACACAAACTCAGGTACTATCGACCGATAGAACACGAAAAGAAACGTTATAATTATTTTATTATGCCGAACCAAAAATAGCTTTCATTGTTAAGCGTTAACTGCAATATGTCATCAATCTTGTAATAACAATGTATTCGAATCCAAAAGCATGACGTCATTTCAAACGAATGACTCTCTTTATTAGTTTCTAGATCACCATATTCGAAAATGACTTGTCTCGAGTGCCGTCGCTTTGGGAGTTTCTATATCACCAAATGCCAGTGTTTACAACAGTATCATGCAGTTCATGTTATAAGTCATTATTAATGCTTGTGTGATAAGTGGTATAATGGAATATAAATTCATGTTTCTTGGACGACGACAGTTGTTAGAATTAAGCGGAGTGAAACAATTTATTTTGAACTTGAGGCGGAGGCTCAGTGAGGTCGAGGAGTACTAAACTTGTGGAAATATAATTGATTGAAGTCATAACTCATATTCAGGATTCACTGAAGTGGTGAACAACACATGAGTTTTTAATATTTCTGATTCTTTTGAATTCATTGTTTGCAGTTAAAATTGAAAACATACCCACTGAAGATGATATATTTGTTGGTAAGTTTGTGTCTGTCGGTGACGAAAAAAGTTAAACGGACACGGCGCCAGCGTTTGGTGTTGGGAAATTCCAATCAGAGCGTGCGTAATCGACGCTGATCAATGGAAGGGGAGCTTACATTTTTTTTGTTCTCTTGTCTCCAAGGAAGAACGTCCCGATAGTACCCGTGTTTTGCCCCCAAACTCCAATGCTATTACTTTTAGAAGGTGTCAAATTAACCAATCACGGCTGATGTTACAAACGTTAATTTAATCTTATTTGTTTTACAAGGATTGGCGAACATATATTAACGCCTCTCCTTGGCCCAATGGCGTAGGTGTGTGAGATGACCTTCACAGCGGCAAGTTCGTGGCCTAGCTCTTCTCGAATACTACGAAGGGATATTTAGCCTGCACGGAGTGTGTTTCTCTCCCCACAGAGGACAGCCATTTTACGTCACCGCCCGATGGGACGGTACGCTGTGACAGCATCAACCCCACAATTGATGCTGACAGAGAGTGTTCAGACACCTCGAGAACTTTCACCGACAGGGATCAATCCCGGGACCTCTGGCATGAGAGACCAGCGCACTTATCCCCTCGGCCACCACTCTCTACAAACGTGAGGCATAATAAATACCAATAGGCAGTGTCTCCTCGTTATATGTTTACAGTGGGTTGCTAATTTGTGATATTGTGATGGAATTGTTGGTCAGTGAATGTTGGGGTGGGGATTGGTAGGGTGGGGTTTGCTGGGGTGGAAGTACACTGAGTAATATTCTTCCTGTAAACAGGAATGACGCTTAATCTACCAAAATGTTTTGATGATGTGCGCTGTTATACATTCTAAATTTCGTAAAGCTTCAAAACCATTTTTTGGTGAGTGTAAATATACCCTTAATTTGTTATGTAGAATTAGTAAAATGACACGAAATAAATATGCAGTTCAAAAACATTCTCAATTTATTCTGAGTTTCTGTTGTTCCATAAGTTGCAAATATTGATATATATATATATATACCTCCTATTTTATTGGAAAATGTGTGTCAATGGAAGTTGACAAGTGGACATCTCTCCCATAGTTTTCGTTTTATTTAAATGTAAATCTTTATTCTAAGAGGTAATTCATAACTCTTCAGCCCATTCAGTCAAAAATTATGTGGTTTCCTTGTTTAAGTATAATGGGAAAATTGGTTGCATTTCTAACAGATTATTTTATTTCCTGAAATATTACTCCCAAGTACATCACTTGCCCCGCCCCGATGCACGACATTCTCGCCCACGAGGAAGATGGTTGTGGACCCGACCGAGGTCAGGAATTGCCCGGAATGCCAATCATATAGATCTACGGACGCTTCTGTGACGCACGAGCATTATTTACTGACCATCCCGTCTTTCCTCAGCCGGATTTCATTCCCAAGTTAACACACTGCAAAAAGCATTTGGTAATAGAATCAATTTGTCACATATATGGAACTAAGACGAGAATGAACAAAACTATTCGTCAGCTGAAAATTACAAAATATTGAGTATGCGCAGAACAACTTTTGCGAAAGGTCTCTCTCTCTCTCTTTTCTCTCTTTCCAACCTCCCCCCCCCCTCTCTCTCTCTCTCCCTCTCTCTCTCTCTTCAGAGGTATTTGGAATGTTGGTTTCTGATTCCCCACGGGGATTCGAACCCTCGGCAACACCGTTGCCGGAAAACTGGATAAATGTGTACAAAGCTTATCTCTAAATCTAAATGTCAGCTCAAGCTAACCCACCTTGCCTACATCGTATTTGTCGACATTGTATTGCTGTGTGTAAGAATAAAAAACTCAGACATTTTAAACAATTTCTTTAGGACCGCTGTGAATGGCTAGTTGAAAATAGGTTTACTTTTTCAAAGACCTCTTTGAACCAGAATCAACCATCAAAGGCGAATTGGAGGAAATAGCGTTAGGTGCGGTCAAACTTTGCCCTGAAAATTAAAAAAAAAGTTCTTGCCTGGCTAGGTTTTGCTTTGGTGACCCCTAAAAATTCTCTATTACTACCATGAAAATTCGAAAATTTAAAACCAAATCGTCCTCTGAGTCCCAATGTGTTCTATGTGCCAGTAGGCACATAGAACACATTGGAACTCAGTGCACGAAATGCCAACACCTTTCTTTGATTCACCCTGAAAATACTCAGCTCTTTACCGGATAACAACTAAATTCCCTAGTGCGAGGAGCAGCCGTCCCAGACCCGTGCTTATCAATTTCAATTTTGATTAATAATTAATCTTTGGTAAATTGCCCGAGCATCTCATACAATTCAACTTACAGACATCCATGATGGAACAGGGCTTATGGATTAAAATGTTGAGGCAGGGTACATATGGAAACATCAAATTCTGGGTATTGAAGGGAAAAAAACAGTAAAACAAATCAATCCACAACAGCTCGATCTTAGCAAGGACAACACGAAACCCCAAATCCTTTATAGAATCGTTTAATATTTTGTTGTTTCACGAACGTGTGGGAGGGGTGGTAAGCACTCAACAATAACTACATCCACCCGGAAAAAGTCTTGATGGTAAATGTATGTACCATTCATTTATTGGTATTTATGGTCACATATTTCTGCACAATGGCTAATTGTGACCACAACATGGAGATAAAGTCAAATTTAATCAATCGTTTATACCCATGTTGCCTATTTTAGAGGACTTCCACCCGAAGAAAACAAGAGCTGCTTCGCTTTCGAGGGTTCCTACGGGGGAAATGTATGTACAACCTACGACGTTTTGAGAAAATTCTATAAGAGTGCTCCATTGATCGATTTTGCAACGTTTTCGGTTGAGGCTAACATATTCATTACATAAGAACTGAAATAATTATCAGTTGCTTTTTCACAATATGAATGTGGAATAGGTGTGCCAAGTTTTGTATGAAGTGTGTAGCAAATAAATGCTTAGGACTTCATACTAAAACTTAACAAGCCCATTCGACATTCATATCCCGATAACGCGACAGAAAATTCATTTCAATTGTTATAATTTAATTTAGGGCCTCAAAACATAGTTTATTACTAGTCATTGGACCGAATAACTATTTTGTTTAATTTTTTGCGTCAAAAACATAGCTTATGACCCCTCATCGGAACGAGCTCAACGAGCTCGTTCCAATGAGGGCTGATAAGCTATGTTTTTGAGACATAAAATGAAAAAAAATATAATAAAATTGGAATGCAAAGTTTGCAGATAGCACTGTCCGGTTTTGGCCGTTACGTTGGGTAAAGAGTTAAGTGGCTGTATGAGAAAAAATATTAAAATGAATAAAAAAACTATCCCAGGCGAGCAAACCTATTTTCTAATGCGTGTACCCTGAACCAATCCATTTTCTTTCCGCCTCCGCGAAAGGCACTCGAGTTTTTATTTCGCGTTAGTAAACCTCTCTGAAGCGCCAACAATTTGGGAATCTGACTTTTCTGCGAACCTACCTTAATTGCTCTTTACTAAGCAGCAATTCTGACTTGCCGGCAGGTATATAATCAATTATTCTTCTTGATTATGGGATTAAACGCCTGCGTTAAGTATCGAGTGTTTCGAAACTATTTAAAGCCAAAAATCTTCGAACTTCTCTAAATTGACCCTGTGGTCCGTGTTATTAGACCACTATAGTGTGTGAAAACATCATTTGTGAAGCGAGGGTCGGGCTGTTTCAATCCGTCATGAAAGCGTAGCACTGTAAAATTATCACACACATCAGTAATTTTTTTTAGATGCGCACATCGGCCGATATCTTAAGGGTTTGTTGATGGTGGCATACTTGTAACAATTTTTCTGATAAATTACTTTCTTGATAATCAGTTGCCTTCGGCAGGAAGCAAATTGATCACCTCTGGAGTATGCTCGATCGACTTCACGCGGTCTTTGGATTTTGGTCCCTCTTTTCCAGTCTCTAATAGTTTTTTCACGTCACTGGAGCACTCACTTGACCTCTGTGTTTTCGTGTTTGATTCATTTCTTCATTCGGTAACTAATAACAAACTAAAGACTTGTTTTGTTATAAGTCTAATGACAAGTAAGACCAACAACAAGATACATACCTGATAACCGACTTGTATTCGTAAATGATCTAGAACTCTTTCTTTCTTTAACCCTTTACCCAACGCAGACGATATGAAAATTTATTATTTTAAAAATCATTTTTTCAAATTTTTCAAAAAATTTCAACAAAACCATTTCATGTGACCCCTCGTTGGAACGAGCTCAACGAGCTCGTTCCAACGAGGGGTCACATGAAATGGTTTTGTTGAAATTTTTTGAAAAATAATATTTTTTCAACTGCTGAATTTGCATATTACGCGGGCGGATGCGGGCGATTCGTTGGGTAAAGGGTTAACCCTTTACACAACGTAACGACCCAAACCGACCAGTGCTATTCACAAAAATCGTCAATTACTTTTCATTATTTTTTTTCATTTTTTGTCTTAAAAACTTAGGTTTTGACCCCTCTTTGGAGCTCGTTCCATAAAGGGTTCATAACCTATGTTTTTGAGACAAAAAATGAAAGAAAAAAAAATTAGTTATTCAAGAATTTTGTTTGCAAGTGTCGTCTACTTTTTATGTTAGGTAAGGGGTTAACAAACCAATAGGGTGATAATTTTAGAATATTTCGTACCTACCAGAAGCCAATACTATAAAACTTTTACAATTGTATTTTCTAGAATTATATTTTATTTGTATTAATAAATTTAACTAAAATGAATCATTAATATTTTAAAAGATATGGCAATTTGCCAACTGGCAAATTGCCAGATTTTTTTAAATGCTAATGGTTCATGTCAACCCATTTAAAGTCATAACTAGAAAATACAGTTCTAGAAAATACAATTGTAAAAGTTTTATAGTATTGACCCCTGGCGTGCTCAACGAGGGGTCACAAGAAATTTCTTTTTTCCACAAACATTCTTTGATATTAACGAATTTTTACAAATGTCTGCAATGGTAATAAAAAACAATCATGACTAGGGGAGGGGGTAGGGGGTCGGACAAAATTTGCCGTACACAATGCCGGAGTGGGTGGGTGGGTGGGGGACAACCTGGGTCTAATAAATGAGTGAAATAAAGAGCACCATGAATTGGTTGAGTGGGAAGAGCACATCCTCCTTTGCTGGAAATAAACTTTTTCCACTTCAGAAAAGACGACAAGTACTTATATATCGTTGGATTTGCTCTTGAAGATAATTGTTGTGCCATACTCGTCGCCAGTAGAATAATATCGTCGTCCACGTCCAATCCTGACTGCTGCACCAAAGCTTTGATTTGAGATTCCGAATCTAGACCTAAAGAAAAACAAAAACTCAAAGTAATTGAAAAACTAAACTCACAAAAGAAAACTCACTACATAATGCCAAAACTCGGATTTGAACATGATAGCTCACCGAAAGAATAATGAAGGCATGACAATACAATCGTCCGTGTTTCTCCGATTTGTAGCGTCGCCATCCACAAACCATCTAACATTAGAATTCAAACCGAGAGTAATCTATATCCCCGCCTAATTATGTTTCTATCATTTAAATACGAAGATACATACATATACACACATATATATATATATATCCAACTACAGACTGTTTGTATATATGTACACCAATACATATTATTATTATTATTATTATTATTATTTATTGGTGTTTAAGGTCACATACGTATGCACAATGGCTAATCGTGACCGTGACAGTTTTACGGGCGGAGGAAGCCGGAGTACCCGCAGAGAACCAACGAGCAACGACGAGCAGCTGTCAGCTCTCCAACATCGTAACTCTGAACTCTGCACCGCGACACAGACAGGGTTAGATTGGTTGAAGACATGCGCACCAACTGCGTGCAATGCGCCTTAGTACACAGCGTCATCGCGTCCACATGTAGGCAATCGGGGTTAAGTGCCTTGCCCAAGGACACAACGCGGGAGCGCGAATCAGTCGCTGAAATGGCCACCCGCGCTCGACGTTGCTTAACTTCGGTGATCTGACGAGAACCGGTTACCGCGACACAACCGCGCCCCCACACCAACACATATCTGCACTTACATACAGCATCCAGTGTTGAAACCAGTACTCTAGAAAATGTGTTCTCCTAAAATTTTAACCTGAATGCTATCGTGTCAAACGTCAGGGGCTCTTTTGCGAAAATGCCGTTATTACCCCTGCCTTGTTTAACTATATGGGATGTGTCCAGCAGAATGTAATCTAACAAATAAGATAAGCAAATGCTATCCCTGAAGAACAGAGGCCAAAAAGGCGCAGATTTCCACAATGGTATGATGAAAGTGCCAATCCCGTGCTCAGCTTTTAACTTCTTTACGCACGTAAGAATGAAACGTGGGGGAGGAACCATCCAGTTATCAACTCCTGACCGGTCGTGCTCAAATGCGTTAATACCACTTATACCCGGGCACCACCGTAACGAATTAACCCTTTACCCAACGAATCGCCCGCATTCGCCCGCGTAATTTGCAAATTCAGTAGCTGAAAAATATTATTTTTGGAAAAATTTCAACAAAACCATATCATGTGACCCCTCTTTGGAACGAGCTCGTCGAGCTCGTTCCAACGAGGGGTCACATGATATGGTTTTGTTGAAATTATTTGAAAAAAATTAAAAAATTATATTTAAAATAATAAATTTTGAAATCGTCTGCGTTGGGTAAAGGGTTAAACGTTTTACATTTAGTGTTATAATGTGTTAAATTGGTCGACGTCATGACGACTCCATCGAGTCTCCAAAAATTCAAAAACATGATGGAATATTTCCCAGTCATCAGAATCTTGACATCTACTAAGAAAATCAGCTTCTTCATTGAACTCACGTGGAATCCATTTACTTACCAAATTTATATTCTTTCTCTCACAACTGTTTCCAATGTCTAGAGCAATTGTCTGCAAATCTAGTTTTCTGCTACCGTTCTGAACGACACTTACTACATTCTTATCATCTGTACACCATTGTACAGGATGTCCTTCCAGGGAACATGCTAAGTTTTTACATACTCTGTTCAGAGCCTCTGGCTCTCTCCATGTGGAGCTCCTGCCTGATTCTATTTCAGACCAGGTACCAATCACCTCGGAACCTTCTAGTCCCGCACATACCCACCGTACCCATCGTGGGATGCATCACTGTATGTCACCTGTGAAAAATCATCTGATCACACTGGATCGGAACGGGGACGCGGTGGCTCAGTTGGTAGAGGTGCAGGCTGCAAGCCGAGAGGTCCTCGGTTCGAATCCCACCTGCGACAACCGCGTTGTGTCCTTGGGCAAGACACTTCACCCCCGTTGCCCTCGTGGGGGCACGGTGACGTTGTGTACTAAGGCGTACTGCACGTCGATAGTGCACCTGTCTTCAACCAATGCTAACCCTGCTTGTGTGGAGATGGTATGTTGGGGAGCTGACAGTTGCTCGCCGTTGCACGGTGGTTCTCTCCGGGTACACCGGCTTCCTCCACCCGTAAAACTGCCACGGTCATGGTTAGCCATTGTGCAGAAATATGTGACCTTAAACACCAATAAATAAATAAATAACTGGATCAGAACCGCAGCAAAATCTACAATTTTCTTTCTAAAACTTTATTTCGTCGATAGACTCACCACTCAGTCAGTAGCACTGGAGAATTCCAGCCAGCCCGGCTCAGAATACACACATACAAGCCCTGAGTTCGCAATCTAACGATCGATCCCATAGCTCCTTGCATAGAAATTAACTTACCCACTAATGCGGCAACTTTACGAGCTTTGTCTAGCAATAAATCATTGATTATTCCGTCATTGAACCACGACAAAGAGTCTTCAAGACTTTCCATTCTTTCATCACTGATAAAAAGCATTGATCTTTCCAAATCAAAAACATGACCCAGTCAAATAATCTTAGTAGCGGGTTCCCAACAACATTTATCATGGGCGATTAAAAAACCAAACCTGTGAACTAATTCTGTCTGCCTCCAACTTACCCCTACTGCCACTTAAACCTTCACCCAACATAACGGCCAAGACCGGCCAGCGCTATTCTAAAAAATCGCCAGTTAATTTTTCATTATTTTTTAATTTTTTTTGTCTCAAAAGCATAGGTTATGACCCCTCATTGGAACGAGCTCGTCGAGCTCGTTCCAACGAGGGGTCATAACCTATGTTTTTGAGACAAAAACAATAAAAAAAATAGTTATTCAAGAATTTTTTTGGGAAGTGTCGTCTGCTTTTCATGTTAGGTAAAGGGAACCATCATCTAAATATATAACAACTCTTGTTCCCTTTTCTCTTCAGTACCTCACGAGAACCCACATTACCTTGGTAAAAATATACGCAGCAGTCGAAACTCCAAAAGGTAAAACATTAAAAACAAAATATCTAACTTTACCGTCACTTTCCCAATGGAAACCCAAACATTTCCTGTGGTCTTTGAAAATGTGACTATGGTGATGGGCAGATTTCAGATCAAATTTAAATAAATAATCCCCCTTCTCAAACAATGACCTTGCAACCAAATCGTCCTATAACTGAAACTTAAATTTATATAATGGTAAATTTGTATGCCTACAGTCGAGCATCAATCAAGGCTTACCCAATCTATTAAAAGTCACTGTAAGTGGGTTAAGGTGCTGTATAATTAATAGAATTTTATTTATTTTGACATTCCCACCTCTGGTATTCCTGGAATTCAAATAATATTTACTTATTTATTTATTGGTACTTTAAGGTCACATACTGATGCACAATGGCTAATCATGACCGTGACAGTTTTACGGGTGGAGGAAGTCGGAGTACCCGGAGAGAACTATCGAACAACGACGTGCAGCTGCCAGCTCCCCAACATCGTAACACCGCACTGCAGCTCAGGCAGGGTTAGATTGGTTGAAGACATGCGCACCGTCGACGTACAGTACGCCTCAATGCACGGCGTCATCGTGCTACCATGTGGACAATGGGGATTAAGTGCCTTGCCCAAGGACACAGCGCGGGAGTCCGAATAGATCGCTCAGACGGTCACCCATCCGAGGACTAACCGGGCTCGACGTTGCTTAACTTCGGTGATCTGACGAGAACAGGTTACCGCAACGCCCCCCCCCCCCCACCCACCCACTCCCCTCCCCACCCTGGAATTCAAATTAAATATACACAAATTATACATCAAAATGAAGGCTGAGATATATGGAACACAAAACACATATGTAATCAACTCATAGAGTTGATAGCAGGCACCACTGGTTCCTGGAAGTTTGCTACCGAATTCGTACCAGGACTGATAATAAAATAATATTTCACGAGAACAACTAACTTGTGACCAAATGTGCTTCACATATCCAAGAACAAGGCTAGGGCATCAAAATTCTTCAAAACACAGCGACAGAGCTGCATGGGGGGGGGGGGGGGGGGGGGGGGGAGTAAATTCCCAAACTCTTGCCTTTGTTTACATGGTACATTACTTTCGATTTCCGGACAACGTCATCGGACGGAAAAATCATCGATATACAACGTCGTGTAAAATCAAATAATGAGAAAGATCGCCTTAATACAGCATACTATTATTATATAGAGACTGCACAGTTGCCATATTCTATGCATGGTATCATGACACCTGTTGACATATCTTAGAATTACGATTTTGTTTTTCGATCGAAATTCGTGGTAAGGAGTGATTTGCGCATGTCCGTCGAACATGGAATCTATCTTCATTAAAAAATGCAGATAGTGATATCCTTTTCCCAAATACAGTCCTATCTCGGCACTATAAAGTGTTTAGAATGTCTAGCTTTGTTCTTGAATATGTGAAGCACATTTGGCCACAAGTTGTTCTCATGAAATATTATTTTATTATCAGTTCTGGCACGAATACGGAAGCAGACTTCCAGGAACCAGTGGTGCCTGCTGTCAACTCTATGAGTTGATTACATACAGTACGTGGAGAGTGTATTATCACTAAATCACCCGCAGAGTGGAGATTCCACCCGAGGAATAATTGCAAATTTGTTGCAAAGCATAACCAGCACCAGCAAAGTTTCAGCCAATGGACCTCCGGGTTAAACCCGGAGGTCCATTGGCTGAAACATTGCTTGTGTTTTTTTTGTCGATGTGTACAAAATTTGAAAGTTATAGCTTGGGTGATAACTCCACTCCGCGGGTGATTTAGTTACAATCCACTCTCCACGTACTGTATGTGTTTCGTATTCTATGCACCCCAGCCTTCATTTTGAAGTATTTGTGTATATTTAATTTGAATTTAAGGAATATCAGAGGTCGGAATTTAAAAATAAACAAATTTCTATTACCTATATAGCACCTTAACCACTTCAACTACCTCGATCATCTCAGAAATACACCCTCTATTCAATAAACTATCTATTTCCTTTTGTACAATAATTTTATGGTCTGAAGCAGATTTATTATTTCGCAACGTAACTGGAGACGGCCTGTCCTTAAAAAGGCAATTTGTACCCAAATTTGAAGACGTCAATAACGTGTTGTCATGCCCCGGCTTCCACCCATGAATCAACATTTTTTTTCCAGTCTACCGATTGTGGAATTCATCTCAAAGGTAATTGACTGCCTAACGGTACTAACTGAACAACATGAAAGGGAAGTTTGCGAAATATCTGTGTCCGGTTGATTGGCTGTTTGGTGACTCGAGTTAACCATATCAGAGGAAAAACGAATGTTCTGGTGGGATAAATTGCCAGAAAGTGAAGATACTGCTTTTTTGATCACACGCTTTTGGCTGCATGAAATTCAGATTCGTTCTGCAAAACACCATGATTGAAATCTGCCCCTTTAACCCCACTCTTCACAGGACTGTTAATTGAAGATAAATCAGCAAAAAATATACTTATCTTTTGATTGTTCTCATTTTGAGACTTCAACGCCAAGAAGTATTCATTTCTCCAATGTCCGGTCTTCCTACAAGCAAATCAGAGACCATGTAGTTTGGAGGGAACTACTGGTGGACGTGAAACTGTATCTGTTTGAAATGTAATAGCATATGGGATAAATCTGCGACCTCGAGGTGTCGTTGGTTGTTTGTCTTGTTTAAGTTTCTTGAAAGCTCTGGCTTCTGCTTTAAAAATGCGTCTCTCATCATCCGAATCCTCCGCTAACTTATGGGTCTCGTATTCCTGAACAGTTTTCCACCCCAAATCAGACGAATCTGCGAGCTTAACCCTTTACCCAACGAATCTCCCGCACCCCCCCGCGTAATATGCAAATTCAGTAGCTGAAAAAATATTATTTTTCGAAAAATTTCAACAAAACCATATCATGTGACCCCTCTTTGGAACGAGCTCGTCGAGCTCGTTCCAACGAGGGGTCACATGATATGGTTTTGCTGAAATATTTCGACAAATTTGAAAAAATGATATTTAAAATAATAAATTTTGATATCGTCTGCATTGGCTAAAGGGTTTTAATGAGTTTGTGTCTATGCAGCGTTAAATCAATACCTTCTGTTAATTTTTGAGCCGCCTCCTTGGAATTCGATGAACTGCCTTCCAAACAAATAGATGCTTCTTTTCGATGACTTTATTGGTATGTTTGATTTCTTCTTCATTTCCAAGTCTTTTAAATTTGAACTGGTCACCACTGATACTTTGAATTTTGAAAACTTGCACATCAGAAAGTTCCTTTTGATTTTCAGTGACTTTGGATTCAAATTGGTTCAATCTGCCGGTAATCAAACGATCTAACTGACCAAGCATATCATTTTGTGATCTCTGCAAGGCTTCCGAAACTTTAGAGTTGATTCATTCT
This sequence comes from Pictodentalium vernedei, assembly GCA_031216915.1. Taxonomy (NCBI): domain Eukaryota; kingdom Metazoa; phylum Mollusca; class Scaphopoda; order Dentaliida; family Dentaliidae; genus Pictodentalium; species Pictodentalium vernedei. Next base: position 523,325,847 of record CM062294.1, on the reverse strand, counting down.
TCCAACTCGTCCGCCATGATGGCAAAAAACAAACAAAGAAAAACTGAGCAAATCCAGTACGTGTGAGTAGGTAGGCATTCACACATTATCTCCCTTGATGGGACAAAGAAAACCCTTCCTCATTGGTTGAAATTTCTAACTGAAATTTTAGCCGTACAACTCATCTTTTTTAACCCTTTACGTATCGCCAAGACAATGTTCCATCGAAACTCTAGAAAAGAACAATCTATCTGTCGAGTCAAGTTCACATTAACCTTTTACCTAACACGACTAGAAAGGACACTTCACACAAAAAAGTGTTGTGTAACTACACTCTAAAAGCAGTTGCGTTAAAAATCAACCCAAATCAACAGGATTGAGTGAATATGAACCTAATTGGGTTAATTTTTAACCCAACTTATTTTGGAGTGTAAACATTTCATTTTTGCCTTCCAAACATTGCTTATGGGCTCGTTTCAATGAGAACCCTCAAGCTATCGTTTAGAGAGCCCTTTCCAACAGTTAATCAGATGATAGCGTTTCAAGTATGTCATACATTTTATTAAACCTCTTCGCACACATGCGTACATAGGGGTCCTCCATATATAGCAAAAGTGGGCGTGGCAATAAAGGGGTTAAAATTTATATTCGGTAGTACAGTGGAACCCTGTTAATTGAATAGCCACTTTGCCAATGAAAATTATTCAATTAACAGGAGTATTCAATTAACAGGAATTGTGTGACCTTCCTGTATTCTAGAGATAAACTTAGCATTTATTCTTTTATATCTTGTTTGACAGAGCTCCACGAGCTCTGTCAAACAAGATATAATAGATTAAATGCCCGTATTGGATGTACTGAGGCCAAATAGGTCTACAAACAAAGGAAAACTGGGGAAAGTCGGAGTAAATTCCCGACCGGTTACAATTTTTTTTATTCAATTAACAGGAGTTTACTCTATAACCTATTTTCAATTAACAGTTCAAATTTGTACCGGAGGTATGGTAAGTGGTTTTGTGTTGAGAAATTGTATTCAATTAACAGGGTTATTCAGTTAGGAGATATCCAATTAAGTGGGCTCCACTGTATTGATTTCAAAAGTTTGCTTTTGTTTTCTGGGAGCTCTTTCTTTGAAGCGCTTGGTTTTTCATTTTGGAACTTTTTTCTGTCATTCAGAAGGAAGTCACACAGTTAAAAAATATAATTTCGTACCTGACTGGAGTGCATATTTAGGTCCAATAAGCAAAGGTCGGAGAGGTTATTGTGTCAACAGACTGAACACCTTATCTTTCCAATCACCAAATACTGTGTTCTGCAGATTAGTATACGTTCAGAAATACAGACAGAGAGAGTGAGAATCGGTCTGTACAAAGATAAGTTTAATCACATGTAGTAATTTTGTAATCACTCTTCCTCTGAAAGGCTGTGATCACGTCGATTGAAAATTTCCGCTTATCAAATTATCAAATTAGTTCCGTAAAAGACATCATAAATTGTTGAGTAGATTTATCAAATTCTCTGATCGGTGGAAACCATGGCGATGGGCAAAAAAAACGGTGATGAATGTTCATACATTCACGCAATAATAAGCCGAGTTTGTAATTACATCCGGGAATGAAAAGCACAATATCCAGGCTTTGCCAAATAATATCACGAAATGACAATCATCGGGTGAACCTCTATTCTTGTCTAGATCTTTGTCAGAAAAATGCATTGGTAAATTTATTGAATCTTGTGTTATGACTTCCTAATGGATTTTTTTTTCTGTTTGCAACATTGTTGTTGCAAAGATAATTGCCCGGTGGTGGTGAATGCAAAATGATAATTTCATCAGATTAACATTTGCGTCATCGTTATTTAATGAGAATTAGTCAAAGGCCATGCATGCCGATGTTGGTAAAATGAGAATTGCATTTCACTCGGAATTGTCTTTTTCATAAGATACCCAACCCCGGGTGTTCTTAAAATTCACAGTACAAACACCTGTGCCATCAAAATACATTTTCATTAAGTCTAATATCGTCCCCTGAGTTCCAATGTGGTCTATGTGTCAGTAGGCACATAGACCACATTGGAACTCGGGGGACGATTTATTTATTTATTTATTTTTAAGGTCACATATTTACGCACAATGGCTAACCATGACCGTGACAGTTTCACGTGTGGAGGAAGCCGGAGTACCCGGAGAGAACCACCGAGAAACGACGAGCAGTTGCCAGCTCCCCAACATCGTAACTCTGCACTGCCGCACAGACAGGGTTAGATTGGTTGAAGACATGCGTACCATCGACGTGCAGTACGCCTTAGTACACGGCGTCATCGTGCCCCCATGCGGACAATGGAGATGAAGTGTCTTCCCCAAGGACACAACGCGGTTGCCGCAGGTGAGATTCGAACCGAGGACCTCTCGGCTTGCAGCCTGCACCTCTACCTACTGCGCCACCGCGCTCCCACTCGGGGGACGATATGATACAATTACTTCGAATTTCAACACAGTCGCTTGAGCTAAATCAAATCAAATATTAACACTTTATGCGTAAATCGAGAAGATAGTGGCAACAATGAACGTGAAATCATCTCTATATTATTTCACGCCTATTACCTTTCCTCCAGTTCGATTTATTTATTTATTTATTGGTGTTTAAGGTCACATATTTATGCACAATGGCTAATCATGACCGTGACAGTTTTACGGGTGGAGGAAGCCGGAGTACCCGGAGGGAACCACCGAGGAACGGCGAGCAACTGTCAGCTCCCCAACATACTAACACCACACAAGCAGGGTTAGCATTGGTTGAAGACAAGTGCACCATCGACGTGCAGTACGCCTTAGTACACAACGCCACCTTGCCCCCATGCGGGCAATGGAGCTCCAGTTCGTTATTTACAAATCCGTCCGGAACATGTGTTTCACACGAATTTCCGTTGACGGACTATTTTTCCGCCCGACTTCATGGATCCATCAAAAGAACGAAACTCAGCCCATTTTCGTAATCGGCCAATCGAAACGTCGCATTCTGACCCTGATAAATCCGGAAGCTGCGGCGACAGCTGATAAATCGCAGGTCAATTGGAAAAATAACAAAGAGTTTTAAAGTTTGAAATCTTCTGCCTGTGATTTTTAAATTAATGGATTCTTTGTCATGGGGGTGTGTAACAAGCACAGAACGCCTCGACGTGTGAATGCTTTCAATACGGCATTCATGCAGTCGCGGAAGGAAAGAACTCGAGGCTGTGTCTCTCGTTCTAGCCTACCGCGCAGGCAATCGTGTCATATTGAACAAATCGTGAAGTTCTGTGTATTTCGTGAACTGTCCTTCATAATAGAGCACTGTGGTTACAAAAAAGGGAAGAGAATCCGGACTGGGTCGCGACTCAGTCAACTCTGCTCCCCACAAGACTGTAGAATCTCAGCGATCGAAAACGAATCGCGACAACATTGAATTTGTTATTGTTTGCTTTTCTTCGATCGGTCTTGATTTCGTAGCATTTTTATTTACAAAATCTCGACCCACTGGTGTAGGAGGGTGGTGATCGAATCGCAATCTGATGACGAGAGAGACCGATTTTGTGTTCGCTGCACTGTCAGGTATTTGGTGACTGAAATAGTGCACTGTACATTTATAATGTAATCGTACAGGCATGTACACTTGTTTGACCAGTGCCGCATTTCGCTCAATTTCGCGTTTCATGGCAGCATGCATTCTATCATAAATATTGAAGAAACTCCGCAAAATCATCTTTCTTTCATTTTTGCATTTTCTGTATTTCATACGATATTTGCTCACACTGTAAACAAAAATAATGTTGGAATAACAGCAGAAGTATCGACAACCAGTTATTGTTACTTCTGCCTTAACCCTTTGAACTCCAGAGGTCGTTTTTCCGGCCGGGTCACAACCTACGTCATAATGTCATTAAGGGGGATGACTGCAAGGTAAATGTGTGGTGTAGACCAATCAATATTTTCAACGTGCAGCCCTAAGGCTGCACGTTGAAAATATTGATTGGTCTACCCCTAAATGATAAATATGGACTCTTCCTACTGTTACCATGGAACTGACAAGAAAGATACCACCAGGGTTCAAAGGGTTAAACATTTAGGTAATAACTGTTACTAATTGAAGTTTCTACGCATTAAAACTTAGAGTGTTCATATACAATGGAGCAAAGATTTTTTCAAAACGAATGCATTCAGTTCTTTAATTCCTGCTATTGTAAAATGGCATCTTTCATTTTAAAAAAAACTTTTTTCAGAAGAGTCAGTTTTTTAAAATCCCTGCCACACTATACACATTGCGCTGAAAAATTATCAAAGCGCCAAGCTAAAAAAACGCATTAGGGTTTCCAAGAACCGATTGGTGACGTAGTGGACACTGGCTAGAACGGGAGAGGGTCGCCATGGTCGCCCGTGAGCGCCAGAGTACCGCGCTTGTTTTGTGCATGCACAAAACAAGCACAGAGCTTCGGCGTTCTGATTAGAGCGCTGCAATGACTCGGTACTGTCGCCGTGTCAGCGCAAAGCGAGCGACGTGAGTGTCCCGTTGACATAACAAGGATACACGCAAGCTGCACGCGGTCGCAGCAAGAAATCAATTTTGTTCTCTGCGTCTGCAGTAAGCTTAGTCCAAGCGTGACAAATGGCGTTGTTCCGACGTTTGCAGCAGGTTTACAGTACGATCCCACTGTGAAATGCGATCTGCTCACCCACACACACAAGTGGTATAAAAACTGCCTTAGCGCCGAAAACAGACGGATGACTATAGCAAGTAGGAGGCTGTATTTATATTCTCCGGCCCCCCATGCAGAGAACATTTTGCAAACGTATTGAGAACGTACTAGCAACGCAATGACAGCGACTTGGACGCTCTAAGAACGTTTACAGCGCATAGGAAGCGCAGTGAGACTCGACAACGTAGGAACGCAATGGGTCGCACTAAGAACGCAATGAAAACGTGATAAGCGGGATAGGAGCATATTAAGAGCTACCTTGTTTTAAAAGTTGGACAGTTTTCCACGCTGTTCATGCATGTTATTCATATTTTGATACTTTTGCGGCGCAGTGCAAGCGCCAGCCTGATCGCAGCAGAGTGTGACAGGGGTATAAGGTAGACTAATTAATATAACGAGAGTGGTGGCCGAGTGGATAAGTGCGCTGGTCTCTCATGCCAGAGGTCCCGGGATCGATCCCCGGTCAGGGAAAGTTCTCGAGGTGTCTGAACACTCTCTGTCAGCATCAACTGTGGGGTTGATGCTGTCACAGCGTACCGTCCTATCGGGCGGGGACGTAAAATGGCTGTCCTCTGTGCGGAGAGAGACACACTCCGTGCAGGATAAAGATCCATTCGTAGTATTCGAGAACAGCAAGGTCACGAAGTAGCCGCTATGAAGATCATCCCACACACCTACGCCTTTGGGCCAAGGAGAGGCGATAATATAAGTTGCATAACTTGTTCGCCAATCCTTGGAAAACAAATAAGATTAAATTAAATAAAAACTAATTAATATCGGTAACCTGCAGCAATGCGACTGTGGGTTGAACCTTGATGGTATCTTCCATGTCAGTTCAATAACAGCAATGGGATTCATTATTTGGGGGTAGACCAGTTCATATTTTCAACGTGCAGACTTGAGTCTGCACGTTGAAAATATTGATTGGTCTGCACCACACATTCATTTATAAGCCATTCTACTTCACGAAATTATGCCATATCACGTTCCTGGGGAGGAAAATTGCACTCACAGGTTCAGTCAGTCTGTTTGAGAAATCAACCGCCTTTTCGTATAAGGGAGAGAAGCAAATCATCAGTTCCTTGGTTTTGCTTCAATAGAGGTTGTCAGTGCCTCAAGTTGTTTAGGGTAGGAATACACTAGAGCCGTCATCACAATGCGATTCGCACAAGCATTGTCGCAAAGAATTTGAACAAGTTGAAAAAGAAGGGTTCATCACACTATTAGCATTGAGTTGAGTATCCGTTCAATTATCGCCTTGCGTTGTTGTAGAAATAGAAAATTTTCCAATTTTTGACGCAATGCACATGCCAATGCATTGCCTTTGGAAGGTCATGGATATATTTTCTACACTTTGGCAGACATATTTCGAAGGTACGGGATGTATGATCAAAATACACAGATTATTGACATCAAACTCTTCAATATTTCAACAATGGCTAACATGACCTTCACCTTCATCATTTAGCTATTAGTACAATCATGTAGGCACACTCTAAAATCAGTTGGGTTAAATTCAACCCAACTCAATTGGGTTGAGTGAATATGAACCCAATTGGGTTCATATTCACTCAACCCAATTGATTTGGGTTAACTTTTAACCCAACTGATTTTAGAGTGCATAGGCCAAAAAAAATGTGAGGCCGACCGCCATCATTACGGCATACATGTAGGCCTATGCCTTGTTGTTGCATACAAAGTGTCTCTGCTAGAGCCCAATTCTTTACTGGGGTCCAGGTTTTCAATGTTTCAATTGTGTTTAAACCTGGTCCCCATAGGATATTTAGGTGCAAGCAGGAACACCTTTATGTTATGTTAAAACGCATATAGTGTGTGCACGTACAAATGCGATGCCACAAGCGTTGCCACAAGCGCCAATGCAACGGCTCTAGCGTATACCTATCATAAACTCTAAATTCAGTTGGGTTAAAAATAAACCCAAATCAACTGGGTGGAGTGAATATAAACCCAATTGGGTTCATATTCACTCAACCCAGTTGATTTGGGTTGATTTTTAACCCAGTTGAATTTAGAGTGTAAGTTGTAAGGCAGATAAGCGTATCGATAGGCAGATTGATCCGAAAACGCAACAGCCAACTATTCTTTCATTTAGGGCCATCATTTCATTTTCGTCGTCTTCATCATCCATCATATCCGTTATGACCAACATTGCTATTTCGATCATGGCTGTAGCTGTTTGAAAAGGACATCACAACATTTTCCGTCCGGTTATATGTTGCGTACTTAATTAATATACGTTATGTTATTCAAATTAGGTGTACACACCCTCCATCGCAGCCAAAAACGCGTATAGTGCGTGTATGCACAAATGCGACGATAAGAGGGTTGCCGCATGCGCCAACTCAACGGCTCTAGTGCATTCCTACTCTTAATATGGTATTTTCACCGTAATATTTTATGAAAGAAGTGCCAGTAGATGGTTACCGATACGTTTACCGTATTTTAAACTGTAAAATTTTACAGTGCAAGTTTGTGAGCGCGTTCCAATGAGATGTTAGAAGTTGTGGTTTGGAGGCAAGAAATGAAAATTGTTAATTATTCAAGAAATCTGTTCGCAATTGTTAACTTCGAGCCGTGTAAGGAAGAAAGTTGCAGCACATCCGCGGTGGACTGGTCGTAATCCACGCGTGGGGGTGATGTCCACGCAAGCGTTTACCATGTAATAAAAATGCCCATCAGCAAAATTTTAATTAATGAAGCACCGGGTTGTACCCGGTGCTTCATTAATTAAACTTTTGATGATTATTCCTATAATTGGTGTTTGGAATTCAATATTATTGTGGCCGTGGAAGTGACCAGTCCACGGTGGCCATACTGTAATGTAATAGAGGACAACTCTTCAGCAGTGTGTCACACAATTATTTATTTATTTATTGGTGTTTACTGTCACATACGTATGCACAATGGCTAACCGTGACCGTGACAGTTTTACGGGTGGAGGAAGCCGGAGTACCCGGAGAGAACCACCAACCATAAACGAGTAACTGTCAGCTCCTCAACATTCTAACTCTGTTCAAGCTCGCTCAAGCAGGGTTACAGCCGTCGAAGACATGTGCGCCATCGACGTGCAGTACGCCTTAGTACACGGCGTCATCGTACCCCATGTAGGCAATCTGGATAAAGTGCCTTGCCTAAGGACACAACCCGGGTCGTTCCAGACGGGGATCGAACTCGGGACCTCTAGCATAGAAGTCCAATAGCCTACCACAGAGCCACTGCGGTCCCTACAAGGATGAAGAAATATGTCCTTTAATTCAATAACAGCTGACGGCATTGCAACAGTTTAAATTTTCTTCGTTGCACGAACTCGATAAACAACAAGAAAACACTGATTAGTTTTGTTTGAAATGTCAAAGAATGTTTGCTTGAAGCGAGAACTTCGTAAAAAACGAGTCGTCTACAACAACGTTGGTACTTCCGTAGGATCTGACATGAGAGATAAATGAGACAGGACGACGTTGTCATGCTGCTATATACTATATCCGTATTGTAATGTAAATAAATTATTGACATTATTCACAAACGAAGGGAACATAGATCAGAATGCCAATTCTCGTTCAGAATTTGAAATCCCACTTGATCACACGAATAATCCCCGATATTTCAAATTCATTTATTGATTGGAGTTTAGCGACACTTTCGAAAGCCAGGGTTGCCTTATGTGGTACATCTTTAAGTGGTAGAGTGCTAAATTATTTTTGGTCATCCAAATTTGTCCACGTCTCTTTGCCTTGTTACAATTTATGGGAGAGTGCCTAGTGGCACTCTCCCATAAATTATAACAAGGCAAATCCTCAGAGACTAAATAATTTCATTTCAAAAATAATATGAGGCACATCCACAGAATATGAAGCCATTAAGCTGTGGCACCTGCTCTTCAGAATAAAACCTAGATATGGGCTTCCAGCACTCTACCAGTTAATGGTGGTGGAAACCGGAGAGAACCACCAACCAACGGCGAGAAATTGTCAGACTCCCCAACATACTTACCCCACGCAATTAGGGTTAGCATTGGTTGAAGACAGGTGCACCATCGACGTGTAGTACGCCTTCGTACACAGTTGATCACACGAATAATCGTCGATATTTCACAATCGTGGGTTAGAATCATACACACTTCCAATGTTTACCGTTATTTATTCATTTATTGATTGGAGTTTAGCGACACTTTCGATAGCCAGGGTTGCCTTATGTGGTACATCTTTAAGGGCCTATATAAGTAATGAAATTTTGTTTATTTTGAAATTCTCACCTCTCATATTCTGAAGAGCAGGTGCCACAACTTAATGGCTTCATACTCTGTGGATGTGCCTCATATTATTTTTGTAATGAAATTATTTAATCTCTGAGGATTTGCCTTGTTATAATTTATGGGAGAGTGCCACTAGGCACTCTCCCATAAATTGTAACAAGGCAAAGAGACGTGGACAAATTTGGATGACCAAAAATAATTTAGCACTCTTCCACTTAAGGGCCTATATAAGTAATAGAATTTTGTTTATTTTGAAATTCTCACCTCTCATATTCCTTAAATTCAGATTAAATATTCACAAATTATACATCAAAATGAAGGTTGGGATATATAGAACTCGAAACACATATGTTATCAACTCATAGAGTCGACTGTAGGCACCACTGGTTCCTGGAAGTCTGCTACCGTATTCGCACCAGAACTGATAATAAAATAATATTTCATCACAACAACTTATGGCCAAATGTGCTTTACATATCCAAGAACAAAGCTAGGGGATAAAAAATTCTTCAAAACACGGCGACAGAGCTGCATTGGGGAAAATTCCAAAGCCTTTGCTTTTGTTTACGTATGAGTATACTTTCGATTTCCGGTCGACGTCATCGGACAGAAAAAGCATGTAAAAACAACGCCGTCTAAAATCAAATAATGAAAAAGATCGCCTTCATACAGTATACTGTTATTAGATTGAGATTGCACAGTTGCCATATTCAATGCAAGGTATCGTGATACCTGTTGAAATTTCTTAGAATTACGATTTTGTTTTTCGATGGAAATTCGTGGTAAGGAGTGATTTGCGCATGTCTGTCGAGCGTGGAAACCATCTTCAATAAAAAATGCAGACAGTGTTGTCCTTTTCCAAAATGCAGACCTATCGCTGTATTCGAAAGTGTTTGGAATGCCTAGCTTTGTTCTTGGATATATGAAGCACATTTGGCCACAAGTTGTTCTGATGAAATATTATTTTATTATCAGCTCTGGTGCGAATACGGTAGCAGACTTCCAGGAACCAGTGGTGCCTGTTGTCAACTCTATGAGTTGATTACATATGTGTTTCGTGTTCTATACATCCCAACCTTCATTTTGATGTATAATCTGTGTATATTTAATCTGCATTTAACCAATATGAGAGGTGAGAATTTCAAAATAAACAAAATTCTATTACTTATATAGGCCCTTAGGTGGTAGAGTGCTAAATTATTTTTGGTCATCCAAATTTGTCCACGTCTCTTTGCCTTGTTACAATTTGTGGGAGAGTGCCTAGTGGCACTCTCCCATAAATTATAACAAGGCAAATCCTCAGAGATTAAATAATTTCATTTCAAAAATAATATGAGGCACATCCACAGAGTATGAAGCCATTAAGTTGTGGCACCTGCTCTTCAGAATAAAACCCAAATATGGACTTCCAGCACTCTACCAGTTAAACCGGAGAGAACCACCAACCAACGGCGAGGAATTGTCAGACTCCCCAACGTACTAACCCCACGCAATCTGGGTTAGCATTGGTTGAAGACAGGTGCACCATCGACGTGTAGTACGCCTTAGTACACAGTGCCACCATACCCTCATATGGGAAATCGGGATTACGTGCCTTGTTCAGGGACACAACGCAGTTATCCCTGACGGGGATCGAACCGTGGACCTCTCGGTTTGAAATGCAATGCCGTAACCACTGAGACACCGCGTTCCCAATGTTTACCGTTACCGGCGTTAGTCAGGGACGGCGGAGCCGGGGGGGGGGGGGTGCACAGGGGGCACGTGCCCCCCCCCCCACCAATTTTTTCACCAATTATAGGTACTCTAACATGACATATTCTGACATAACGTACACAACCCCTATGGCCCCTATTGAGTGTGGGAGATAGTAATATAGTTCTATCAAAATTAGCAACATAATTCTATCGGTGTCACTGTCCATTTTATATACTGAGATATTGCACATCGCAAGTTCGCAACTAGCCATAATAAGCACAGACTACGTGTACAGTAATAGGAAAACTAGTCCAAACTTGGACCCAGGTCCGTAATGTAATTTTTTGGTTTGGTACGTCCTTTGGACGTACCAAACCAAAAAATTACGTTACGGACTTTGAGTCCAAGTTTGGACTATGGTAAAACGTGCGTATTTGTACACCCCTGCAGTTACCCAGAAAAAATTGTGCCCCCACCCCACCCCACACTTTTTTTTGGACCTTCCGCCGCCCATGGCGTTCTGCTACGTGCCAGGCTCCACTTATTTATTGGCTTTAACGACAATTTCGACACCAAGGTTCACCTCGTTTCGCACTGTTGTGGAGGAAGCTGGAGCACCTGAAGAGAACCGCCAAGCAGAGGCAAGTAAATGGTATACCACTCCAGCATGTTAAATCCACATAAGCAGGGTTAACATTGGTTGAAGACACCATCGACCTGCAGTACTCATTAGCTCACAGCGCCACGGAGCCCGCCACACGGGTATTCGGGATTAGGTGCCTTGCCCAAGGACACAACGCTGCTACCATTGGTCGGGATCTAACCATGGACCTTTCGGTTTGAAGTCCAATGCTCTAATCACTGAGCCACCGTGCTCCCTTTTCACGACAAGATGAATAGATAAACAAATGATCAGTAGAATAGCGGTAGACAGTATATCCTCCCATGAAAGCATTAAGGCGCCAACTGCAATGTTGAAGCAATGCTGAAGCATTGCAGTTTGCACCTTTATGATTTTTTCAATGGATGATATATACATTTTGGCTCATTTTGCATTCATTATCTGTGTGGTAGAGAAGACCAACAGGATATCCTCCTAAATTACAGACAGAATAGTCAGGGATGTAGCTAGAGGCCTTTTAATGGGGCGGGGGGTTAAACCCTTTGAAATTCTAACTGGGAACCCCAACACATGAGCACCGTAGGATGGTAGACGCGAAACTGCGAGCGCCAAAGGCGCGAATCTTTAGCAGGGAGTCTGGGGTCCTCCCCTAGAAAATTTTGAAAAATTGATGTGCTCAGATGCGTTTTCATGGGTTCTGGTAATAGTTATAAGGCTAATTTTCAGTTCCAAATTCAGTGATTTTTTTTGTAGGGAAACATTTTTAATTCGAGTTGGATATAAAATTTTCAATATTATATCTTGCTTTGCCCGAATTGTCCCCAGTGGCTCATACGCCTACTGTCTGACGGACAAATTTGAAACATCACCTTTGGGAAAGTGGGAGTTTTGTGTTTCTAGAGCATTTCACAGGCACTTGACATGACAACAAGTACTTTTTTATTAACCCTTTGAACCTGTAAAACCGTTTTTCCGGTCCAGGATCATGACACACCATACATTTAAAAAGTAGAATGGCTGCTCAGTGAATTTGTAGGGTAGACCAATCGATATTTTCAACGTGCAGCCCAAAGGCTGCACGTTGAGAATGTGGATTGGTCTACCCCAAATGATGATTATGGACTCTTCTAATTGATGTCATTCAGACTGCAGGCCGCGTGGAGTCGGAATTCTTTGACCCGATTTTCACCCGAAATTCTCGGTAGTCGGAATATTTCCTTATTATGGTCCTCCAGTCGAAAAAATAGGTTTGTTAGTGAATTATACCGTATATTCAGTACTTTTTTAAAATTTCTAACTGTTGATATTTTTGCCCTCCAAATTTCCAACTATTGAGGTTTTGACAAATATTGGGGGGTGGGGGGTGAGACACCTCCCCACCCACCCCACCCCCTGTCGCGACGTCCCTGAGAACAGTCTCAGACCTTTCAAGTGGTCATTACGTTTTTGGACGATTAGAACTAACCACCCACTCATTTCCTTTTTTAGTTGACTACCAGAGCCCAGTACTATAAAACTTTTACAATTGTATTTTCTAGAATTGTATTTTCTAGTTACGACTTTAAATGGGTTGAAATAAACCATTAGCATTTTCAAAGATGTGGCAATTTGCCAGTTGGCAAATTGCCATATCTTTGAAAATGCTAATGATTCATTTTAGTTAGTTATATTAATAGGTCGAAAATACAATTGTAAAAGTTTTATAATATTGGTTTCAGATGATGTTAGGGCTTGGTATAACCACAATCTGATAGCTAATCAATCAATATGAAAAACATCGAATGTTCATCCACGTCATCTCTCACGTTATTGCTATATTCTATTTTTTATACGAAACCACGTAACCATATTTATTTATTTATTGGTGTTTAAGGTCACATATTTCTGCACAATGGCTAATCATGACCACGACAGTTTGACGGGTGGAGGAAGCCGGATTACCCGGAGAGAACCACCGAGCAACGGCGAGCGACGGCGAGCAACTATCAGCTCCCCAACATACTAACTCCACACAAGCAGGGTTAGCATTGGTTGAAGACAGGTGCACAATCGACGTGCAGTACGCCTTAGTACACAGCATCACCGTGCCCCTACGTGGGCAATGGGGGTGAAGTGTCTTGCCCCAGGACAGAACGCAATTGCCGCAGGTGGGATTCGATCCGAGGACATCTCGGCTTGCAGCCTGCACCTCTACCCATTGAGCCACAGCGCCCCCATCCACGTGCCAAATCTCATGAAATTTGATGTAATCTTATCGTATTTTTCCGAGAAGTTGCTCATGTGTACTTTATATGCACAGGAAATTGGGGTGTCTTCCCGCGGTTTGAAATCAGCAAACTCAATCAATTATATATAGACAACCCTCCATCATGAACTTAAACTAAAACAAATTCTGATGGTAATTTATTTATTAAATTATTGGTGTTTATGGTCACATACTTATGCACAATGGCTAATCGTGACCGTGACAGTTTTATGGGTGGTGGAAGCCGGAGTACCTGGAGATACCCACCGAGCATCGACGAGCAACTGCCAGCTACTCAACATTCTTACTCTGTTCAAGCTCCGCTCAAGCAGGGTTACTGTGGTTGAAGACATGTGCACCATCGACGCGCAGTACGCCTTAGTACACGACGTCATCGTGCCCCCATGTAGGCAACCGGAATAAAGTGTCTTGCCCAAGGACACAACGCGGGTCGTCCCGGTCGGGGATCGAACTCGGGACATCTGGCATAGAAGTCCAACAGTCTACCACTGAGCCACCGCGCTCCCCTGATAATAATTGATGCAGGCCTAATTTTTTGCACTTGACCTGAAACATCCTTTCACGCATGTTCGTCCATGGCGCATCTATTATAAGTTATTGAAGGTTTTTTATATTTATTCGTTTGTATATTTGTTTATTGGGGTGTAACGTCCCGGTCGGCCCCCAATGCACTGATCTCTATACAAGTGGATTGCATGAACTCTCGTTGTTCACATATAGAAAAGTGTCGTACTTGCCGTTAACCTACGGGGACGACAATTGCTCCTATAACAAAACAATGCTCAGTGAATAAAAGATTCTCAAAGGTTTTCAATTTTCTGTTGCCTCGTAATCGGCGATCGGTTTTTAAATAATATACGTTTGATGTCTATGAAAATTGAATATGATGAAGGTGTGCACATTTTTCGTAGCAATGCAAATTGAATATTTGCAACATATTTTATTTAATATTGACAAAATTAAGTACCGAAATTGGAAAGTTGATACAGTTTTACTAATTTTCGTGCTAAAAAAACACCGTGACGTTTTCTGAAGTGAAAGCTGTTACGCTGTGACTACAGTCACAGTGTAACAGATTCACGTCAGCAAACGTCATCAATTGGGAGGAGTTATCGCGTTGATTGACTTGACGCCATGTTGGTGGGGGGGGGGGGGGGGGTGTAGATTCAGTGGCGATGTTTTTCCCGACGTTCCACCAATCCATATGTTTTTAGACCAGAGACTTAACGCAAAATCATTAGCGCAACATATGTTTAAAGTCATTTTAGCCAATCGACTGTTTTTGTGAAGCCTACTTCGAAGGATTCACACACAGAGTGTTATTCCCGGGTTCTTTTGTACATGTTAGACAAAAAAATATTTACCACAGTAATCAAGTACTACTCCATACCAAGGAATTCCTTAGGGAACAACAGGGATGTGGCGACAGGGGGGGTGGGGCGTGGGGGGGGGGTGTCTCACCCCCCCCCCCCCCAGCTAGGAGTATTTTTTTTCAATAGTTGGAAATTCCGAGGTCCAAAATGAAATAGTTGGAAATTCAATAAATTAACATTGTTCATAAAAAATATTAAAATTCCAACTAATGATGAGAAATTTTGATCTTTTGTTTCCAACTGGAAACTTGAGTTTCAAATTTCCTACTCTAAAATTTCGACTCTGGCATCAATCCAGTAAATTTTCTGACCCAGACACATTATAAATGATGCCTTTTCCGTTTCAGGACTAGTGGAAATTATCAGAAGGGTTCATAACCCTTTACCCAACGCAGACGATTTCAAAATTCATTATTTTAAATATCATTTATTAAAATATTTTAAAAAAAATTTCAACAAAACCATATCATGTGACCCCTCTTTGGAACGAGTTCGACGAGCTCATTCCAAAGAGGGGTCACATGATATAGTTTTGTTGAAATTTTTCGAAAAATAATATTTTTTCAACAGCTGTATTTGCATATTACGCAGGCGGATGCGGGCGATTCGTTGGGTAAAGGGTTAAAAGATATCACCCAGCGCTGCAGTGCACCCACCTAGCGAAACCGCTCACAGTTGGAATTTACACCGGTGGCACTCCCCCAGCTGAAACCCTCTAGCCACATCCCTGACGAAAAGAGACGAAAAACGATTACCAAACCAACACGGAAAAAGAACCTTGGTGATGAATTCAGCCACAAATATCCCAACAAAATATATTCTCGCATTGTGTCGTATTTTGTGTCAAATAGTCACATGACAATTGATCTCGAAATGCGCACACGGCTGTTGTGTCTCTTCGAGACCTATTTTACAATACACATTCTTATAACATTCTGTCGTTCCTCAAGGAAATCAACCCTTTTTAATAAATTATAGATTGTTTTTATTCTTTTAAACTCTCATCTGTTCAACAGATTGATTCAGACAGCATTCTTCAAACAATTAGTCTCATTTTCTCATTACCGTGATCACTCCTTATTTTTATTCCTCATATTTCATCGACTCGTTTTTATTTCCTTCATGGAAGTTATGACCTGTTTACAATTACATACTTTGCATCGCCACGATATTGCCTTAACTGCTGATGTGGCGTAAGCACCAATAAATAAATAAATAAATAAATAAATAAATAAATAAATAAATAAATAAATAAATAAATAACGGTTGAAAGGCCAATTTAACAACAATTTAACAGTTGCTGCATTTGAATCATCTGATGTTTGCTTCGATAATTTCTGTCGGTAATTTTATCGCCTTGACATCAAAAACTGCACCACCAATCATCACCAAAAGCCCCAAAATTATTTCCACTGCTGCCATCAACGCTTGACGAGAAACAACTGCAAGGCAACAGTTTTTTAAAATATTCATTACGTCAAAATTATAAAGTCATTAAATTATGTTTCAAACTGGCATTGGTCTAATTATGATAATTATTTCATTTGCTTTACACACAAATTAGTAGCATCTCAGGGAGCATTGTGGCTAATTGGTTAGAACATTGGAGTTTAACCCGTAAGGTCGACGGCTCGATCCCAAACGCCGCCATCCGCGCTGTGTTCTTGAGGAAGGCACTTAATCGCGAGTGCCCAACATGTGGGCACGGCGGTGCTGTGTACAGTACGTGAAGAGTGTATAATCACTAAATCTCCCGCAGAATGGAGATTCCACCCAAGCAATAATTGCAAATTTGTTGCATAGCATAACAAGCACAAGCAAAGTTCCAGCCAATGGACCTCCGGGTTAAACCCGGAGGTCCATTGGTTGAAACATTGTTTGTGTTTTTTGTCCACATGTACATAATTTGAAAGTGATACATTGTGTGATAATTCCACTCCCAGGGTGATTTATATACAATCCACTCTCCATGTACTGTACTTGACTTCAACAGCTGCTAACTCTACTTGTACCGAATTAGTAATGTGGAGAGTCTGGCAGTTGCTCACCGCTACTAATTGGTTCTCCCCGGGTACTCCGGCTTTCTCTACATATAAAACTATCCGACACGGTATGATCCTGGCTGTTAAAAGTGTCAATAAATTATCACTGTATCATTTCGTCATATCGTATATTTGTACAACAGCCTCTAGACTTGAAATCTTTCTGTCCAGCCATCGAAACGTGTCAACGGTGACGATGAAAATAACACACATAGGAAGTAGGAAGTGCGATAGCAGTCTACATAATGCATTTTTTTTTAATTATTTTTTATTATTATTATTATTATAATTATATAATTATATAGATTCGATTCGATATCGATACCATACGTATGCTTCGAGATCGATCCTGAATCAGTCTCAGGATTCGATTTTTTCGAATCTCTCGTACTAACTTCAATTTGTTACATTTCCAACAAAAATAGGATAAAACTGTCATTAGAAAATTCATTCTTGTAGGCTCAATTCCTATTTATTTGAGTAATTGACAATGTTTAATTGTTAGGTAAGGTGTGAATTTGGCCCAGAACATTATCCATAGTTTTGGTTTTTGAAGGCTTAACTTGTTACTATTCACGTTCTTAAGAACGTGAATAGTAACAAGTTAGGCCTTCAAAAACTAAAACTATGGACAATAGGCCTAGCTGTTTCAGCGACGGTGCTACAGAGAACATTTAGTTATTGGTGTTTAAGGTGTTCACTCCGTCGCTCAAGGGTCATCACAGTGTTCCGTAACTTCCGTTTGATGCAATATGAAATAACTTGTCTTTTAAGATTCGATTCAGGATTCGATTCGATGTTGATATCAGAGACACGATTCGATTCGAGATTCGATTCGAAAAGAAATTTGTGATTCGCAGATCCCTAGGTCATATCATGTCGGTGACAGTTTTACGGGTGGAGGAAGCCGGAGCACCCGGAGAGAACCACCGAACAATGACAGGCAGCTGTCAGCTCTCCAGCATCGTAACTCTGAACTCTGCACCACGGCACAGGAAGGGTTAGATTGGTTGAAGACATGCGCACCTTCGACGTGCAGTACGCCTTAGTACACAGCGTCATCGTGCCCCCGTGCGGGCAATCGGGGTTAAGTGCCTTGCCCAAGGACACAACGCGGGAGCGCAAATCAGTCGCTGAAATGGTCACCCATCCAACTACTAACCGCGCTCGACGTTGCTTAACTTCGGTGATAAAATATTTCTGTTGTCGAAGCGAGGGTAGGCACTGTAAATATCCGGGTCGAGGAGTGGGATACACAAGCCCTCGAATCACTAATCGTCCCCTGAGTTCCATCGTGTTCTATGTGCTAGAACACATTGGAACTCAGGGGACGACCTGTTTAATTCTGTTCAGAATTCGACCCTGTTATGGACTGTTTGTTTACCCACTTTTCGTGAAGCGTGCATGTGGGCTACCGTTGGTGTAATGTGATGTTTCGACACCCACAGAGGCATGCAGATATTCTTTCGTGTTCCAGATACAGATATTCCAAATTAACAGTTTATTAATTCACATTGAAATCATCAAGATATGAACATAATCAGTGAAACTACGCGGTGTATAATCATAAAACAACAGTAGTGATGAGGGTTAATTCCTTATAAAAAAAATTCGGGAAAATCAATTAAGGAATGATCGTTTCTTTTTGTCTATTTCTTGAGTTATGAACCCCAAAAAACAAAGTCCAAACTGTGTAAATGGGCGTATTTACGCGATGTTTGGACTTTGTTTTTTGGGGTTCATAACTCAAGAAATAGACAAAAAGAAACGATCATTCCTTATAATAAAACGTTCGCGACCCAAATAAATAAATAGTGTTAGTCGTCCTCTACTTCAGCGAACAAAGACTTAAAAACTAAAACTGGTAGACATATTACTTTTCTGGCATAAAAGAGGGCGCATATTATTGAAATGCAGGTAGCAATTGACACACTTTCCAAGTCAAATGCACTTATGTCATTAAATTTTTTATTGACCAATGAATTACGTAATGCAATGAAAACGTCATAAGCCACGCCTCCCTCAAATTTCATTCAACTGTTCACTTCACGTAAAAGTTACGTTCCGTGGTAGGTGGAAGCAGGCCATCAGTATTACATTGTATTTTGGTTTTGACCGTTTCCCGAGAACTGAAAAACACAGTTTGTAAAAGTGGAGTTAGATATAAAGCCAGATGACATGAAATTAGTTGAATTCAATGTCAAAATTGCCGTATTCGTCGTGACCAGCCATTGTTTACAATCGATTTGGGTAAAACGATGAACGCAGACGATCACCCAGTGTGCGTAAAAATTGAAATGTAAAATAAATACAGTTGTGAAGAAAAAGAAAAAATGACCCACCACGGTCATTTAAATATTTTATAAATAATTTCATGGTGATAAATTAGTAATATAAATTTATTTTTCTTTTTCACATTTAGAACGTGCCAGTGTTCTAACTTCTATTGATTTGATTTGACACCATGTTGCAACTCCGAAGACTGGTATTTTAGGGGCGTGGCTGGGGGCGGACCTAATTGTGTTTTTTTCGGTTCATTGAGTTATGAAAAGAAAAAAACAGAATCGTGTGAGCCAATCGTTTTATCTGAAAACACATGAACCGAAAAAAAAGTTTAATTATTTGAATGGGAAACATTTCTTGCGTTGATTCAAAGAGAATGACAGGTCATGGTATTTTCTTTAGCCGCAATCGGCTGCAATATAAATATATGCGGTTCGCTTTTTCGACCCCTGAAATATTCCAGACGAGTAGGAATCTAAACATAGGCGATAGACCATTTAAGGTTTAGACTGGTTCCAAGCCATAACAGCGTTGGAGGATTCTACTTTTTAATTCCAGCTTTTGAAAATGGTATCTTCCATATCGAAAGATGCCAACTGTTATATCAGTATCAAGGCACCTACACTCAAAAATCAGTTGGGTTAAACTTAACCCAACGAATCGCCCGCAGCCGCCCGCGTAATATGCAAATTCAGCAGCTGAAAAAAAAATTATTTTTCGAAAAATTTCAACAAAAACATATCATGTGACCCCTCTTTGGAACGAGCTCGTCGAGCTCGTTCCAAAGAGGGGTCACATGATATGGTTTTGTTGAAATGTTTTGAAAATGATATTTAAAATAATACGTTTTGAAATCGTCTGCGTTGGTTAAAGGGTTAAACTTAACCCAAGTCAGCTGGGTTGAGAGAATATGAACACGATTGGGTTCATATTCATTCAACCTACTTGATCTAGGTTCATTTTTAACTCAACTTATTTTAGAGTGCATATTATTTTCCTTCCGTCTGTATGTCCGTTCGTGGATAATCAATCCTTCCATCCCTTGGTAAACTGTTTTTGAACAACTGCATCAGTTCTTAAAAAAATCAAACCCAACTTTCAGAAATTTTGGTGTTGCACGTGTACATAGTAAGTTTGGGAAAATTTTGGAAAACCCAACGAAATGTTTAGCGAAAACATTAAGCACTGGGTGAGTGTTTGGAAGCGTACCAGCGTTAACTAATGGTCATACGGGCTTCAAACATTATAAGCCTTTTAAAGACACAGCGCCAGCCCATGTAATACAGGTTTCTTTTAGTTTAGTTTAAACATATTTTATTTGCCACTATATACAGCAAAAAGGATCGGAGAACAAGTTATCACAACTTACAAAAACTCCTCTCCTTAAACAAGAATAATTAAACATTTGCGGCACAATTATATACAATATAGAAATACTAAGAATTAGTGTAGTCATCAGCTAAAGGGTTGAAGATTGGAGATTTAGAGAGATAATGTTTTAACCGTTTTGAGCTCCGGTGGTATCTTCCACATCAGTTCACTTGAATTAGCTAGAAGGGTCTATTTTCAATATTTTCAATATTTTAGAGCTGACCAATCAGTATTTCCAACGAGGAGCCTTGGGGCCACACGTTGGAAACAGTGGTTGGTCTGTACTACTTATTTATTTAACATTATTTTGTCACGGAAAACGGGGTGTTCCACTGGCTTTGTCCGAAAAGGGCCACCGGGGCTCGAGGTGTTAAAGAGTTATAGGATTAGAGATTTCTCGAAGCCTTAAGTACAGCATTCATGGCTGGTTCAGAAAAAGGAGACTGGGTAGCCGATCGAGTTAGCGTAGCAATTACACTGTAAAATATGGCTTTTAAAAATACGATAGTTGTACTGGTGAACAGTTTCTACCGTGTTAGTGTTAAAATGTTAAAACACGGAATCTAACTTTACAGAATCGGCTAGGAATCTCAATTACGGAATGTCTTATATAGCTCGTTTATATGTATACAGGGGAAATGAAGCAACCTGGCCGAGGGTGCAGTCGACACAGAGATAGGTATAGCTGGGAAGTAGTGATACAAGTCAATATTAATGGACCAGAACAGCTAAATATAGTAATAATAAGCAAGGCTGTTCCAGCTGATAGGCTCTTCTACTCTACTGGAGTATACTCCAGGACAAAGGAACAAGGCCAGGTAGACGAAAATTTTTGCATAGATAAATAGAAGCAGATAATTCTGAAAGAATTCGAAATAGTACAACTTGTCGGGTTGTTTGTGGTAATTCTACGAATCGGGAAATTACTCCGGTTCAATCAAACACACCCCCCGAACAAACCCCTGTCCTATAAGAAGATTTTAGGTCATATAGCAACCACGTGCTACCATAGAAACCAAGATGGCGGCCTCCAGTATACAAAATTGACGACCAAAACAAGTATCACCCTAACAACACGCGCTGCGCATGCACACTAACACCACGTATCACTATGGAGATGACGTCACAGGATGGCCGCTGACGCAAGTTACCATGACAACACAATATGGCGCCACAGGTCACGTGACTATGACGTCACAGGAGATCCGGCATGAGATCCAGACAACATGACCTGAAAAGCCCGAGACATACTACTATTGTTACTGCTAAAAGTTTCACAGGAAACCTTTTGAGAACTAGCCATTTTGAGTGGTGCAAAGTTTTTTTCCAAATCAAACACATTCAACGCTTCAATTCCTGCTTTTGCAAAATGGCATTATTCATGCCGAAAGATGTCTTGTAGTAGAAAAATATTTTTTTATGGTAGACCCATTAATATTTTTAACCTGCAGCCATTCGGCTGCAGGTTAAAGCTATTAATTTGAGTTTTCGATATGACAAGTCAACAACCTTCTCGTGTAATGAGGAGAAACCCAATACAGCTCATCAGCTTCTCCATATGACAATCAACAGCCATCTCGTGTAATGAAGAGAAACCAAATATTCATTTCCTCGTTTTCTCCAATATCGAACGATAAGGCCAAGAGGCCCCAAACGCTTACCTGAAGAAGCACCATTAATTCTTCAGAGACAAGATTTTAAATCGCTATAACACCCGGAAATGTGAAAACCAGGAATTCAAATTTGAACAAACCTGTGTTCATTCATTTTTCTGGTATTCAGTGCTACTCAAATGTTACCATAATGCTCAGATAGCCAGTATTTACCATAAAAGAGACGTTATTTCAAGGACATAGAATTCTAAATCTCTACTCTCCTTGGTGGGCAACAAACCCTGTGTTTAAACTCCCACATAACAACATATATACTGTACCAAATATCAAACGATTATGACTGGTAGATCTGTCGAAAAAGATTTTTAAAGATTATCCCCAATATTGCTCTAAATTGAGATTCGGACTCCCATTAGGAGCTCAGATATGAACTACGGGACTTGATTTGAAGCAACCTGAATGTGATTCCCCCAAGAATGCTATATTCTAAATATCAAAGGATTCTGATTGGTGGTTCGGGAGAAAAAGATTTTTTTATTTTTAAAAGCATGCCCACACAGCAGTTTCCCAAGACCAAATTCGGGCTCCAGTATGGAGCCATATATGAACCCAGGGAGGTGAGGAGAACAAACTTGAATCTGATCCCTCAACTACCTCCTGCCTATATACCAAATATCAAGAGATTCTGACTAATTTTTTGCGTGAAGAAACTGTTGGCAGTCGACGAGCAGACGAAAAAAGAGCGAAAACCTCCCAACAAACTAGAATGGTTTCGCCCATTTCGCCGTTGACAGTATTGACTGAAATGATACCTTCCAGGGCGCCAGTGTAGAAAGGATTAAGAATATTTTTTTAATTTTTGAAAATATGGTAATTCAGCATTTTTTCCATTCACTTTACCGTACCCTATAACACAGTCGATTGCCTATTTGAGTCTACTAGACCTAATGATGCTTTATACCAAAATAACAGTCTCTTTCCGTGTGGGTTTGGAAATGGCCGTTTGGAAATATTTCTATTTTTAGGTCCTGGGGTACTTATGACCCCCAAAAAATTACCCCTCCCAGAACTGAAAACATTGCACCTCAAACTTCCATTCAACCAACATTATAGGGTATAATTCAAAAGAGTGCCGAGTACAAAATGTCAACTCATTCCATCCATCGGATCATCAGCAGACGATTTTTTTAAACTACAGGGCAATGTTGTCCTCCTTGTGGGGCATGACGACTTGATTTGAAACATCTCCATAATCACCCCCCCCCCCCATCACCCTTTCTTATCAATAGAACATCGGTTATGCGCCTCTCCTCTGGTGAAGGTTTGTTCAGCTGATACTGAAATGAAACTCCAAAGAATATGATGTTCTAAAACCGGTGTTAATAACGTCATTAGGGCTGGAACGGTTGGCTCATTTTCACATCCGACTAACCGAGAGCTATAACCGGTTAATATCCGGTTATCCGTAATCCTTATTTCACCGAATCTGGGATCAAAACATTTGGAATTGGAAAGCAGTATTCTCAGAAACTATTCCGTAGTGTGTATACAAACGAACGTTGTCGAGTACTCGACAATGTTCGTTTGTATACATACTGCGGAACGGTTTCTGCGATTACTCAATACTCGCGGAAATTGCCGATCATTAACGAAGTCTTGAAGCCAAAGTCGATTATTTCTCAATATACACAGCACTGCTTCGAGGTGTAATCTATCACAAAGGAGAAGCGGCAGATTTACTACGTTTTAACCGTGGAATGACGATCACTATCGATATTTCAGATAACCGGTTGACGTTTTTTTTCAAATCTTTTAGGTGGGTAACCGGTTTCAAACCGGTTATCCGGTTAACCATTTCATTACTAATATTACGTCATGTGACAAGGCTTTTCTATTATTACCGGAGAACTGTACGTTGGAGCTTTTGTATTTGGTCTATCGTCTTCCCTATAAATAAGTATAGAATCGTGTTCCATTCATCTTGACTATTTTATTTCCAATCACTGGAAAGAGTCATAGGCACTCACCAGTAAAATGCATTGAAATATTCTTGTTTGTGAAACGGATACCGTACTTGGTGATGTAAATGCAAAATGTAGGGGTAAAGACTATGAAGTTCCTATTTATAACTTTATTTTTTATGTCCCGTGATCTCTTCAAGTTGCATAACAGATTGTATTTTGAGTTTTTATGGCTGACCAGAATTGATGATAAAATCTACTACTGAGAAGTAGATTGTCAGTATCGTTGATGTTTTCTCGTCAATTCTGGTCTGTCAGAAAATGAGAGTCTCAACTCTTCCAAATCCATAACTTGTCTGTCTCGTCTCAGAAAAAAGGTAATATGACGTCACTGACGTCCGAAACGTTTCGGTGCGATCATGCTAGAAACGTGAAATGCATGGTCAGGACCGCACAATCGTTTGAATGGATTAATGTTCATCGCATGAGTTTGGTTGGGTGCAAGCATACCATGAGAGGCGAAGCCTTGTGTGGTATTCTGCGCCAAACCTATCGAGGGCGATAAACATTAACCCATCAAACGATTGAGATGGTTCTGTGTTTATTACACTCGTTTGCTGATTTTTTTTTAGCATATTCTGTAACACAAAGTAGGAATTAACCAATCCCTCGGAGACGTTACAGCACAAGTGTTGTGGAATGAAAAAATCATACGCATAGACATATCAGGCATCAAAGGTGCGTAAGCTTGCAGAAAACATTGAAACAGCAATAAGGCCGGTGTGTTCAGGACACCGAGTGAAAGTTCGTGGGCAAAATTTTAAAATTCGCATGGATGGAAAAAACGTTGGAGATGAAAGAAAAGACCTGTAAGACATGAAAAAACACTATAGCCTTTAATATATACTATAACAGTATACATTGGGAGAGGGTCTTTACTTCCGGCGTTGAGTAGCTGAGTGGTATAAGACAAAGTTGGGCTCCACTAGGTACCATGTAAAAAATCTTTATATTCTGTGAAGCAAAAATACTCTATAGGCACTCTCTAATAAACTGGGACAAAACAAATCCATACGGATAAATCCGGCATCGAAAGTGGCTTTTAAAGCAAGACTTAGATAGTACTGGGCGTTTCAAACCTTGGTCGTGTTGTCGATTCCAAGTACTCAGAAAATTCGATAGATACAGGGGCGCCGGAACGGTCCAAACATTGGCCCCACCATAACACCCAGATCCCTGTTTTTTTCTAATTATTGCCATCGATTATGTGGGGGAGAAAAAAAAATGACAGTGCATGCAGTTCGTCTTTCGAGAAACATAATTTGACAAAAGTCCCCAGAATTTTGTCATATTATATTCCTCGAAAGACGAACTTTAATGTGGGGGGGGGGGGGGGGGGGGCTCCTACAAATGTTGTGGTCCTGGGCGCCGCCCAGTCTGCCTATTCGTAAATCCGGCCCTGCCCCGAGAAAATGTTTAAAAAATGACATCTCTCAGACCCATTTTGGGGATACTTCTTTAGTATTCCAAGAGGTTGGAATACTAAAGAAGTAGCCCCAAAATCTCCTCATCATAAACTGGTCATTAATAGCCGCCACTGTGTGCCCAATTTTAAAGAAACAAGACGATCTATACGCGCACTATTTTCGGATATCCGCCAAAACAAAATTAAAAAATCATAGCCTAGTTATTTGATATGAATGACGTTCGGCTAAATTCGATTACAAAAATATCATGATCGGCAAATTTTTTGCCCCGACATTGGTCGGGGTGGTCGGGGCGGCTCCGGCGCCCCTGCGATAGACATGGAAATATTTTGTTTAGTCCTGATAATTATTTTAGATAGTTTTTTAAATTTTTTTTTTTTTTTCCTAAACAAAGGTTATGGCTCGTTCGAACGAGAGGTCGGGAACTTTGAAGGACGGTGGTAAAATCAAACAACTTCGTTGCAGTTCGTGCCTCACTGAAAGCGAGCTACACATCAAGGGAGATTACTCTAGAATATACCTTCTCAAGGGACGATAGAGATTGCAAATTGGATTATGGCAAGTCTTGTGTTGATTTAACTTCATATGGTTATCAAATGAAAGTTGGTTTACAATCCTTTGGACTGGAAATGAAAAACTACTGATCGAATGTTGATTGATTTTTCTTCCGAACTATTAATAAGCTACTAAATGACATGAGATCACGAAGTTTCTTTTACGAAAATCAAGTCGCTGACAATCATATCGAATACCCAGATATTATGCAATATAATTTTTTAAATTGTTTGTATCAAATAAAATGAAATCACGCATTGTAACATGCGTCAGATCAATATAGGCTACTGAATTGTGTCATTCATGGCACGAATATGTTTGACAACTCTTTCTGCAGTTTGTGAAATTAGACAACATATGCAGCGGCAATGTAATGCTTTTTCTAGCTACTTGGGAGATTTGACCCTCACGTTATTGATGTCATTTTGCAAAAACCATATGAGGGTCATTGATCAGGACGGGTAAGGGTAGCTTTATCTTACAACAATACAAGCATATTCTCAACACTCCAATCTTAACAGGGGCCCTCCAGCCGTTACATCTTCCCAGGGGGTGTACATCCTGTGGGGGTGGGTCACATCCCAACCCCCAAATATTCTTTGTCTCGTCGTTGAGATAAGTAGTAGAGCAGTCTAATATTGACCTATGGATGGCGTGTTCGAAGGCCTTAGAGTTGGCATAAAATTCACACAGGTGGTTACTAATTTGGTGGTATCCGAGTAGGACAAGCCCCAGAAATTCACTACGGCAGTCGGCAATGACGTGTAAAAACGTGTAATCTGCCATGGCTTTTATCACGACGTCGTGGGTAATTTCTGTGAAAAGCTCGTCGATAAGCATAGGTATACGTACGTAAGAACCTCATGGCAAATTCATATCATAGTCGGAGGGACACGACCCCTCCCCACCCAAGAATATCGGAAGATAGTTACAGGACCGTATCTTCCTGCAGATGTGAATAACGACTGGATGGTCTAAGTTAGGGTTACTCAAAGTAAATACCAATCTTGATGCTTTAAAAATTATGTGTCCTACAGTACGTGGAGAGTGGATTGTAACTAAATCACCCACAGAGTGGGTTATCACCCAAGCTATAACTTTCACATTTTGTAGATATCGACAAAAAACACAAGCAATGTTTCAGCCAATGGACCTCCGGGTTTAACCCGGAGGTCCATTGGCTGAAACTTTGCTGGTGTTGCTTATGCTTTGCAACAAATTTGCAATTATTGCTCGGGTGGAATCTCCACTCTGCGGGTGATTTAGTGATAATACACTCTCCACGTACTGTATATACAACAATAATAATAATTAATTTTATATAGCGTGAAACTACCAAGTGTGCTCTAAAACGCTTTACAGATTGCAGTATACAAGCTATGAAATAAATGATTTGAATAGCTTAGTGTTAAGCTGTTTCTTGAAAGCAAGTTAACTTGGCTGTGACCGAAGATGTGGGGGCAATGCATTCCAGAGTCTTGGACCAGCAACCGAGAAATCCCGCTCACTGGCCAATGCAGATCGCGCAAAAGGTATGGTCAGTGACAAATTGTCAGAAGAACGAGGACTGCACATAGGTATGCTGCGAGTGAGAGACTCACGCAGGTATGCAGGAGCATGACCATGAATGCATTTAAATATTAGCATAAGAATTTTAAAATGCACTTGACTTTGGACTGGAAGCCAATGTAGATTCTTCAAGTTTCTGAAGCAATGTACGTGGCAGACCAAGGAAAAGAGAATTGCAATAATCCTGTTGCTCCAAAGCTCTACCACTGAAGAATGGGTGGAGTTTGCTTTCTGAGTTGCCAGAAGCATGTTTTACTACTTTTTTTGATATGAGGTTCAAGTTTGAGGTTGAGTGCTGATTGACGTTCGTGACTACGGGTGGTTGTCTTTAACATTGTATCTACGTTATGGTTACAGCCTTTCAACGCTGTTCACACAGATTGGCCTTTAAATTTTATTTTGTTTTCAATTTTTACCGAAAGCGTCAAATGCAAAGCTCATGAATACGCATTAGTACGAATTGGTCCAGCTCGTTCCAATGAGGGATCATAAGCTATATTTTTGAGGTAAAAAGAAATGTTTAGATTCGAGCAAGTGTCAGGACGTCGCAATTCAGACATGGGGTGAAATGAAAAGTTCACACATGCAGTCAATAGCGGCTATGTCCACCGTTTGCCTCTTGGATTACACTCTCCCCGCCGAAACGGTCGCATTCCCGCACGCAAGCATCAGAAAACCGTTCTCTTCGTCGGCGATACACTATTGCCCTACCATCAGCGCGCCGTAGACAAAATCGTGATTCATCACTAAAAAGAACTGTGCTCCAACGCTGTTGAGTTCATCAAACACGCTGGCGTACCCATTGCATTCTGACGGTACGATGACGTTGGGTAAGTATTGGTTTGTGGTATGGACTCCTACTTCGGATGCCGTGTTCAGCGAGTCTGTTGCGAACTGTTTGTGGACTGATTCTATTGTTAGTTCGTTCTACCAAGAGTAATTGCTGCAGTCCTCGTCGCCGGAAGGAGGTGATCCCGCAAGTGAGATGTCCTGATGTGTCGCTCTTGTGCAGGGGTTATAACTTTTGGTCGACCTGAACGCGGTCGATCTATACCTTCCAATGGTAAATAGTGGCCACAGTGACTCCGAACTCAGCAGCGAGCTCATCTGGAAGTATCCCAGCCTCATGCATACCAATGGCAAGCAAACTCTGATTTTTGGTTAACCTTGGCATTTTTTTTAAATATCGGAAGACAAAAACTAGCGTGTTTTCTCAATACCCCAGACTCTCTAGCACAATATAACAGAAATAAAATTGTCTGTCACCCATTCAATTTGATATTCTCCGGTAGCAAGTGCTATTTTGAAATCCATAGCAAAATTGTATACGGTTGGGTGGACAACAACAACATGTCATTAAACTCTCTGCACGACTTCTTGTACACAAACATGCAACATTAGAACTATTATATTTCATCCTTGTTGCTATTTTTTCACATTTGTTTCTATTATACTTTCTTTTGGACTCAGTATATTTCGACGCGAACCCCAGAATCGATTCACGCAAAGATTTTCGCAACAAAACCAGCGATAATCCATGTGGTTTCTGGCTACACCTCTGCTACGATTCGCGTGAAAAAGAATTGAGTCAATTTAACCCTTCACCTCACACAATGGATAATACAAGGCTAACACGACATGGAATATATCGACACTTTTGACAATAAAATTGTACAAATATGGCTGTTATTGGAACCGGCTCAATGAGCCGGTTCAAATGACAGCGATATTTGTAAGGTTTTTGGGGGTAAATATTGTTTATTTTATTTTTTTAAAAATTAGCAAATTTAGTTTATGTTTTAAAAATTAAAAAAAGCTGTGCTGGGTAAAGGGTTAACATGTGTTATCAGTATACAACAAGGATTCAACTATGGTGGCCTCATGCGATCCCGTGACCCTCATACTTGGTATGAATTCTCGCAACCATTCTCACGAGAATCCAAATGGATTCCACCAAATTTAGATGAAATATAAGCCGTTATTTACATGTGGTGTCACAACCCCATACAGCACCAGCCCCACTCCCACTCCCGACTCGCACACATACACCGCACGTTTCAGAGTGTGACATCTGTTGTGAATTAGACTTTTACATTTAAATATTATGTGTAACAGTGCGCTTTTGAAACACGAGACGTTACCGGAACATAGGTCTTAAAATTCTGATTAACAATATCAAGCAATTCATCTGTGATTGCCAAATGTCAGGTTGAATGAACTCCAAGAGATTGTGCCAAGCAACCATTTACGAGTCTGAGTCTTAAAAATTTGAGAGATCCGTCAGTGTTAAATAGTTGTGAATAGTTATTTTGTTGTTAAGAAGAAAACTGCTTTGTCGAATCCAATCTAAAAAAATCTATGCTGAAGTTATTTTTAGAAAGCTAGGGATGTCACGATTAATCAATTAACCGATTGTCGATAGGTCACGCCGAAATCGATTAGTATTTCACTATTTTACGTTGTCGAAGAATCGGTAGATTTTACTATTGTTTTTAAAGGTAAAAGGTCAAGAACGTCGACGTTAAACCTCAAGAAACCGTTAGAAGCATTGGTCTCTCGGTACTTTCAAAGCTTTGATGTTCTGAACTTTTGAACATCAGTGTAATAATCAAGACCGGTCGGCAGTTGCGAACTTGCGAAGTTCGCAATTGACGACCGGTCTTGATTATAACACCGACGGTTCAAAAGTTCAGGACATCAAAGCTTTGAATGTATCTAAAAGAGGATCGTTTTTGTTGTTTACATGAGGTAGGGCAACTAACTTGAACTTCATTTTTAACGACTTCAAAGAGAGAGAGGGGGGGGGGGGGGTCATCTAGGTACGATTAATCGATTATTATCGATTATTTGCGACGTTTAATCGATTCCCAAATTTAAAACTCTTGACAGCCCTATAAACCCCCACCCCCTCCGAAATAAAAAATTAAGACTGACTTCAGTCGTAAAGTGGACTCAACTCAAGGCTAAGTTTTACTCAAGATGGATATCAAGTTCAAAATTAAACTCAGACACGAAAACTTAAGTCTACTGGAGAGGCGACGCACCCTTTCAACCCAAGGTCCTTAGATAGATAATTGAGCACAATATTATAGCTATGGCAATTCGGTACATCAATATTGTGTTCGTTGGGATTTTTAGTACAAACCTATTCCTACAATAGGGTGTGAAAATAAATATATACTGCTCCTCTTAAGCTATTTTAGCAATTCGTAGTTCATTATGTTGTTTCCAACGAATTTTCTTAACCCCTAAGGGCCTGGAAAAGTGTCTTGAATTCCCACCATTCCACAGTATCTATAAGTCTAATGGCTTAGTGGTGATTTCTAGTTAAGTCTTGGCT
Organism: Pictodentalium vernedei; assembly: GCA_031216915.1. NCBI lineage: Eukaryota > Metazoa > Mollusca > Scaphopoda > Dentaliida > Dentaliidae > Pictodentalium > Pictodentalium vernedei. The sequence goes on along the minus strand of CM062294.1, from coordinate 523,294,687 downwards.
GCCTGCTAAGGCAGCCAAGACTTGACTAGAAACTACTGCTTAGGTAATTTGTCTATTGTCAGCAGGACCTACTCAATTTGGCATGTTAAGGGCACCTGTTCTGTGGTGGGAAAATTAGGAAATAGACATTTAAGGGTTAATGCAACCATTTATGGGTACATCTGAGGGGATTAAAAACCAACTTAAATCAATAACAATCGATTTTTATCGCAAACAAATCGCGCACAATGATGAAAAATGCGAACTTATTGAAATTTTACTTGTGTTTGTTTTTCAAAAAATTGATTTGAGTCAAAATCTCAGCTGAGTCCAGAATTCAACTTCACTCGGGAATCTGGAATCTGAAATTAAGTTCTTTCCAAATATGGGGTCCTGTTTTTTATTTTATTGGGGCTTTCTCTAAAACCAGTGTTATTAACTTATCGATAAAACACGTTTGTTGAGCTTGTTCCACATACGACTTAAAGGGTATGTCTTGCGATGAAGTAAATGTTTTATTGAAATCATCACGTCAAAGTCGTTTAGTTGAGCACTTTTCCACAGCTATCGTTTTATGGAATCATAACTTGTGTGGCATTCACGATTTCGTTGAATAATCTGTCGGAATACTGTCTGATTTCTTCTATGTGATCTGGAGTACACCTTAACATCTTGAAGTCTTCAATGCACGCCTTTAAAGCCTCTGGACCAATCTCTCCCGAGAGATCTATTTTAGCGATCTCTTTCTGCACGCTATCTTCCTCTTGGAGTAAGGTTTTCATTCCGTTGTGAATATTCGGACTTCTCTCAAGATTGCTTCTGATAAGTTTATTAATTCTGTTAAATAATTCTAAGGCAGGAATGATCGAATCAACAGAAAGATCAGTCTGTTCTGACAAATCTTTGGCGTCATATTTCAGTTCAACACTGTATTTCTGTCTGGTGACTTGAATCTCTGCATTTCCTGAAAAGAAAGGTTGGCAAATAATTGTCGGAACAACAACAATAACAACCATAAATGAAAGTGTCAATGACACTGTAGCTCATCTTGTCAAACTTGAACTTGGTAAGTTATAAATGAAATGGCAAAATTGAAGATCATTGGTACCAATGTTATTTGATGAAATTTCAACATAACAGCATTGTGTATGCACAACGTCAGAGTAATCCATGCATTTTTAAATGTAAACTGTAAGACTGGCTAAAGGAAGAAAGTTGATACACAAATGCGGTATGTTCAGAGGTTATTGTAAATGGCAACTTTTTTCACAGAAATGAATGCTAATCAATAGCTCTTATCTAAAGGTCTTGCCTAATGAGCACACCAAGTTCAAAAACAATCCTATGATAAATGTGGCCTGTAGGGCATGTCAAAGAATGTTGATGCACAAATGCAATAAATTCAATGATTGTTGCTAACAGCAACATTTTTTGGTGGAAATGAAAAGAAAATCAATAGCTCCTATCTTTATCACCCTGCATAAGCATACAAAGTTTCAAAACAACCTGATAATGAATGTGCCCTCTGAGGCATGCCAAAGGAAGATGTTAATGCACAAATGCACTAAGTAGAAGGTCATTGCTTGTGGCAATGGGTTTTTTTTTTTGGGGGGGGGGGGGGGTTATGGAAATTCATAAATAAACCCTCCAGAGAGTGCAAAAGGGGTAATGTCTGACTGATACTAAGCTCTTTGCCTATAAAAAAGATTCGAGAGAAAACGAATCGGGCAGCTGATTTCGAATCGAACCGAAAATCTACTTAAGATTCGAAATTGAATCAAAGTTTCGCAAGGCCTTAATCCTACGATACCTTATGATGGCTGGTCTAAACTAGAAGTGTGATTCTCCGAGATGGGCCTCGATACCCCCGCCGCCATATTCTAAGACAAAAGGGGCATAACTCTGGCAAAAAAAGTCCGATCGAAACTATAATCGCAGGTCCACAGGTTCCTATGGTTGTGAACACTCATGCCAAATTTCAAAGGAATCGATCCATAAACGTCCGAGAAAATCTCCGGACAAATTATGCCATATTCTAAGACGAAAAGGGGCATAACTCTGGCAAAAGGTCTGATCGAAACTATAATCACGGGTGTACAGGTTCCCATGGTAGTGAATATCCAAATCAAGTTTCAAAGGAATCGGCCCATAAACGTATGAGAAAATCTCCGGACAGAATTATGTCCACAGACTGACGGATGGACAAGCTGATTCCAGTTTAGACCCCCCCCCCCCCCCCGCCCACTTTGTTGTGGGGGTATAATTATTACTAAATAATTTAATTTGACGTTTAAAGGTTTATATGGAACTACACCATTCAAGTACACAAAGTGAAATGGTTAACCAATTATCCCAGATGCCACTAAAGTATCATCAGTACCTATTAACCCAGTGTCCAATGATAATGTTTTAGTTTAGACCGAGGAAAAAAAGAAATGGTTTGGGCTTCCCGATCGATGCCAATTTTCATGCCCCACCCTAATCCATTTATAAACACCCCAAAACAATATTTCCTCCATTTAAAATGATATCGGAAAATACCTATGGAACGTACATCAAATCCATGGGAACCAAGAAAATACGCCATACATTTCAACCCTTAATTCACCTTACCCAAGTCGCAGACGACACTTCAAAAAAACGTCCATCACATTAGGTCCTCCAAAGGGAAGTTGGGCATTATAAACAACATGATCGCTCTATTATCCACAAATTTTCGGCCACTTGGCCTTTATCAAGTGGAAAATATATAACAGGTTGCTTACTATGTAAAGTCCATATTCACAATTGATAACCTTAGCAGTTATGAACGAGAAAGAACAGGTTCTTTCTCGTTCATACAGTACCTGGAGTGTGGATTGTAACTAAATCACCCGCGGAGTGGAGTTATCACCCAGGCTATAACTTTCAAATTTTGTACATATCGACAAACAACACAAGCAAGGTTTCAGCCAATGGACCTCCGGGTTTAACCCGGAGGTCCATTGGCTGAAACTTTGCTGGTGCTGGTTATGCTTTGCAACAAATTTGCAATTATTCCTCGGGTGGAATCTCCACTCTGCGGGTGATTTAGTGGTAATACACTCTCCATGTACTGTAACTGCTAAGGCTATCAATTTATGGATAAAAGAGTGATAATTTTTTTTTGTGAATAAAAACAATTCGTCCGTTTCAATGAGGTATCATAAGCTATATTTTGGAGACAAAAATTGAAAAAAGTAATAGAACTGGAATGTCGATTTTTGTAAATGGTCATGACCGCTTTTGGTCGTCACGGTGCGTAAAAGGTTAATTGACTGTATGAGAAAATGAAATATAAACAGTAAATAAATAAAATCTCGACCGACCGACCGACCCTTTTTTTACTGCAAGTAACATGAACCAAACCAGTAATTCTTTTCGTCTCAGCCATTTCGTCTGTCGTTTGACGGATCGGCTGTTATTCAAGTGTTCGATGGGCGTCTATGTAAATTATTGAGTTTTATTACACTCCTAACGTCTACTTATAATAGGAATCGGTAAAAAATAAATTGCGTTTTCCCCTCACTAGTGCGATCAAATACCTCGGTGATTATTATTATTATTATTTATTGGTGTTTAAGGTCACATATTTCTGTACAATGGCTAATTATGACAGTTTTACGGGTGGAGGAAGCCGGAGTACCCAGAGAGATCCACCTAGCAACGGCGAGCAACTGTCAGCTCCCCAACATACCAACTCCACACAAGCAGGGTTAGCATTGGTTGAAGACAGGTGCACCATCGACGTGCAGTACGCCTTAGAACACAACGTCACCGTCCCCCCCCCCCCCCTCCACGTTGGCAATAGGGATGAAGTGTCTTGCCCAAGGACACAACGCGGTTGCCGCAGGTGGGATTCGAACCGAGGACCTCTCGGCTTGCAGCCTTGTACCAACCACGTTTGCAATACAACTACTTTTGCAATAAAATTTATTACAAAAGTGGTTATCGCGTACCAACCACTTTTGTAATAAAACCACTTTTGCAATAAACTAACCATTATTGTAATAAACTCTTTTCGGTGATAAATCACGGACGTCCATTTTATAGTCGGACATTGGGGTTGGGTGAGGGACTAGTTTACCTAAAAATGTTTGTGTGTCGTTCAGTGGAATAACGTGTCCATTCACGTATTGGAACTTGGTAGTGACTGAAGAAAGTACGCAAGCACTTTTACAATAAATTTTATTACAAAAGTGGTTATCGCGTACCAACCACTTTTGCAATAAAACCACTTTTGTAATAAACTAACCATTATTGTAATAAACCCATTTTGGTGATAAATCACAGACGTCCATTTTATAGTTGGACATTGGGATGGGGTTAGGGACAAGTTTACCAAAACATGTTTGTGCGCCGTTCAATGGAATAACGTGTCCATTCCGTTCACCTGTTGAAACTTGGAAGTGACTGAAGAAAGTAAGTAACAACTTTTGCAATAAACTTTATTACAAAAGTGGATATCGCGTACCAACCACTTTTGTACTAAACTGACCATTATTGTAACACACCTATTTTTGTGATGAATCACGGACGTTCATTTTATATTTGGACTATAGTTGGACATTGGAGAGGGTTGAGAGCCAGTTACCTAAACATCTTTGTGTGTCGTTCAATGCAAAGTACGCAAGCACTTTTGCAATAAACTTTTTTACAAAAGTGGTTATCGCGTACCAACCACTTTTGTAATAAAACCACTTTTGTAATAAACGAACCATCATTGTAATAAACCTATTTTTGTGATGAATCACGGACGTCCATTTTATAGCCGGACGGTGTGTTTGTTTGGAGAAGGGGTAGCACAAAGTAGCGTCAAATCTATTCCCGAATTTGGTGGGCGCTAAAATCTTACTGCACACGGATGGATGGGGAAAGCTGGGTTTGACGTCTATCGTTTTTGATATGTCAGCCCGAATTCCTCCTACGGGCCCAGTTTTTCTTAAACCCAGTAGTTCCTATCGATCTTGTTGGCCCTTTTATAGGTCGGGTTGAATTCTTCCGCACAATGTTAACCCCAAGTGAGGCGAGAAAATTAGAAATTCTATTACACACTATTGACTGGTGTTAGTAAATTATCACAATACAGGTGGGCGTGCATCAGCCACCAACATCGCTGAAGTTAAGCTCCGTTGAACTCGGTTAGTCTGTTAATGGGGTGACCATTCAGTGATTGATTTGGATTAACACTTCGTGCCCTTGGGCAAGGTACTTTACCTCGACTGCTCGCATGTGCAGCGGGTGGGGAAGCTGACGGTGTGCTGAGATGGACTGGTGTGCACGCGTCTTAACCTTAATTATCCTGACTGCGTAGTACTGATGCACAGTGCGTAGTGCAGTCTTGGATTATGTGACGTTGAAGAGATTATAGGGTCTCGTCGCTGCTTGGTGGTTCTCTTCTGGTACATCGGCTTCTTCCACTCATAAAACTGTCACCGACACAAAATGACTCAGACTATATAAGTGTCGTTAAATGCCAATAAATAAATAAATAAATAACTAGACACACTAAATACCCTTTTTCGTCGTATGGAACAATGAATGCTGTGAACATGAGCACTTTGCGCGCAAAATCATATGTCTCAAAATGAAGATTATGAAAATGAGTTCAATGTGTGCAAAATCATATGTATCATAGTCTCATTTCGATATTTTTGGATCCACCGAGTCACTAACTAGGACTCATTAAATGGATTCTAAGGGAAAATCATTTTACATACAGGGACTTTCTGCTTTCAATGGAGATAACTCTTGTTATTTTTTTAAACAATAAACAGAGAGGGAAAATGGAAGGAGAGGAGCTTCCGCCGCTTCTAGCGCCCCTAGGCTCCCGGTCTCTGCTACCCGATGGCCCCTGCCCCTTGCCATCCCTACCCCAAGAGCCTCTGGTTCCCTGCCGCCCCTGCCACCTCACCCCAGAGCTCCTGGTCCTCTTTTCCCCTGCCACCGCCGCCCATCGTGTCTGGAAGACGCGATATTTTTCGAAAAATTTCTATCCATGGATAGTTTTTTAGACCTTGTCAAGCTGTTTTGGGTAATTCTATATCTAATATCGATCGTTTGGGGTGATTCCATGTTTTCCCAAAACACACTCCGTACAAACATTTGATCCGGAACATTTCCACGTCCCAGCTACAACATTAACATGGTTACCAGAGTAAAATCCACTAAAATACACGAAAGTCGGGTACATTTGTATAATTCAATATTACCGGAACATACTCCCCTCGAATCAAACATACCCTCAAAACATACCCCTGATCTTATACCAAGAGGTAAGGTTTCGTCACCAGGCAATAACGTGGCACTTCAGAAACCAAGATGGCGCCTCTATGCACAAAATGGACGACCAAAACACGTGTCCCCATATACACCCAAGCTGCGCACGCGCATTCGAACCTCGTATCGCTATGGCAATGACGTCACAACATAACCACGCACATTGGTTACATGTCAGCACAACATGGGCGCCTGCAGTCACGAGACATGGCGTCACTTCCGAGATCCATCTGAATTGCAAGAGGGTGGCTGGTATACTGCTGTACTAAACGGCTGCTCTTACGGATGTGGTAGCAGGTCTGACTCTGCAACCGTGAAAAGGTGCTCACATCATATCACTTGAATCTAAACATTTGCCGTTTTTTTGAATGAACATAACAAATATAACAAATATCGAGTATTCAGTAGTAAACTCAACTCAACTGCACGTTATCCCCCTGGTCTTGTCTCCCCGCGTGCCACAAGACAACAAGTAAAACATGCCCCTTAGCTTTTTGGTACACGAAACAATGGCGCAACTTGGACGCTGGTGATAAACTGGATTCAACTTTGATCCCTTTGCAACCATGAAAAGGATTCATTACTGGTCCGATTGCTTGCTCTGAAACGGAGTAATAAATTACGTGCAGTCGCACACGTAATCTTATCAAACATCTGAGTCTGAACTTTCATGAACCTAATTTGACAATATAACAATTGACAACGGCCCGATTGTTATATTGCCATACCGGAAGGATGAGTGTTTCAGTTGACAATATAACAGTTGGCAAATGTATAGTAGTCAAAAGAAATTTATTTACTATGATCTAGTCCTTCCACATAGCACGAAACAGGTTACGCATGCCCCTGATCTTGTGCTGCATGGGCGGACTGCGCAACGGTTAACTTATCCGTAGCAATCATCGTATCTGAACTTGCATCGTTCTTGATATAACCTATGCTTAATGCAGAATAGTAACAGTAACCACTCATGATCAATCTGACGCGGCCCCTCCATGTGCTATCAACCAATTGAAAATCTTGCTTTATATGGGACATTGACCCCCGAATGCAAAGTGGATCAGCGCATCAAAACCCGTGAGCAGATATGAAAAAAGATGTTCATTCTATTTTAGGTCAATATTATTAAACCTAACAACCTATTATGCAGTAAATTTATTACATTATCGGTTGCTTTGGATGACAAACCTAACCTATTGTGCAACAAATTTATTACATTATCGGTTACGTTGAATGACAAACCTAACCTATTATACAATAAAGTTTATTGCAAAAGTGGTTGCTTAACTTTCGTCAGTCACTTCCAAGTTTCAACAGGTTAATGGACACGTTATTCCATTGAACGGCACACAAACATGTTTAAGTAAACTCGTCCCTCACCCCACCCCAATGTCCGACAATAAAATGGACATGCGTGATTTATCACCGAAATGAGTTTATTACAATAATGGTTAGTTTATTACAAAAGTGGTTTTATTACAAAAGTGGTTGGTACACGATAACCACTTTTGTAATAAAGTTTATTGCAAAAGTGGTTGCGTACTTTCTTCACTCGCTACCATGTTTTAACTGGTGAATGGACACGTTATTCCATCGAACGACACACAAACATGTTTATGTAAACTAGAACCTCACCCCACCCCAATGTCCGACTATAAAATGGACGTCCGTGATTTATCACCGAAATGAGTTTATTACAATAATGGTTAGTTTATTACAAAAGTGGTTTTATTACAAAAGTGGTTGGTACGCGTTAACTGTCTGTTCTCTAAAGAATCGAAACCGACTGGGCCGATCGGGACGAAATTTGGCATGGGTGTGTAGTTTGGTCCAATGAAATTTTTTGTGATTCGGACGTGTGGTGAATTGGGGTGGGGGTGCTTCTTCGCGCATGCACTGTAATGATCTCGGAAAGTACTGTGCCGATCACGACGAAACCTGGGATTTAGCACTGTGGCTACAGGGTGGAGCCAATCTTTACGCATACGCAGTTACGATCTTGGAAACTACTGCCCGGACAAAGTCGGTCCCCCATCTAGTCTATTTTTTATTTAAGTTCGTTTGTCTGTGTGTGTGTCTGTTCGCTATAGACTAAAACACGGCTGGGCTGAGAGAGACGAAACTTGGAATTGCGTGAGTAGTTTGGTCACAGGAAGGTGTTTCCTTTAATTGGAACTGGGCCCATCCTCGCCTATGCGAAGTAACGATCTCGGAAACTACTAGGCAGATCGGGACGAAACTTTAGATTTGTATGTAAGATCCACCGGGTAGTGATTTGCCACCGTCGGATGAGTGATGGGGCCGTCTTCGCGCGCATGCGCAGTGACGTTCTCGGAAACTACTGGGCCCTCGGGGAGAAACTTTGTATTACGGTCCGTCAGGTGATGATTTGCAACTATCGGCTCTGGGGTGGGGGGTCAGTCTTTGCTCATGCGCAGTGATGATCTCGGACACAACCAGCCAGGACGAAGTCCCCCCCCCCCCCCCCCCTCCAATCTAGTCTAAATATATATTTGAGTAATCTTGTTTGTTTGTCGCTTCTCTATAGACTCGAAAACGGATGGTCCAATTGGGAAGAAATTTGGCATGGGTGTGTAGTTTTGCCCCGGGAAGGTTTTGAACTTTTCAGACATGGGGAAGGTAATGGTCCGTTTTCGCGTATGTGTAGTAACGCTCTCCAAAGATACGGGGCTAATAAACACAGACAGACATACATACATGCAGACAAACAAGATTACTGTAATATATACACAGACTAGCTGGAGGGCCGGATTCGTCCGGGAATGAGTTAAATAGGCAGCTGAGCAGAGCACGAGCAAACAGATCAGATTACTCAAATATATATATCTTAAGTGGAGTGCCCGACTTCGTCTGGGTTATTGGTACTAAGATTGGATCCCATCCATAGTTGGAAAATGACTACCTGATGGACCCTACATACAAATTCCAAGTTTCGCCTATTCGGCCCAGTAATTAACACGATCGTTACTGCGCATGCCGAAGACGGGCCCCACCCATACCCGATAGTGGCAAATCACTACCCGATGGGCCCTACATACATATCCCAAGTTTCGTTCTCAGTAGTTTCAGAGATCGTTACTGCTCATGCGCGAAGACGCCCCCCCCCCCCCCCTACTCCATGTTCAAATAGCCTGTGTCCTTTTCGGGCCCAAGCTACACAGCCATGACAAAATTTTGTCCCGATCGTCCCAGCTTCGAGTCTATAGAGAACAAACAGACAGACAAAGGAACAAGATTGCTCAAATATATATATATTGACTAAATGGGGATGCTCAACTTTGTCCGAGTGTTTTATCTTGGTGCGTGCGCAAAGACTGGCTCCCAGGCCATAGCCGACGGTGGCAAATTACTACCCGATGCACCATACATACAAAATCCCAGGTCTCTTCCCGATCGGCCTAGAAGTTTCCCATGCCGTTTCTGCGCATGCGTCAAGACGGCCCCAGCCCAAACCCGACGGTGACAAATGACTACCCGGTGAACCCCACATACAAATTCCAAGTTTCGTCCCGATCGAAACAGCAGTTTTCGAATGCGCCATGCGAATGCTTGGAATCGGGCCCCATCCCACACATGGAAATCCCCACACTATGGATCATATATTTATATCCCAGGTTTCGTCCCAATCGGCCGAGTAGTTTCCGATATCGTCACTGCGAAGTCGGGCCCCCAAGCCATGTCCGGAAGCCCCAATCCTTTCCGGGCGCAATCTACACACCCAGGCCGAATTTCGACCCGATCAGCCTAGTCGTTTTCGAGTGTATGGAGGACAAACCAACAAACAAAGAAACAAACAAGATTACTCAAATATATGAAGAGAGGATAGATTTTATCAAAAGTGGGCATTTTACCATAAGTGGTGATCTTGTTCGTTTTATCAAAAGTGGCCGTTTCTTTTACATCAAAAGTGGTCGATTTTATATCAAAAGTGCCTAGCTACATCAAAAGTGGGCGATTTTTACACAAAAGTGGCAGGCTACATCAAAAGTGGTAAATATATCAAAAGTGGGCGCAACACATACTTAGGTAAACTAGTCCCTCACCCCATCCCCAATGTCCGACTATAAAATGGACAACCGTGATTTATCACCGAAATGAGTTTATTACTCTAATGATTAGTTTATTACAAAAAGTGGTTTTATTACAAAAGTGGTTGGTACGCGATAACCACTTTTGTAATAAATTTTATTGCAAAAGTGGTTGTATTACAAAAGTGGTTGGTACACAGCCTGCACCTCTACCTACTGAGCCACCGCGCCGCCCTCGGTGGTTAACATTTCGTGTGAACTTGAAATTTACAAATGAATTTTCACACGCGCAAAACAAAAGTTGTCCTCGCTCCACTAGTGAGTATAACAAGACGTCATAATTACGTCATTTCGCCAACAATCCCGAAAACTATTTTGTGTGGATGCACACAACATCCAATGTGATCTGTGTCAGCCGAAACGGCGATCTGTGTCAGCCGAAACAGCGATCAGCTGATTGTGTAAACAGATTTCTTGCGTGGTATGGGCGTCGGTTTGGATCGTTTCAGTTGAAGCTTCAAATGAAAGGGGTATAATAAAAAGAAAATCTAATGTTTTCTTGTGAATACCGGGATTAATCTCATTCGTGAGTAGTAGTGTATGTTCCCCTACAGGTCTATTCTGGATGACCCCGGTGGATGACCCAAGAAGTGACGTCATGTCACGTGACGTAGTGGCGCCATGTTGTGTTGTCATGGTAAGCCGCGTGAGCGGCCATGTTGTGACGTCATCCCCATAGTGATACGTGTTGTTAGTGCGCATGCGCAGCGCGTGTTGTTAGGGTGATACGTGTTTCCGTCGTCCATTTTGTATACTGGAGGCCGCCATCTTGGTTTCTATGGTAGCACGTGGTTCCTATGTTACCCAATTTTTCTGCAATAGGACGGGTATGTTCGGAGGGAGTGTTCGATTGAATAGGAGTATTTTCCCGATTCGTAAAATTACCACAAACAACCCGACAATCCACGGAAAAACACGGAATCCAAATTTTACGGACTCGGCTAGGAATCTCAATAACGGAATGCCTTATATGTATACAGGGGAAATCTGATTCAACATTGATCAATGTTCTAGTCGAGACTGAGATAGGTATAGCTAGGAAGTAATGGATGAGATATGGGGCAGAATAACAGAAGCCAATAGTACTGGTACAAGGCCGCAAGGGAACAAGACTGCTGTAGAAGCTAATGATAGGACAGATAGGCCATAGACCTGTAATGGCTTTGGAGCTTTGGCGACAAGATGGAAGCGGTTGGTAAGACTACATTAGACCCATTGAGGGCTTTTACATAGCCTAATGCGACACAAAAGGGATTCTCCAAAAGGTATCCTCGATAGGTATCCTCAATAGGTATCCTCAAATAATACAATACCAGGCCATAGGTATCCTCAAATACTGAAATGAGGATAAGAGTCGTATTAAAAATCCCTCATTGAGGGATTTTTAATGGTCCTCATAACCTCAGAATTCAATGAGGTTATGAGGAATAATAAATGAGGACTCATTGAGAGTTTTTACATAGCCCTCATGGCCTCATACGACAAAAAAGGGATTCTCCTAAAGGTATCCTCGATAGGTATCCTCGAATAATACAATACCAGGCCACAGGTATCCCCAAATACTGAAATGAGGCTAAGAGTCGTAGTAAATTATACCTCATTGAGTGATTTTTAATGGTCCTCATAACCTCAAAATTCAATGAGGCTATGAGGGATAATAAATGAGGACTCATTGAGGGTTTTTACATAGCCCTCATGGCCTCATACGACAAAAAAGGGATTCTCCTAAAGATATCCTCGATAGGTATCCTCGAATAATACAATACCAGGCCATGGGTATCCTCAAATACTGAAATGAGGCTAAGAGTCGTAGTAAATTATACCTCATTGAGGGATTTTTAATGGTCCTCATAACCTCAAAATTCAATGAGGCTATGAGGGATAATAAATGAGGACTCATTGAGGGCTTTTATATAGCCCTCATGGCCTCATACAACAAAAAGGGGATTCCATTGCCACAGATGTTTTGCAAAAAATGGGATTCCATAGGATACGGCCATTGGATATAAGCTTTTATTATACAGAAGGAAGATAACTCTGCATACAGGTTATGGGAAATCAAGCAATCTAATTGGTTAGTTATATAAATGAAACAACAAGAGTACTTGGAATAGGGTCAGAACTAACAAGAATAGACCAGAAATTGCTAAATATAGTAACAATAAGCAAAGCTGTTCCAACTGATAGGCTCTTCTACGCTACTGGAGTATACTCTAGAATAAAGGAACATGGCCAGATCAACGATAACATTTGCATATATAGATAGAAGCAGAGAATTCTGGGTAATGACCAAAGGAACGTGTCTTTTAATGGGAACAACGTCATGGGATAGGGATCCAAAAAGGGATTCTGGGAGAATTCTAAACCAGAACATTACTCCTGTTCAATCGAACGCACCCCTTATACCCCCTTAGTACTATGACACTACGTGCTAAGACGATAAATTGGGGAAATAAAGTCAATTTCGGTGATTTTGGGTGGATTTTGGTGATTTGGAGGGATTGTCGGGTTGTTTGTGGTAATTTTACGAATCGGGAAAATACTCCTGTTGAATCGAACACACCCTCCGAACATACCCCTTCCTATTGCAGAAAAATTGGGTAACATAGGAACCACGTGCTACCATAGAAACCAAGATGGCGGCCTCCAGTATACAAAATGGACGACGGAAACACGTATCACCCTAACAACACGCGCTGCGCATGCGCACTAACAACACATATCACTATGGGGATGACGTCACAACATGGCCGCTCACGCGGGTTACCATGACAACACAACATGGCGCCACTACGTCACGTGACATGACGTCACTTCCGGGGTCATCCACCGGGGTCATCCAGAATAGACCTGTAGGGGAACATACACTACTACTTTCGTGAGATAAATCCCGGTATTCACAAGAAAACATTAGATATCCTCTATATATCCTTCATCATAAAATACTACAAAACTGGATGAATATCAAAGAGATCAAAATCGTGTAAACACTCCGGGAAAATATATAAGGATTTGTAATCTTCACTTATAAAAATAAATGTGACTTCCGCTTTTGATGTTATGGCGTTGCGAGTAATGGATTACATCAACGATACTCTGCATGCAAACTTCACGAAAAGTGGGTAAACAAACAGCCCTTAACCCTTTACCCACCGCAGACGACATCAAAATTTGTTATTTTAAATTTCATTTTTTCAAATTTTTCGAAAAATTGCAACAAAACCATATCATGTGGCCCCTCGTTGGAACAAGCTCATCGAGCTCGTTCCAACGAGGGGCCACATGATATGATTTTGTTGAAATTTTTTGGAAAATAATGTTTTTTCAACTGCTGAATTTGCATATTACGCGGGCGGATGCGGGCGATTCGTTGGGTAAAGGGTTAACAGCTACGAATTCCTTACAGAATTAGACTCCTGGCATGAGAGCTTGGGTCAATACATGTTATATATACATTATCATGACCAAGTGCATGTCTTGTAATTTGTATCAGATTCTAGGTTGTGTTTACAATCGGATCGCAACGAGCCCGTCAGGTAATACAAACTACAGGACATGAACATGGCCATGATAATACAGTTATCTAACAATTCCATTACATAAAGCACGTTTCCCCCATTTTTTCAATTTAAATTGGGTTGAAATAGATCAAAATTTTGAATTTCAGGAACTATATTTTAATGCGTAAAAACAATGCATATATGTGATAGTGCGGTGTTTAGCGGAATTGAATCGGTCTCATACGAAACCGGAACGGTGTCGGTGGCGGTGGTGGAGGGGGGGGGGGGGGGGGGGGGGCTAATCCGAGGTTTGGGGTGCAAATTAAGTTGATTGTTAGATAAAGATGAATATATGATCATATGAAGATTTTTTGTGGCAAGGTAGACTTGAGTATTTACACAAGATTTCAATTATTATTGACACAAAACAAGTGCCGAGACGTGAGGGTTGATATAGTATTACTACATTTCGTGCAAGGTAAACATAATGGCGTTAGATGAAGCAAAAGCTGTTACGCTATGATTAAAGTCACAGCGTAACATCTTTCACGTCATGAAACGTCATGGATTGGGAGGAGTTACCACGTTGATTGACTTGACACCATCTTTGAGGGCAGTGTGACTGGCGACGTTTTTCGCTGGCTCCAGCAATCCAGTTGGATACAGTTCAGCGGTTATAACACATAATATCAACCATGAGAATGATGTAAGAACACAAATAAATACCAATCCTAAACTTATTTGATGATAACCTACCACAACGCTGACGTAAAGTCTTCATGCATTCACTCCACACTGGTATACCGGCAGTGTCTTTCTCAAACATTGCCTTGAAACTGTGTACAGCGCTTCTCAGAGATTTATAGTGGTCTAATAAATCATTATAAAGGTTTGTCTGATCCTAAAACAGAGAAACAAACTGAATTTATTTATTATTTATTTATTGGTGTTTAAGGTCACATACTTATGCACAACGGCTAATCGTGACCGTGACAGTTGTACGGGTGGAGGAAGCCGGAGTACCCGGAGAGAACCACCGAGCAACGACGAGCAGCTGTCAGCTCTCCAACATCGTAACTCTGAACTCTGCACCGCAGCACAGGCAGGGTTAGATTGGTTGAAGACATGCGCACCATCGACGTGCAGTACGCCTCAGTACACAGCGTCATCGTGCCCCCATGTAGGCAATCGGGGTGAAGTGTCTTGCCCAAGGACACAACGCGGTTGCCGCAGGTGGGATTCGAACCAAGGACCTCTCGGCCTGCAGCATGCACCTCTACCAACTGAGCCACCGCGCCCCCAACAAACTGAATAAAGAAAAATATATTTTAAGTGAAGAATGTAGCTTAACTTATTTTTTTATATTTGTTCTCTATTGCTAGGGTGAAAGCATCCCTTCAGTGCAATAAGGCGCCACTTCCAATGCTTTGGCACTGAAGATATTACCTTGTTACACTCAATGGACTAAAGGTTGATGGTGGAGAGGAGTAAGCCTTATTATTTCCAAATGAAACAAAATACTGCATTTTGATTGGCTGAGATGTATCTTGCAATCCACAGTGGCTTTTGTACACCGTGTTTAACCACGGTGTGAAAACAAGAATATACAAGAGCAAGCTATATGGCTAAAAAAGTACCCAATTTTAATTATCAATTCATACCTTCTGCTCGGTTAGGTTAGAACAAAAATAAAAATACAGGAAATTTAATATTTATGTGCAATAAAATATTACAGATATGAATGTCATTGGAACTGGCTCATTGAGCCAGTTCCAATGCTCATTGAGCCAGTTCCAATGCCACCCATATTTGTCTGGTTTTATTTAAGAAACTTGCAAAGTACAAATTTTCTGTCCGTTTTTGCCCACAATATAGGTTAAAGTATTAAGTACACCAACATTTGTGGAAATAAATCCATTGTCCTTGTGTTTTCCAGGGTGTATGGGAATTTACACCGGTTTGGGAACTCATGCACCCTTCGGCTTCGCCTAAGGGTGTATGAGTTCCCAAACCGGTGTAAATTCCCATACACCCTGGAAAACACAAGGATAATTAACATTGCAAGCTGACAGAAAGCATCCCTTCAGTGCAATTTATTTATTTATTTATTTATTTATTGGTGTTTAAGGTCACATACTTATGCACAATGGCTAATCGTGACCGTGACAGTTTTACGGGTGGAGGAAGCCGGAGTACCCGGAGAGAACCACAGAGCAACGACGAGCAGCTGTCAGCTCTCCAACATCGTAACTCTGAACTCTGCACCGCAGCACAGGCAGGGTTAGATTGGTTGAAGACATGCGCACCATCGACGTGCAGTACGCCTCAGTACACAGCGTCATCGTGCCCCCATGTAGGCAATCGGGGTGAAGTGTCTTGCCCAAGGACACAAAGCGGTTGCCGCAGGTGGGATTCGAACCGTGGACCTCTCGGCTTGCGGCCTGCACCTCTACCAACTGAGCCACCGCGCCCCCTTCAGTGCAATAAGGGGCCACTTGCAATGCTTTGGCACTGAAGATATCACCTCGTTACACTCAATGGACTAAAGGTTGATGGTGAAGAGTAAGGCTTATTACAAGCTGACAGAACACATCCTGTCAACTGTTGAGAATGAGATTCAAGGTGTGCAAAATGAAAGGTGATTCAAAAACAACATGTAAAAAAATATGCATCCATTTTCTAACTGGTCGGAACTCTTCTGGACGAACATTTTGGCAACTTTCGAGCGATATTACGTCCCTTGACACTGATGGGAAAACGAGATTTGAACTTCCAACAGAAACGATGTTAAACTTCACCTATCGTCATGGCAAAACAAAAATGGTCAGCGCTATTTACAATGAAAGTGTCAATGACACTGTAGCTTAACTTGTCTGTGTGTTGAGTTTGATAAAAAGGATAATGTTCAATGTTTATGAAAGGATTATGAAATAAGACATGAATTGTGATAGTTGGGAATATGTTAATTTCTATTCCCTGTATGCTGTGTTTTCAATAAAAATAATATGAGGTGTAGACTGTACTAAGGAATTGAGGGGTGGGTTAATGTGACCCTTACAGTTAATGTATGTGGCCCTCACAGTTAATGTATTCCAAAATGAGTCATCCTATCACGTTACAATGAAATCCCTTCATAAATACGACCTGTAGACTGGGATAAAGGTTTTCGGGCTTCGGGCCTGTGTAGCCATCACAGTTGACCGATCGCAAACAAAAGGGGACGTCCTCATTTAGACATTACACTGAGTCATCCTACTAAGTTACAGTGAAATCCCTTCATAAATATGACCTGTAGTCTGTGCAAAAGTTTTTCGGGTTGTAGGCTCGGGCAGCCGTCGTGGTTGAATGATCGCGACCAAAAGTGGACGTTCTCATCTGGGCATTATCTGGAGTCATCCTACCAAGTTATAATGAAATCCCTTCATAAATACGACCTGTAGGCTGTCCTAAAGGTTTTCGGGCTTCGGGCCCCTGAAGCCGTCACAGTTGACCAATCACGACCAAAAGCGGAAGTTATTATCTATACATTATCTGGAGTCATCCTACCAAGTAATAATGAAATCCCTTCATAAATATGACCTGTAGACTATGCTGAAGGGTTTTGGGCTTCGGGCCCCTGTAGCCATCACAGTTAACCAATCGCGACCAAAATTGGTCGTTCTCATCTCGACATTATATGGAGTCAACCTACTAAGCTACAATGAAATCCCTCCATAAAAACGACATGTAGACTGTGCTAAAGGTTGTCGGGTTTTCGACTCGAGCAGTCGTCACGGTTGACAGATCGCGACCAAATGAGGACGTTCTCATCTAGACATCATGCAGAGTCATCCTACCAAGTTACAATGAAATTCCTCCATATGACCTGCAGACTGTGCTAAAAGTTTTGGGATTTCGGACTTGGGCAGCCGTCACGATTGACAGATCATGACCAAAAGGGTACGGTCTCGTCTAGATATTATACAGAGGCATCCTACAAAGTTACAATGAATCCCTTCATAAATACGACCTGTAGACTGTGCTAAAGGTTTTCGGGTTTTGGCCATCACGGTTGACCAATTGCGACCAAAAGGGGACTTTCTCATCTAGACAAGACCCCAAACCTGCATATGACATTTCGTGACGATCGGACAAGAACTACGGGGTGTAGCCTGTGCTAAAGGAAAAGTTTGCTAAGCACCAAATATTTGACACATCATTGTGAAATTTGCTTGTGACATATTTGCGACATTTTTGGTGGATATGATTGAGGGATGTATTGAGATGGTCCCCAGTGTTTACATTAGCTCTCTTGACAGGCATACTTTTCGTGACAGTCATGGAAAGCATGTACCCCTTGATTTTCATGATGTTTTCGTGTACTGTCTACATGTACATGACACGTCTAGGGTATTGAATCTTCATTTCAACACAAACCGCTGTGATTTAATGACTGAATATGGTAAATGCAAATGGAAGAAGACATTTGTCTGAAGCAGAAATGTGGCGGGCTGTAAGGATGGTGGAGCACGGGGCTACCCATCGCCAGGTTGATGAAGCCCTTGGTGTGCACCAAACGGTGATCGCCAGAGCCTGGGCAAGATTTCAGCAGTATGACACACCAGTAAGACGGCATGGTGGTGGCAGAGACAGGGCAACATCTGCAGCTGAAGACCGGTTTTTGATCATTCAGGCCCTTAGGAACCGCTTTGACACAGCAACCCAGCTTTGCAGTGACCTTCAGAATGCATCCTGGGTAAATGTATCGACGCAAACTATCCGGGCAAGGTTGCACGAAGGGGGTCTCCGATCGAGAAAACCATGTGTTCGCATTCCACTGCCCCAGAACCACCGTCAGGCACGACATGAATGGGCCAGGGACCACGTTGGTTCTCTCTTAGAAGATTGGCGACCTGTCCTTTTACAGACGAGTCAAGGTACTGCCTAGACAACACAGATAGGCGTTCTAGGGTATGGAGAAGACCAGGAGAGCGATTCCATGCAGCCAATATTGCTTAGCATGACCGTTATGGTGGAAGGTCAATCATGGTCCGGGGCGGCATCAGCAGGGTTGGATGTACAGAGCTCTGTCCTTGAACGTGGTACATTGACTGCACATCGGTATATTGATTAGATCCCAAGGGGTTATAGTTCATTCAGCTGAAAACTTTGTTATTGTCAGTTCACTTCGATACCTAACATTGGGTTATATTTAGGGGTTATAGTTCATTCAGTTGTAAACTTTGTTATTGTCAATTCACTTCGATACCTAACATTGGGTTATATTTAGGGGTTATAGTTCATTCAGTTGTAAACTTTGTTATTGTCAATTCACTACGATACCTAACATTGGGTTATATTTAGGGGTTATAGTTCATTCAGTTGAAACTTTGTTATTGTCAATTCACTTCGATACCTAACCTTGGGTTATATTTAGGGGTTGTAGTTCATTCAGTTGAAAACTTTGTTATGGTCAATTCACTTCGATACCTTCATTGGGTCAGTTCGATTTTCTTCAATTTGTTCTGTTCACTTCGATCTTGGTTGTGTTGGGTCTTTGTTCACTTTGTTCTGTTCCCTTTCATCTTGATTGTATTTGATCAGAGCTGTTCAGTCTGTCAAACTAGTTCGATCAATCCGACAAGTTTGACCTTCTTTCACTTTGTTATGTTCACTTCGATCTTAGTTCTGTTGGATCTTGTTCAGTTTGTTTTGTTCAGAGTCTTGTAGTCATTGTTGAATTGGGTATTATCAGTCCCTTTCTATACCCCGAGTGTTGATGTCAAATCAGGAAATCCAAATTTTACAGAGTCGGATAGGAATCCTATTTAACAGAATCCCTTTTTAAGAATCCATTTTTCGAAAACGCCTGTGGCTATGGATTCCCTTTTTCTAAAATGAGTCGTCGAGCAGTATGTCGAGTCACTCGAACGAGAAATTGCTCGTTAGCTCATTTGCTCGATGGGATTCGAGTCGTTCGGGCAATATGTGCGAGTCACTCGACATAAGACGGAATCCCACTTATGGAATCCCTTTTTGGAATTCCATTTGTGAAATCCCTTTTTTGAAAACGCCTGTGGCTATGGAATCCTTTTTCTGAAATGGGTCGTCGAGCAGTATGTTAAGTCACTTGAACGAGCAATTGCTCGTTAGCTCATGTGCTCATTTGCTCGGTGGTATTGGAGTCATTCGATTCGTTCGAGCAGTATGTCGAGTCACTCGATCGAGCAATTACTCGATAGCTCATTTGCTCGATGGGTTTCGAGTCGTTCGAGCAATTGCTCATGGAGCAATTTCTCTCTTGGCTCTTTGGCTTATTTGAGGACAAAAGCCCTACTTACGGAATCCCTTATAGGCCCTAGAATCCCCTTTTCTGACATAAGTCGAAGAGTCGTTGAAGGAGTCACTCGAACGAGCAATTACCCTAAAGCTCATTTGTTCGATGGGATTCGAGTCGTTCGGGCAATTGCTCTAAGGCTCATTTACTCGATGAGCTACGAGTCGTTTGAGCAATTGCTCATGGAGCAAGTACTCTCTTGGCTCTTTAGCTTATAAGGGATATTTGGGATAGGTATGTCTTGTGGTAGGGTAATAGTATCCCCATATAAGTATCCTATAAAAGGTATCCTCAAATAATACAATACCAGGTCATAAGTATCCTCAAATACTGAAAAGAGTCGATGAACAATATGTGCGAGTCACTCGAACGAGCAATTGCTCGATAGCTCGTTTGCTCGATGGGCTTCGAGTCGTTCGAGTAATGACTTATCAGTAACTGCTCGATAGCTTATTGGCTTTGGAAATGATATAGGTTTTTGTTATACACAAGGGAGATAACTCTGCATACAGATTATGGGGAAATCAAGCAATCTGATTGGTTACTTATAATCTATATAAATAATCCAGATATATGAAACAACAAGAGTACTCGGAATAGGGTCAGAACTAACAAGAACAGACCAGAACAGCTAAATATAGTAATAATAAGCAAAGCAAAACTCCAGGACAAAGGAACATGGTCAGAGAGACGAAAACTATTGCATATATAGATAGAAGCAGAGAATTCTGGGTAATGACCAAAGGAACATGCCTTTTAATGGGAAAAAAACGTCATGGGATAGGGATCCAAAAAGGGATTTGGGGAGAATTCTAAGCCAGAAAATTACTCCTATTCAATCGAACGCACCCCCGGTACCCCTTGGTACTATAGCACTACGTGCTATACCGATAAATGGGGAATCTGTAGTAAATGAAGTCAATTTCGGTGATTTGGAGGGATTGTCGGGTTCATTTGGGTAATTCTTCGAATTATACGAGGATTCTGGGAGAATTCTAAGCCAGAAAATTACTCCTATTCAATCGAACGCACCCCCTGTGTCCTTTGGTACTATAGCACTACGTGCTATACCGATAAAATGGGAAAATAAAGTCGTTTTGGTGATTTTGGGGGGATTGTCGGGTTTATTCGGGTAATTCTTCGAATCGGGAAATTACTCTTCTACAAAGGAACACACCCTCCGAACATACTCCTGCCTTGTTAGAAGCCATTGGGTCACATAGCAACCACGTGCTACCATAGAAACCAAGATGGCGGCCTCCAGAATACAAAATGGACGACGGAAACACGTATCACCCTAACAACACGCGCAGCGCATGCGCACTCACACCACGTGTCACTATGGGGATGACGTCACGAGATGGCAGCTCACGCGGGTTACTATGACAACCAAACATGGCGCCACCAGGTCACGTGACATGGCGTCACTTCCGGGGTCCCCCGGGGTCCCCCAATGAGGGCCCTCCAGATACATGCTATACTACTACTGAAACAGCGTAGATATCCTCTATGCATTCTTATATCATTCGGCTTACATTGCTCACTTTTGAATTTAATTTTTTTTTTAAATTAAATTTTACCAAACACGAAAGGAGACGATAATTGCAAACAAAATTGGAATAGCTAAAAGGTGTCCAAAATGAGGAGTCATAAGCTACGCTTTGGAAACTAAAATACTAAAATTTGAATTTTTGCAAATAACGCTGGTCGATTTAACCCTTTGAAATCTGGTGGAATCTTCCATTTCAGTTCAGTGGCAGCAGTTGGAAGAGTCAATGTTCATTTCTAGGGGTAAACCAATGAATATTTTCAACGTGCAGCCTTTGGGCTGCACGTTGAAAATATTGATTGGTCTACCATACGCAATCACTAAGCAACCACCCACATTATGACTACCAACAATCTTGGACCGGACAAATTTGCTGACAATGAACGCTTTCAGCCATCGTTTTGAAGTTGTCATAAATTCAGCTCAATATTGGTGTCTAGTATACATTTCATTCATAAAAATGAAAAACAAATCGAGATAACTGAAAATCAATGTTAAATTTTAAATTTTGGCGTTAGGTTCGAGGTTAAAATCTTACCTGAAACCGCTTATAAATTGACTGTATTGGGATTTCTTTAAGTTTAATCTCTGTCGCTTCATCTATGGACTGGCCTACAACAAAACAAGAAATAAACACAATTAACGGTCACAACTGGAAACAAATACAGTGACATACCTGATACGTTAATTCAGAGGCTGCCCGCCCCTTGGGAGTGGTCTGGAATGGGTCCAGGGAGCCCCCGGCCTGAGGGGGGGGGGGGGCGAAAAAGTAGTTGAAATGATAAAACAATTGAGGGAAGATGGAGAGGAAGAAGAAAACGAGAAGAGGAAGAAGAAAAGGGGGAAGAGGAAGAAGAAAAAGTACGGCCAGATATGAGATCAGTTTTATATGTGCCTAGGGTCCTCACCGTTCGGAGCCAATATTGACATTTTCTGTCCGATGCCGATGGGATTCGCTGTTGCAAATTCAGTCAGGGATGTGGCTAGAGGGTTTCAGCTGGGGGGGGGGGGGGGGGGGGGGTTGCACCGGTGTAAATTCCAACTGTGAGTAGTTTCGATAGTTGGTTGGGTGATATCTTTTAACCCTTTAACCAACGAATCACCCGCATCCGCCAGCGTAATATGCAAATACAGCTGCTGAAAAACTATTATTTTTCGAAACATTTCAACAAAACCATATCATGTGACCCCTCTTTGGAACGAGCTCGTCGAGCT
Organism: Pictodentalium vernedei; assembly: GCA_031216915.1. NCBI lineage: Eukaryota > Metazoa > Mollusca > Scaphopoda > Dentaliida > Dentaliidae > Pictodentalium > Pictodentalium vernedei. The sequence continues at coordinate 523,271,722 of CM062294.1, read as the reverse complement.
CGTTCCAAAGAGGGGTCACATGATATGGTTTTGTTGACATTTTGTTTACAAATTTAAAAAAATGATATTTAAAATAATGAATTTTGAAAACGTCTGCGTTGGGTAAAGGGTTTAAAGTGATTATATATATACACATGCTTATGAACCCTTCTGAAAATTTTCACTAGTCCTGAAACGGAAAAGCATCATTTATAATGTGTCTGGGTCAGAAAATTTACCGGATTGATGTCAGAGTCGAGATTTTGAGGCCAATGTCAATTTTAGAGCAGGAAATTTGAAACTCAAGTTTCCAGTGGGAAATAAAAGATCAAAATTTCTCATCATTAAGTTGAAATTTTAATATTTTGCATGAACAATGTTAATTTACTGAATTTCCAACTATTTGATTTTTGACCTCGGAATTTCCAACTATTGAAAAAAATACTCCTAGCTGGGGGGTGAGACACCCCCACACATCCCCGCCCCTGTCGCCACATCCCTGAATTCAGTTTCGTACGCAACTCCATACATGTGCTGATGTCAATGCGTCTATATATATTACTTTCTCTCTAACAAACGCATCCGGTAAAAATAACGCATCGGACCCTAGGACCGTGGCCGCACGTGCTGCGTGACCTAGGCATATATGTCAAAGTTTTGAATTCGAATTCAAGAGTGAAACAAAGTTCACCACTAAAAGGCAAGAAAGATTTCACTGAACTAGTCAATTATCAATCAATTTGACCATGTCCAGTCTTTTCCCCGCCCGTCAAATCTATCGTAACTTTGATGACACACATTCGGAATAAATTTGATGACAGAATCAGCGTGTTAGAATTAAAATGTAAAACTCTACTCACATTTGTGACAATTGGTTCTATTGTTTTGGCCACCATATTTATCATTTATTTATTTATTTATTTATTTATTTATTTATTTATTTATTTATTTATTTATTTATGGGTGTTTAAGGTCACATACTTGTGCACAATGGCTAATCGTCACCACGACAGTTTTACAGGTGGAGGAAGCCGGAGTACCGGGCATCGACGAGCACCTGTCAGCTCCTCAACATTCTAAATCTGTTCAAGCTCCAATCAAGCAGGGTTACAGCGGTTGAAGACATGTCCACCATCGACGTGCAGTACGCCTTAGTACATGGCGTCATCGTGCCCGCCCTGTAGGCAACCGGGATAATGTGCCTGGCCCATGGATACAACGCGGGTCGTCCCGGACGGGGGATCGAACTCAGGACCTCTAGCATAGAAGTCCAACAGTCTATCACTGAGCCACCGCGCACCCCAATTAATAAAAGTGAAGTGTCATTTGGCATTCAGTTTAGTTTCCACATTGTTGCATTGCTGATGCTTACATTTCAGTGGCGTAGTTAGGGGGGGGGGGGGGTTAAGGGGACACCCCCCCCCCCCCCAAAAAAAAAAACAAAAAAAACAAAAACAATTTCAGTCAAACCACCCGGGTGATGTGGCCTAATTATTGATACTTTTCACAACTTATAAATTATGGACACAAACAGACTCAAGGAAATTGTTTTTTCTGTCTCGAATTTCAAAATGTTTCCCGGGGAAGACCCCTCCCGCAAGAGGTGGAATCACCCTCCGCTGCGTGGCTGGGATGATGCTGCGCATCCTATTCTATACCCCCCCCCCCCCCCCCTCAGTAGTCCAATGATCTTAATGTAGCGGCTACCCCTACGTGAAAGGTAGCCACTTTGTTTTGATCACTGAACTAGCCCCCTCGATATTACTCTTGGCCCCCTAACTTTGATATCCTGGCTACGCGCCTGTCCTTAATAGTATGACAATGAGTGCATGTCTGACATGGTCGTATCCAGAACATTTACCGATGAACCAATGTGCGCGCTTAAAACTCCAGGTGCTTCGTCAAATAAAAATAAAATAAAAAAATATCGCTTTTATAAATAAGTGTCCATTCAATTTAGAGATATGTGGACTACCATTCCATATGTAATAGAAACAACCGATATTTTGAGTTTTCGGCCACTTTGTCTTTATCAACGATTATAAAAATACAGACTGCATCATGCAGGGCTTTAGCTGACATTAATAAGCCTTTTTCGAAACTGCCATCTTGGACTTAAATCTATATGTAAGGTTACAGGTCGGGAGGTGTAAACATTTCAAGAAAACACGTTGTAAACAATGGGAGAAGAGAGCGGGTGAAGTGCCTTGGACCCCATTACGTTGATTGGTGCGAATTCGAAAAACATTTAGCCAAGGTTACCATTTGTTTAAGGCAAAGGCAATATTGTATGAGAACTTTCATTGTTTCGAATTGAGTTCATGTAGACATAAATGGTGTTTGAATGCACGCTGTATCATGACTCCGTGACCATGGGCACTGTTTCAACAACTTCCGGGGATTTCCCCAGCCGTGAAACTCCGTGTAACACGTGTCCTTGTTGCCATTAAAAACAAGTCCTCTCCTCCGTAAAAACTGCGATATTCCATCGTTTAACTGGTAAAGTGCTTTTGAGTTTTTTCTGACAACAAATCAAAGCTCATCATATACTGCTCTATTACATTTAATTGGATAGTGCCTTATAGGCACTATCCAATTAAATGTCAGAGAGCAAGGTATTGTATAAAAATCTGATCCATATCAGGGACAATAAAGGCTTCCTCAGACAGAATGTAGCTACAGACAGTTATTGCCTGTCACTTTTAGTAAAGCCCAAAATAGGGCTTCCAGCACTCTACCAGTTAACGTCGTCTAGGGTTGCCCCTTCAGTTAATTCGAATGACGACATCGGTTTTACGAATTTAAACTTGATATTTCACAAAACTAGTTGATTCGGTTGACAGAGAACTCAAAACAATGAACATGGAAATCGCTTTGTTTACACTCCGCGACCTGTGACCTTGCATAGATCAAAGTCCAAGATGGTAATTTCGAAAAAGGCTTATTGTATTTCCGGAAATCTACCTGCATGATGTAGTTTGTATTTACAGTACGTGGATAGTGGATTGTAAGTAAATCACCCGCAGAGTGGAGTTATCACCCATGCTATAACTTTCAAATTTTGTACATATCGACAAAAAACACAAGCAATGTTTCAGCTAATGGACCTCCGGGGTTAACCCGGAGGTCCATTAGCTGAAACTTTGCTTGTGCTGGTCATGCTTTGCAACAAATTTGTAATTATTGCTTGGGTGGATTGTCCACTCTGCGGGTGATTTAATGATAATACACTCTCCACGTACTGTATATACCATCGTTGATAGAGGCCACTGGCCGAAAGCTCCAGATATTGATTAATTTTATTATAAAAAAAAACAAACTCACACTTCCTACCTTCCCACGGAAAAATGTGGGCAGGCTGAATGCAAACATATAGTTTATTTAATGTCGAAAAAGCCCTCAGATTCGCTCTGAGGGCATTAACGTTTTGAAGTTTTCTCGGGGGAGTCACCCGGACACCCACAAATATGAGGGGGATGACCCCTCCTATAACCACCCCACCTCAGGCCCGCGGCCTTCTGATACGCCTTCAGCATATACGGAGTCCCTTGCATATGTATGTCCGCGGGGTCCCAGACACTCTTAAGTCGCCACTGCGGTAATTGTCAGTTCCACTGGAAAAAAATCTGAGTCTTGCAGAGAAGAAACCAAGGGACATTTCGTATGTCGCGCCCCTATAAAAGGAAACAAGTTAGAAAAGTTGAAAACCTTTACCAATCTCGAAAGACATCGTCACGAAAAAAAAAACTACCAAAACTTTTCAAAAATATATCTTATATAACTCTCTCTGGAACAAGACCCATGTTCATGAGGGGGTCAAAATCTATATTTTTGAGACAATAATCGAAAAATAATATTTGAATGTCGATTTTTGTGAATAGCACTGGCTGGCCATACCGGAAGTAGAAGGTTGAAGACATTTATACTATGCTCACTTATGTTATACTTATGAAAAGCCTATATGTTAAATTTTAGCCACCACTGATGTAAAGCGTTTTCAATGGGAATTCCATTACAAAGATTTACACCTATACACTGCAAAAAATATAGGTTCTCTTTAGAACCCAAACTGGTTCTAATCTTGTCCCTGAGATGGAACCAGTTCTGTTTAAACAGTATTTATTTAAAATCAAATAAATTTACCAAGATTAGCATTCAATTGTAACAGAATATTACATGAACTGAAGTAGATTCAGCAGTAAACTTGGAGCTTATTCAACGCAGTCGCCAAACATTTTGAAACAAAGGAGATATGAACAGTTGGCATATCGAACCAGTTTTGGTTCTGCATAGAACCAAAACTGGTTCGATATGCCAAATGTTCATATCTCCTTTGCTTAATAATGATTTGAGACAACCTCGTATAAGCTCTAAACATACGGCTGAAACCCCCTCAATTTATGTTTAATTCTGCTAATATTTAATGTTAATCTCCATAAATTTATTTAATTTGAAATAAATACTGTTTAAACAGAACTGGTTCCATCTCAAGGACAAGATTAGAACCAGTTTTGGTTCTAAAGAGAACCAATATTTTTTGCAGTGTACTAGGAATTTGCCGACTTCGATACATTCATTCTTCGCGATGTTTCATTCAAACATACGACGTTTTGTGGTACTATCTACTACATACAATGACCTTATTAAGTTTAAAATACCTACAATTAAAAATTTAAAAATAAAATTTAAGAATTGTTAATAATAATTTGACTGAAAAGGCAAGGTAAATTCAATTAACTTTGACGATGTGTCTAGCTGTCAATCAGGCATTCAAGTGCAGCCGGTAGAACTGCCTACCGGCGCAGATGTAGACAAAACAAACCCATGTGTTAGCGATAGAAAGTATCGTTTTTTTTTCTCCATTTTAAGTGACAAAGTCGATTATTTATTAAAAGCATGGTCTAAATAAAAGAAATAGGTACAAGGGCCGGTAATCAGAATTAAACCACTCGTATACGGGATAAGGGTTTTAACCGCTCGGCAGCAGGGATGTGGCGACAGGGGTGTGTGTGTGTGTGGGTGGGGTGTCTCACCAACCCCAACCCCCCCCCCCCCCCACCAGCTAGGAGCATATTTTTCAATAGCTGGAAATTCCGAGGTCAAAAATCAAATAGTTGGAAATTCAATAAATTAACATTGTTTATGAAAAATATTAAAATTCCAACTAATGATGAAAAATTTTGATCTTTTATTTCCAACTGGAAACTTGAGTTTCAATTTTCCTACTCTAAAATTGACATGGCCTCAAAATTTCGACATCAATATGGTTTTGTTGAAATTTTTCGAAAAATAATATTTTTTCAGCAGCTGTATTTGCATATTACGCGGGCGGATGCGGGTAATTCGTTGGGTAAAGGGTTAAAAAATATCACCCAGCGCTGCAGTGCAACCACCTATCGAAACCACTCACAGTTGGAATTTACACCGGTGCGCCCCCCCCCCCCCCCCCCCCCCCCGCCCGCTGAAACCCTCTAGCCACATCCCTGCTCGGCGGAGCCTCGTGGTTAACAGCCTTATCCTACTCGTGGTATAAATCTGATTACCGGTCCCAGTACCTATTTATTCTATATGTTTCATGCCCTAAATTTTCTGACTTGCGTCTCTCTTTCTTGACTTTACTTTCACATTAGACCGTGTATCTTATAATTAGTAAGGTTCGTGGAGTTATCTTGACACTGGATGTTCGACAATCGTTTGACATTTCTATTTGGTCAGTTTGACTTTGGGCATTGGACATTCTTTTGACACTCGCCTGATATCATCTTGACGATCGTCGTTTGGCATTCGCCGGTAGTCAGTGACGACGTGAAACCGACTCGAGGCGAATGTCAAACGCCATTCCTGAAACTGGCTATCGGCGAAAGTCAAACGAAATTCAAACGCCGAACGATAAAATAACTATACAGGTGCGGGGCGCGTTGACGTTGCGGTAACCGGTTCTCGTCAGATCACCGAAGTTAACCAACGTCGAACCCGGTTAGTCCTTGGATAGGTGACCATCTGAGCGATCGATTCGGACTCCCACGTTGCGTCCTTGGGCAAGGCACTTAACCCCGATTGTCCACATGGGGGCACGATGACGCCGTGTACTAAGGCGTACTGCACGTCGTGGGTGCGCATGTCTTCAACCAATCTAACCCTGCCTGTGCTGCAGTGCGGAGTTACGACGTTGGGGAGCTGGCAGGTGCTCGTCGTTGCTCGATGGTTCTCTCCGGGTACTCCGGCTTCCTCACCCGTAAAAAAGTCACCGACGCGATATGACCTTGGCTGTTGAAGTGTCGTTAAACCTTAATAAATAAATATAACTACAGGTGAATGTCCAAAGAATGTCACCCGCCGAACATGAAGCTGACTACAGGCGAATGTCCAACGCCCAACTTCAGATTGACTAAAGGCTAATGTCAAGCAAACAACGCAGGTACGGCTTTCACTGTTACAGCTTTTAAAATTTCCTGATTCAAACATTAGGTAAACATGATAAATGAACGTACATTGAAAGTGTCTGTTTTATTTTTTAGGCCTTCCATTGAAAACAGTTTATACTCTACGCAATATACCGTCACATGACGGATGCACTTAAATAGGTATCGCCGCGTGATTCTTTTTAAACTATCACGCAAAAGAGAATTTTGCTCCATAGATCCACTTAAAAAGAATTGAGGAAGTATGACTGATAACAAATTCCGAACTTTGTCACCAACTATTAACTCTCATACGACCACTTTTGTATACTTTTGTATTGCATACTATTTCCCAATGCCAATGCCTTTTGATATCTTCCGCACATCTTCACATGCACATTGCAAACAAATCTCTTGAATAACTAAAAATATTCACCCCTTGCCCCCCAAATACAACGTATGGCCCCTCATTGATACGAGCTAGACGAACTCGTTCTAATGAGGAGTTATAGTCAGGGTTTTTTTGGCAATATTATTTATTTATTTATTTATTTATTCATTTATTGGTGTTTAAGGTCGCATATTTCTGCACAATGGCAAATCATGACCACGACAGTTTTACCGGTGGAGGAAGCCGGAGTACCCGGAGAGAACCACCGAGCAACGGCGAGCAGCTGCCAGCTCCCCAACATACTAACTCCACACAAGCAGGGTAAGGATTGATTGAAGACAAGTGCACCATCGACGTGCAATACGCCTTAGAGCACAGCGTCACTGTGTCCCTACATAGGCAATGGGGTGAAGTGCCTTGTCCAAGGACACAACGCGGTTGCCACAGGTGGGATTCGAACCGAGGACCTCTCAGCTTGCAGCGTGCATCTCTACCTACTGAGCCACCGCGCCCCCTTTTTTAGGCAAAAAAAAAAATAAATAAAATAAAATAAATAATGAAAATAATACTAAAACTTGAAAGAAGAATTTATGAATAGCACTGACCGGTTATGCCGTTACGAGAGATAAAGAGGTAAAGTGTTAATCCTTTACCCAACGCAGACAATATCAAAAGTATTATTTTAATTAGTGGGTTTAAAAAAAATGCATTAAAACCATGTCATGTGACCCCCCTCATTGGAACGAGCTCAGCTAGCTCGTCCAACGAGGGGTCACATGATATGGATTTGTTAAAAAAAATTCTTGCAGCCTGCACCTCTCCCTACTGAGCCACCGCACCCCCGGAAACATGGTATTAGAGTGTGATAATATTAGTTACATGGCCGGAAAGTGACCGGGTATGGGTTAGAACCTGGTCTGTAGGTTTTATACCAGGTGAGGCGAAACCGAGCCTAGTATAAAACCTACAGATCCGGCACCATCCCGTTCCCGGTCACTTACTGAATATGTTACGAATTTGCCGCTCAGATGACCTCCAGGAATAAGGTTAATGAAAAGTTGAAGAAAAATCAACAATTTTACATATATTTACTGTCATTACCACATGAAAAGGGTTAACAAAACACCTTTAAACGTTCAAAAATCTCCTAATCTGTTGAGTAAAACTGTAAACAAAATGTTCGTGTCAGCATAAAAAGGTCGATAGAATCGTAAAAACAATAGAGTACTTTTATGACTACAAATAATACTTTCTGTCCATTTTTCAAATATTTAATACTTTAAATCAATAAATACGGTACCTTGGAAATATGTTTGGTACTTAAATTCTCTTATTTTGTTTAATTCAAATTTTGAAATTTGAAGCGAGTGGAAATGCATCAAAATAATAATGGCGGCTACTCATTCGAGAAAGATAACTCTTGGTCACCGTGTATTAAAGTGACACCCACCGTGTACGGGATTTACCGCCGGTATGCACGTGACATTCTTAGCCAATACAATTCGAGATATATCAACAAATTTGTCAGTGGTGGGGTAACATCTCATCGATATACGGAGGCAGGAAACATTGGACTCAGAAAACGTCGTAGGTTGTGACAATATGTCCCGCAGTTCTGGTATATAATGTACAAAGAGCGCCATGATTAACTTCCTCTAAAATGCAGACGTGAATGAAATCAAAGACACGATAAAATATACAAACCGGGTCATGCTCCCTTATTAGAAACAGAAATAAATATAGGGATGCACGGTTTATCGATAAACCGATACATACCGGTATTCAAACCAATATCGATTGCGTAATTTCAAAAAATATCTGTTTGTCGTCCATTATTTACCCACAGTTCAATTTTCAAGATGTCCTGAGTTTTTTAACTGCAATCCCGAACGAATAATATTATCCCTGTACCTAACGAATTGGCCGCACACGCCCGGGTAATACACAAATTGTGTAGTTGAACAAATATTATTTTTCAAAAAAATGTTAACAAAATTATATCATGTGACCCCTCATTGGAACGAGCTCGACGAGCTCGTTCCAGTGAGGGATCACTTGATATAGTTTTTGCTGAATATTTTTTGAAAAATTCGATAAACTAATATTTAAAAAAATAAATATGATATCGTCTGCCTCGGGTGAAGAGTCATTCGAACTGTATCATCGAGGTATGCTGATTTGTTCCCACTGTGAAGGATCAAAACCGATTATGGTACGTATGTTCAGATATATGAACACTCTTTCGATATACTGGTATACCGCGGTATATTTTGGAATACCGATACCGGTATTCAGTTTCAAATACCGTACAGCCCTAGATAGATACGTACCATAAGTGGGTTGCCGTGAAATGTTTCATGGCTATTTCGTCACCGTGTTGTATCATATTTTGCTTGAGCACACAAGTATATCCAGAAAAATATGATGCAACAGGCACGGACGGATTTCAGGTGGTGTTTTATCACAGAATGGAGATGCAGATAGAATGCCACGCCAATCGCATCCGTGCATTCGAAGTCTTTGTGTAATGGACCAAGGGCGGGACTGGGGCGATTCTGTCTGCGCAATGGTAACTTGCCCTCTGGAGAGTATTTCATGAGCAAAGGCTTATCAAAAAAGTTCAAACCTGAAGAATTGTCATGTGTTGTTGGACGATGTAATCTTGCTGATCTGGGTTCTTTTGCAATGATCATATGCTGATTACTGGTTGCTGTACCATAGTGTTGTTCTGTGTTATCGCTGCTGATTAGCCGTGTTCTGTGTGAACCTCTCTCCTTCTCTTCCTGTCATGCAGTCGTATAGAATGGTGGAGTGGGTTCATTAAAAAAACAAAAAAACCAATATCGTTGTATAAACATTATAGGATTTTGTCGTTAAAACCTTTGCATTGTTTGCACAAAACATCATTTTGCTCTCAAACTCTTTGAAATACCTTGCGAAGCACAAGATGCGATTTAGTCGATGAACCCTGGAGTTCAGTACCTGAACATTTTGCATATGCTCTTTATTGTTTTTCAAAGAATATGGATTACTGCCCGATCGGAGACTCCACCATGCAGCAAAGGCGTAGCCAGACTACGAAGAGGGGTGGGAGGGGGGGATATATTTCTTCCACCACTAAAGTACCGGGACATTATATAAAGTCGTGTGAGACAGCGGTAGAGATTATTATTATCCTCGCTGGGTATATGGGTGGGATTGGGAAATCCCACCCGAGGGGCAAGATATTTGAGCTAGACACGAGGCTTGCCGAGTGTCTGGCTCAAATATCTTGCACCGAGGGTGAGAGCTTCCCGTCTACGCAGATACCCAGCGAGAGTGATTTTTCTCACACCATTTTAGGGATGAAACGCCACTAATAAGAAAATACCTTATTTTCCAGGAAACAAAAATTCTTAGTGCGTACATTCTAGGAGAAAACCAATAAAATATTCGGAAAGCTTGTCGAAAGGTATGGTACATACCAAGGGTATATACTTCAAAACACGCAGACTAGCACCACACGTTGAGGGTTAATGCACTGAAGCGACTTCAAGTGAAATGGACTTCTCTGCACACGTGCTTTCCAGACATGTACACTTCAGTTTGACAGGGCGTAATGATATCAGAAGTATAATTCTCTCCGATAATCTGATGAAGCAATATGAGGTGTGCTGAAGTTTTGCTTCGTTTATAAAGTCAGTCGAACTTATGGAAGCAAAACGGCCTTCCATTTTATTTGTTTATACATGTGCAGACGTGATTTGAGATAATAATTAAATAGTTCCGGCACTAATTAAATATGTAAATAGGTTGGTCATGTGGGTGGGGTGAGATAGCTGTCACGTGGGTGGAGTGAGATGTGCATATCTCTCCCAGCTGTCCCACAACGACTTTATATATGTCTCGGCACCTTAGGGGGGGGGGGGGGGGGGGGGAGAAATGCCCTTCTCACCCCACCGCGTGACAGCTATCTCACCCCACACGCGTGACCAACCTGAAGTGGCTTATTCGCATATTTAATGAGTGCAGGTCTTTTCAATTATCGCACGTTCTTCTGTAAACTAACAACATATTGTCACGTTTCGGAAATATTAGCAGACGGACGTTTGTCGAAGAAAATAGAAATAAAAACACAGACCGCAAAATCAAAGACGCTTAATCAGTTAAATGAATTTTTGGATAAACGCCATTTTGAGTGAGCGAGTTGCACGAATTTCCCGTCGAACAGTTATACGAATACATTGCAGAATTCATTATATGACGTCATCGGAATGTGTCAATGTTCATATCACTTCATATCTTTAGCCTCTGTCTTGCCGGCGTTGGCATTTAATTTTGTGGTATATACCTGTGGTAAATACGGAACTTCTGTGCGCTCTTTCCGATAAGCAAATCGCTGCACGTGCCCCTCAATTAATTTTGAAGACGTCAGACTGTTTTGTTGGGGAAGAAAATTATCCCTGATGGGGTTGGGGGGGGGAGGTGAGGTGAGAAAATCTCACCTTCGGGTCAAAATATTTGGTCCAGACACTCGACAAGCCGAGTGCCTGGCCCAAATATCTTGCCCTCGGGTGAGATTTCCCCATCTCACTCCCTCCCCTACCAGGGATAATAAAAATCCCCCACTTACTTTCATTTCGTACTGGGTTAAAACAATTTACCAAAGAACACGATATCAAGATTTATAATCTTCATTTTTGTTTATTCAAATTTAAAAAAAATAATTTCAACAAAACCATATCAGGATAATTATGGTTTTGTTGAATTTTGCTACGCGAGTTATGATTAAGCTTGTGCTGAAAATTTTCGGTTTATATCGCATAAACCGAAGGAAAACAACAGTTATTTCTTATAATTTAATCCGGCTGTAATATTAAAATATAAAAACTATGTGTACGTGAACGAAAAACTTTAATTTTCGCAAAAGACAACAGTCAAACTCGGGAAAGTGTGCAACAAACGGGTCACGTCAATCATTGTCAAATTGTTTGTTGTTTTGATTTTCGATCGCAGACGACAGATATTTAGCAAGTCACGTAACAATAACATTAAAAACATTTTTTTTAAGTTCCCCCAAAATCATGTATGGATGTATGATCTTTTATTCGTCTCCCACTTCGGTATATTTTATTAAATTCAATTGTTACCGAGAAATTATCATTATATTCTCGCTGACTGGAGGCGATGAAACAATCGATGATTGATCTTTGTTTGCAAGCTTGTTATCTATCTATCAGTCTGCCGTCACGCCCTCACAGTGACAATTGGATTGAGTGGGCGGGATTCCAGAGTCTTCAAAGTTGGATCGGATGTGCGAACTTGTAGACATTTCAAATCATTACGTGATTTGGATTATAGGATTTTGACGACTTTCAAGCTGTATGCTTTCAACCAATCTAACGCAGAGGCGGGGCAAATGATTAAATTATTTTTAAATATCTTTTTTTCAACTGCTTAATTTGTAAATTACGTGAGCTGATGCGGTCGATGTGGTCGATGCAGTCGATGCAAAAGGTAAAGGGTAAAGAATGTGTATCCCCATCGAAGGTTTAGGGTGCCGAGGGAGGGGAATAATATTGCATACCAACTGGAGCACCCTGTGTACTTTGCGAAGGCTTAAGTTCCCGGAAAGTGAAGGAATACCTTTGGAATTTTGTGTTGCACTATTAATGTAGTCACAGTGTAACAGCGTTCACTCCATCAAACGTCATGGTCTCAACCTATCGCGAAAAACTAATAACACTGTATCAACTTTCCAATCTCGACTCTCGTTTTTATCATCAATAACAACAAAAACATATTGTGAATATTCAGTTTGGATTGTCACAAAAATATCACATAACCAACTTGTTCATTCTTCACAGACATGAAAGTATAGTCTTTAACCCTCCTTAATGCCTCGCCCACTCTAGCCATATATGGAGAACCTCTATGTACGTCTGCATGCGAGGAGGTTTAATAAAATTTATGACATACTTAAACCTCTATCACCTGATCAATTGTTGGAAAGGGCTCTCTGATAACACCGTATCAACTTTCCAATCTCGACTCTCGTTTTTATCATCAATAACAACAAAAACATATTGTGAATATTCAGTTTGGATTGTCACAAAAATATCACATAACCAACTTGTTCATTCTTCACAGACATGAAAGTATAGTCTTTAACCCCCCTTAATGCCTCGCCCACTCTAGCCATATATGGAGAACCTCTATGTACGTCTGCATCCGAGGAAGTTTAATAAAATTTATGACATACTTAAACCTCTATCACCTGATCAATTGTTGGAAAGGGCTCTTTGAGCCCTTTCCAACAATTAATCAGATGGTAGATTTGATCTGCGCATACCAGAACGTACAGATATTAATCATTAAATAGGTGACATTAGTCGCTTTCCACATCGTAAGTGTTAAAACGCTATCGGTGATTACGAGGCGTCGATAAATTGAAAACCCTCGAAAACTTTTCTTGTTGAATATTGTTTAATTACAGCAGCACCCGCCGCTTCCCCCTCCTCGCTGGTTGCTGCAGAGACACTTTTCTATAAGTGACCAATGATTGTTTCAGCAATCCAGTTAAAAAGAGATTAGTGTGCAGCCCCCATCTTGTGAGTGTATATTAAAAAAACCATTCTGGATAGAACATTTATTTATTTATTTATTTATTTATTTATTTATTTATTTATTTATTTATTTATTGGTATTAAACGACGCTTTCAACAGCCAGGGTCACCTCGTGTCGGACAGGTTTACGGGTTGAGGAAGCCGGAGTACCCGGAGAGAACCGGCCAGCAACTGTCAGATTCCCCAACGTACTAACTCCGAGTAAGCAGGGTCAGCATTGGTTGAAGACAAATGCACCATCAACGTGCATTACACCTTAGTACACAGTGCCACCGTGCCCCCGCACGGGCAGTTGGGATGAAGTGCCTTGCCCAAGGACCCAACGCAGTTACCCCTAGAGGGGATCGAATCTGGACCTTTCTGTTTGAAGTTCAATGCCATAACCACTGAGCCACCGCACTCCCATCCAGCCACTTACCCACGTTTTACAGTAGCAATCTGCGACCACGAAGAATAGCTATTAACTTCTGAAGGTCGCGTTATTACAGCCACTTGAAAAACAATGAATAGAACGTTCTGTTAAATTCTACAGTTAGTACATGTACACTAAAAAAACAGTTGGGTTAAAAGTCAACCCAAGTCAACTGGTTTCATATTCACTCAAACCAGTTGACTTGGGTTGACTTTTGACCCAAATGATTTTTTAGTGTACATGTACTAACTGTATTCACTCAACCCGGTTGATTTAGGTTAATTTTAAACCCAACTGATTTTGGAGTGTACTGAATATTCACATCACTTGCACTCCTCTGAGAATTTCATTTGATGTTGAAAGACATCACGTGCAATCTAAAAACTGTTAGAGTGACCTTCCCTTTGTTTATTCCTTCTACCAAAATGAAGCAAACGATAAGTGCTTCAATATGAACAAGAAAGAATCCCATCTTTATTCTTGAAGGCAGTTTTTCATTCATTATAATTCTTTTATAATTCTTTCTTCTGTCTCTTACAAAGTTGAGTACCCATCAGCTTTCTTCTCTAACTTTGTACATACACAAAATTGTTTCAATATATACATACGTTTTGTTTTGTCATTACGTATAAATTCATGTAACTACTTGTAAACATGTCATAATTTGTAATTGTAAACGTATTTCAAGGAAATGATATAATCTAAGTGCTGGGCACTTGTTATCCAATGCTTTTTGTTGATTATAAACAATTAAATAAGTTTAATCTAATCGGGTGCAATTCATCAGTTTCCATAAAAAGGCCCTTCTGTGACGAAACATTTTGATATAGCCCAAACCCAATTACGTACATTTCTATAGTTTATGTGTAGCTGCGGGGACACGGGAACCTGAGGGTCACAGGAGGCACGTGCCCTACCCCATCCCCTAACTTTTCCCAGAAAATAGTTGAGAGAGAGAGGGGAGTGAGGGACGGGAGGGGGTGGGGAGGGTACAAACTTCTTTACTAATACATTATTTTTACACCATAATACACTACCAGAAAATCAGTATCTTTGTGGAGGGAAAGGTCCCCCACGTCTCATCTGAAGTAATCCAAAACTTTTACTTTTCTTTTGCTCGTATGATGTATCTCTTCTTCGGCTTTTGGAGGAGAAAGAAGTGCACATTTTTGGCTCCATATTTAATAATTTTGTTAAACATAACGCCCATAATGTTCATTTTCCTCGAGTGTAGAGGTGTGTTAGACCCGCCGTAACGTTGTATAAAGTATTCCAACCATTCCACTAATGCACATGGAATGGGAGCGCGGTGTATCAGTGGTTACGACATTGGACTTCAAACCGAAAGATCCACTGTTCGATCCCCGCCCGGAGTAACAGCGTTGTGTGCTTGGGCGAGGCACTTAATCCCGATTGCCCACGTGACGATACTGGGGCGTGCGGCGCGTCGATGGTGCACTTGTCTTCAACCAATGCTAAGCCTGTTTGTGTGGAGTTAGTACGTTGGGGAGTCTGACAGTTGTCCCCCGTTGCTAGGTGGTTCTCTCTGGGTACGCCAGCTTCCTCCACCCGTAAAACTATCCGACACGAGGTGATCATAGCTGTCGAAAATGTCGTTAAACCCCAATAAATAAATAAATAAATAAATAAATAAATAAATAAATAAATAAATAAATAAATAAAAAAATAAATAAATAAATAAATAAATAGGGCACATGGACTGCCACCCACGGATGTATATCAGTGTATAGGTGCCCTTCTATGACCGTGCTCCACCCCCCCCCCCCCAAAAAAAAAAAAAAAAAAAACAAAAAGAGAAGATTTTTCGAACCAAAAGAACTCTGCTTCCTTGCATCAGAGCAATCAATGGCTGTTCACATAGAGGACATTTTCGATGGCATTTTTTTACCATCTGAGTCGCTTATTTGGCAAAAAAAGTTAGTTAGGCCCAATCAGAGAAAATTTTGATTTTTCGAATCGAAAGAACGCTGTTTCCTTGCATCTGACCAATCAATGATAGACTGGACTGCTGTTATATCGAAATACTCTCTATGTGGACTGCCATTGGCAGTCCACATAGAGGTCATTTAGATAAACCGACAGTCTATGCAATCAGGTCCATTTCGCCTTTTGGTCATTTTCGCGAAACTTCATGCGCCAACAGGTGTTGGGATGCGGGGGGGGGGGGGGGGGGGGGGACTCCCAACAGGGCTCCCACCGGCAAATTTCCAGATGGCCCATAAAGCCAGTCCACCCCTGGTGCCTCCAAATCCTAAATGCTTCCTACGCCCTCTGAGCAGCTTGCCATTCTGTTTTGTTTACTCTCAACCTAACACATCAGTAAAACGGTCGGTGATGCGTCCATAAACCCCCATTCACAGTTTTGTCTTCGAAGCATAGCCACTGAACCTAACTAGAACGACTTCGTCGAGCTTCTTTCAATGAGTGGTAATAAGATATGTTTTGGAGGAATAGACCGAAAAAAAATAAATTCGAAAAGCTATTTTTTGACATACCGCGGCTTGAATGGGGCGTTACGCTATGAGTATAAAGGATTATTGGACACTACGATCCTGGCAACTGACTTTAATTCCTTAAAGGCTTCAGTGGAATACTTTCCAATAAGCAGCTCCGGGTCCAGTATCAACAATGAACAAAAAACTGAGAAAGTTTAAGGTATATTGTGCATTCACAGGGTTTAGAATTTCAATTAAGGCGCCATAGTTGACACATGGTCGTGTTTGACACACATTAACCCTTTATCCAACGCAGACGATTTCAAAATTTATTATTTTAAATATCATTTTTTAATTTTTTTCAAAAAATTTCAACAAAGCCACTTCATGTGACGAGCTCGTTCCAAAGAGGGGTCACATGATATGGTTTTGTTTTTCGAAAAATAATATTTTTTCAGCTGCTGAATTTGGATATTACGCGGGCGGATGCGGGCGATTCGTTGGGTAAAGGGTTAAAGCAGTTTGAGTACGCATGCCATTACAGAATATCGCAGGACCCAAACATTGGTGTAGACAGTTTTTCCTGGTGGCGGGGTGAGAAAATAGAACAAGTGGTCTAGCCACGCGAGCAGCTACCAATACGGTCATCTTTTCTGGGAGTGTGGGAGGGGGCGGGGGGGGGGGGGTCAAATTTTATGCTTCTCGTCGCTATTGCCTATCCGTGCTGCATGTGTCTGTTTGTAGCTGCTCTAGGTCGATGTTGCAGAGTGTGCACGAGTGTAGTGTGATTCTCATGGGACGGTTGGGGCAGGGTCAAGCCACAAACAGCATCAAGCAGCCATGCAGGCATCTGTTCAGAAGGTGGGGTAGCGAACAGAGTTTATGTAGCTCATCGCTATTGCCTATGTGTAACCATTCTGGTGTGGAAGCATGTGTGTGTTTGTAACTGTCCTGGAGTCCATATTGGTGTATGCGCGAGTGTACTGTGCTTTTACAGTGTGAGTCTTGCGTGTCGGTCAGGGCAAGGTTAAGCCACGAGCAGCACCCATCAGTCATCTGTTTTGGGGGTGATGGCAGCGAACAGAGCTTATGCAGCTCGTCGCTATTGCCTACCCGTATAAACTCTGGCGTGGCTGCATGTGTGTGCTTGTGGCTGTCATGGAGTCGATGTTGTAGAAAAATACGCGAAGGTGATGTGATTGTTCTTTGTCATTGTCATTGAAAAGAAAATGTCACGTCATGTCAACAACTGAACACTTAGTGTTTTGTGTCTGACAAGAAGAGATGTACAGGGGAGCGCAGTGGCCGAGTATGTGGAGGTGCAGGCTGCAAGCCGAGAGGTCCTTGGTTCGAATCCCACCTGCGGCAACCGCTTTGTGTCCTTGGGCAAGACACTTCATCTCCATTGCCCGCGTGGGGGCACGGTGGCGTTGTGTACTAAGGCGTACTGCATGCCGGTGGTGCACTTGTCTTCAACCAATGCTAACCCTGCTTGTGTGGAGTTCGTACGTTGGAGAGCTGATTGTTGCTCGCCGTTGCTCGGTGGTTCTCTCCGGGTACTCCGGCTTCCTCCACCTGTAAAACTGTCGCGGCTATGATTAGCTATAGCGCATAAAATATGTGACCTTAAACACCAATAAATAAATAAATAATAAATAAGAGATGTACAGATGTGAAGGTGAACCATTACCCTGCCGAAAGTGACTATTATCCAATATTTTATTTTGGTGTTCTACACGATTTGGAAAGCGCAGATCAACATTATAATCTGATTA
This sequence comes from Pictodentalium vernedei, assembly GCA_031216915.1. Classification (NCBI taxonomy): domain Eukaryota; kingdom Metazoa; phylum Mollusca; class Scaphopoda; order Dentaliida; family Dentaliidae; genus Pictodentalium; species Pictodentalium vernedei. Next base: position 523,253,702 of record CM062294.1, on the reverse strand, counting down.
ATTGTTGGAAAGATCTCATCTAGTTCTTTCCAACAATCAATCAGCTGACACTATTAAATATGCAGTCTTTAGATTCTCAAATTTATAGTGGTGCGAAAAATAGATCGAGGGATGCAATTTCTATAGTCCTAAGCAGTATCCGCAGGTCATTCCCCTCCCCTCCCCACACCCTTTCCTTCAGAGAAGTGTGAGAAGCTAATGACCTGGCGGTCCTAGTTAGGACTACTATATCCAGGGATATCCAGGGTTTCAGCTGGGGGGGGGGGGGGGGGGGGCGGGGGGGTGCCACCGGTGTAAACTCCAACTGTGAGTGGTTTCGATAGGTGGTTGCACTGCAGCGCTGGGTGATATCTTTTAAGAACCCTTCTGAAAATTTTCACTAGTCCTGAAACGGAAAAAGCATCATTTATAATGTGTCTGGGTCAGAAAATTTACCGGATTGATATCAGAGTCGAAATTTTGAGGCCATGTCAATTTTAGAGTAGGAAATTTGAAACTCAAGTTTCCAGTTGGAAATAAAAGATCAAAATTTCTCATCATTAGTTGGAATTTTAATATTTTTCATGAACAATGCTAATTTATTGAATTTCCAACTATTTGAGTTTTGACCTCGGAATTTCCAACTATTGAAAAAAAATACTCCTAGCTGGGGGAAGGGGGGCACCCCTCCCCCACCCCTTGTCGCCACATCCCTGACTATATATAGGACCTAACATGAATTATGGTGAGGGGTTGTTCACCCTGATGATCAACAATTTTAAATCAAATTCAGTCTTGGTGGCAAGGTCTTGAAGTCACATTTAATTTTGGTTATTTTTTAAGGTTATGTGCATCACTCTATTTGGTGGTAAGTTACTGTTGGGTTATTTGCAGTCCACAACAATTCACTTTCAAGTTCGGTGGGGACTTATAGTGTTGGAAGGTGAATAAGGTGAGAGACGTGTGAGGAGAATGGAAGTACAGTACATGGAGAGTGTATTATCACTAAACCACCCACAGAGTGGAGATTCCACCCACACAATAATTGCAAATTTGTTGCAAAGCATAACAATCACAAGCAAAGTTCCAACCAATGGACCTCCGGGTTAAACGTGGAGATCCATTGGCTGAAACATTGCTTTTGTTTTTTTTTTGTCCAAATGTACGGAATTTGAAGGTGATACTTTGGGTGATAACTTCACTCCACGGGAGATTTAGTTACAATCCATTCGCCACGTACTATATCTGTCAATTCACCCCATACATTATGTACAAAAGAGGTGGTAACCGATACAGTGTGAGAATGGCTGGATGCAGGGGTGGCGCCAGGGATTTCTCGACAGGGGGGCTGATCTCTCCGACAGGGGGGCTATAACATTTGACATCCCAAATGAAGGAAAATGAGTGAAAATTGGTAAACTGGAGAACCAAAATAGAAGCAAATTGAGTATGTTTGTTGATTATTTAACCCTTTACCTAACCTGAAAAGCAGACGACGCTTGCAAAAATAATTCTTGAATAACTAATGTTTTTCATTTTTGTCTCAAAAACATAGGTTATGACCCCTCGTTGGAACGAGCTCGACGAGCTCGTTCCAACGAGGGGTCATAACCTATGTTTTTGAGACAAAAAAATGAAAAAAATAATGAAAATTAATTGGCGATTTTTGAGAATAGCGCTGGCCGGTTTTGGCCGTTACCTTAGGTAAAGGGTTAAAGTAAACATATTATAATAAGGTCGGGAAATATTTCATCTATAAAGCCAGTTTGACGAACGACATTAAGGAATTTCGTGCGAATCACTATTCTCTATCAAAGTTCCAGTGCTGCACGGATTCGAGACTGACAAGACGAGATATCTACATTCGATTGTCGGAAATTTCTCGTGAAGTCGGGTTTACGAGACTCTCCGACGGACTGACTAAAAATCTCCGACGGCGGGGGGGGGGGGGGGGGGGGGGGGGGCTGGACCTCTCCGACGGGGGGTTGTAGCCCCCTCCCCTCCCCCCCCCTGGCGTCACCACTGGCTGGATGTTTCAGCTTATTGACCCATTGTGTTGGGTCTTCTAAAGTGTTGCCATGTGTATGTGGGTGGGTGGGTGGGTGGGGTGAGGGTAGTTGGCAAATTCATCAACCATTACATAAGTGTACCGAGGTGTACCGAGGTGCGATTCCGAATGGTTGGGTCGTACTCATTTTCACGCTCCTCATTGGGTGCACTGTGTAGGTGCGATCGCACGTCTCAATTTCTATGCAATCATGTGTGCTATAAATTTAAGGTGCTATTTTAGTCATGGGATTTTGTTTATTTTGAAATTCCCACCTCTGATATTCCTTAAATCCAAATTAAATATACACAAATTATACATCAAAATGAAGGTTGGGAGGTATAGAACACGAAAAATATATGAAATCAACTCATAGAGTTGACAGCAGGCATCACTGGTTCCTGGAAGTCTGCTACCGTATTCGTTCCAGAACTGATAATACAATAATATTTCACGAGAACAACTTGTGGCCAAATGTGCTTCACATATCCAATAACAAAGATAGGCATTCAAAATACTTCAGAATTCAGCGACAGGACTGCATTTGGGAAAAGGACAGCATTGTCTGCATTTGCTGATGAAGAAAGATTCCATGTTCGACGGACATGCGCAAATCAATCGATACCACGAATTTCCATCAAAAGACAAAATTGTAATTCTAAGAAATTTCACCAGGTGTCATGATATATTGCATAGAATATGGCAAATGTGCAGTCTCTATATAATAATAGTATGCTGTATTAAGGCGATCTTTCTCATTATTTGATTTTAGACGGCGTTGTTTTTCGATGCCTTTTCCGTCCGATGACGTAGACCGGAAATCGAATGTAATTTACAATGTAAACAAAGGCGTCCGTTTTGGACATTACCCCCATGCAGCTCTGTCGCTGTGTTATGAAGAATTTTGATGCCCTAGCTTTGTTCTTGGATATGTGAAGCACATTTGGCCACAAGTTGTTCTCAGGAAATATTATTGTATTGTCAGTTCCGGTACGAATACGGTAGCAGACTTCCAGGAACCAGTGGTGCCTTCTGGGCCAGTGCTGGCAACTCTATGGGTTGAATTCATATATTTGTCGTGTTCTATAACTCCCAACCTTCATTTTGATGTATAATTTGTGTATATTTAATTTGAATTTAAGGAATATCAGAGGTGGAAATTTCAAAATAATCAAAATTTCATTACTTTTATAGGCCCTTTAGGGCCAATATAAGTAATGAAATTTTGTTTATTTTGAAAATTCTCACCTCTGATATTCCTTCAATTCAAATTAAATATACACAAAATGTACATCAAAATGAAGGTCGGGATGTATAGAACACGAAACACCTGTGTAATCAGCTCATAGAGTCGACTGTAGGCAGCACTGGTTCCTGGAAGTCTGCTGCCGTATTCGCACCAGAACTGATAATTTAATAATATTTCACGAAAATCACTTGTGGCCAAATGTGCTTTACATATCCAAGAACAAAGCTAGGGGATGAAATTTTTTCAAAACACGGCGACAGAGCTGCATTGGGGAAAATTCCAAAGCCTTTGCTTTTGTTTACGAATGAGTATACTTTCGATTTCCGGTCGACGTCATCGGACAGAAAAAGTATGTAAAAACAACGCCGTCTAAAATTAAATAATGAAAAAGATCGCCTTCATACAGTATACTGTTATTAGATAGAGATTGCACAGTTACCATATTCAATGCAAGGTATCGTGATACCTGCTAAAATTTCTTTGAAATACGATTTTGGTTTTTGATGGAAATTCGTGGTACCGAGTAATTTGCGCATGTCTATCGAGTATGGAAACCATCTTCAATAAAAAATGCAGACAGTGTTGTCCTTTTCCAAAATGCAGTCCTATCGCTGTATTCGAAAGTGTTTTGAATGCCTAGCTTTGTTCTTGGATATATGAAGCACATTTGGCCACAAGTTGTTCTGACGAAATATTATTTTATTATCAGTTCTGGTGCGAATACGGTAGCAGACTTCCAGGAACCAGTGGTGCCTACCGTCGACTCTATGAGTTGATTACATATGTGTTTCGTGTTCTACACATCCCAACCTTCATTTTGATGTATAATTTGTGTATATTTAATCTGAATGGAAGGAATATGAGAGGTGAGAATTTCAAAATAAACAAAATTCCATTACTTACATAGGCCCTTAATTAAGAGGTGAGAATTTCAAAATAAACAAAATTTCATTACTTATATAGGCCCTTAAATTTCACCTCACCAAAGCATATGTACAGGTCTCCTATGAGGCGTACAGGTGTGTATGGCAGAATGAAGGTTAAACGGATGGAAAAGCATCGTATTGGTTTTGAATATCTGATATACTACTTCGAGGAATTTTCATGGCCAACGTCGAGTGAAATGAAACAAGGGAAGTTTCAGTTTACAAAATAAAATTGTTTACCTGGTTAGGGCAAAAGCACGAGCATACATTTCCCATCATTCACCACCGATAGTTAAATAGATGTGAAGGATCAACAAGAATCAATTGATAGTCTGCCATTCACTCGATTTTATTTATCATACGGTTTGTTGACAAAATTATTTTCGTCGTATCTTATTCACAGTCACGTGGATGGTGACCCGATAACAGCTGTTTGCATTAACTGTACAGCCCACGACAAAACCCGGAAGAAAAATCGTGTTGTGTGGCATTGCATGCCGTTGTTAACCTTTACATTCTGAACTTCCACAAGGGTCTTGTTCAATGTACACATCGCTTGTGATGCTAGACAGATCCGACATTGCGACTTCTCAATTTGATCGACGTGCTTACCAATGAGATACGTGTTCTTCTGCATGTATTCTGTCAATATAAATCACATGCAGATCGTCTACACTACCAAACAAAACTAGATGGTATTGTAATCGCAAAACGAATTTTCAGAAGTCATCCAACGAATCACGGCCAACGCCGAGCGCCCCAATAACGTGGAGAAGGTGTTGATCGCCTTTTAACCCTTTACTTAACACGAACAGCAGACGACACTTGCCCAAAATTCCTGAATAACTCAGTTTTTCATTTTTTTGTCTCAAAAACATAGGTTATGACCCCTCGTTGGAACGAGCTCGACGAGCTCGTTCCAACGAGGGGTCATAACCTATGTTTTTGAGACAAAAAATGAAAAAATAATGAAAATTAATTGGGCGATTTTTGATAATCGCGCTGGCCGGTTTTGGCCGTTACGTTGGGTTAAAGAGTTAACCTACTAAGACACCCGTTGCCTGGAGAAGAAATTCGGGCCGCAGGGTTAATTCTGTGTCGAGCTCCCTTTCAAAAGTGTTCGGATACTTATTCAAATGCCGAAGGCACGAGCAATGATAGGGGGGAAATTTTGAAATCAGTTATTAAATGGAGAGGGGGGGGGGGGGGGGGCGGTGGCTCAGTTGGTAGAGGTGCAGGCTGCAAGCCGAGAGGTCCTCGGTTCGAATCCCATCTGCGGAAACCGCGTTGTGTCCTTGGGCAAGACACTTCACCCCCACTGCCCACGCGGGGGCACGGTGACGTTGTGTACTAAGGCGTACTGCACGTCGATGGTGCACCTGTCTTCAACCAATGCTAGCCCTGCTTGTGTGGAGTTAGAATGTCAGTTGCTCGCCGTTGCTCGGTGGTTCTCGCCGGGTACTCCGGCTTCCCCAACCCGTAAAACTGTCATGGTCATGATTAGCCATTGTGCAGAAATATGTGACTTTAAACACTAATAAATAAATAAATAAATTAAATGCAGATTTCCGGCGGCTTTTTGGATAAAAAATCACGTTATTTATTGGCCGTCAAAATGACGTTTTTAGCAGCATGTTTCAAATTTGGAAGTTCATGAGTAAGTATCCAGTGATCTAGAGTTATAGCTTATGCCTGCACAATTATTGAAGTGATAACTTTATTACGTCAAGTTGATTTTTAATAATGTTATTACTTGAAGAAACCTGAGGTCCAAAATTACAACCGTTGGTCAGGTACAGAGATCCGTTCACGATACGGCTCCCTTCTTAACTGTTGACACAGGAGTCAGAACCTTTTGGTGAGCCCTAGTAGAAACATGGTCTGAAAGTCCGTATTTTATTTTTTGAAAGGACGTACCAAAGCAAACAATGAAAATACAGTCTTTCAGGCCATGTTTGCACGGGCTCTGCAACATACTCAAATTTAAAAAAAAAATCCGGCACATTTCACGTTTTGATCCTATGATCCTCTATGACGTCACCCCAGAGTTCGATCACAACGGTTGAGAATTTTCTAGGACGGCACGACATTTTTAGATCTGTTTTTTTGAGGACATTATATTCCCAACCTTTCGAAAGGCTAAAGCTCAAAATGAGATTAAAAATAAAAGGCAGAGACCCCCCCCCCCCCCCCCCCCGTAAAATTGCCATCGCTGGCATCGCTGGAATCGAGTGTCTCAAATATAAATAATTAAAATAAAAAAAACAACAGGTCCACAACTGCACATGACCAAAAATCGGTTGTATAAGTTTCATATAAATGCGGCGCAATTAGACTCAAGAAGGTATGGCTTTTAACCCTTGAGACTTTAATTATCCTGACGTTCAAACGTCACTGGGAATTCAGTTTCTTCAACGTTTTTCAAAATGCGACGTCAAACGTCGGAAAGTACAAATAACAAGATATTTTTCACATCAGTGATTATCTGTTTGAGGGCTAGATTATTTTTGGTGGTCTGAATTTGTTATTCAAACCTTGTTTTATTACAAATTATTGGAGAGTGCCCAGAGGCACTCTCCAATAATTTGTAATAAAACAAATTTATATAAACAAAATATTATTTGTGTTTGACTGAATATGAAATATAAGCAAGGAAAGTATTCGCTTTTGCTCTGGTATCCTCATTTTCTGAAAGCCCTGATTGTGGCTTCTGACACTCAACCAGTTATGAAGTCTTGGCAGCAGGATTATATATACGATAATACCATAGTGTGTTTTGATATGTTTGATATCTCAACGAGTTGAAAGTGAGTTTTTTTCGCGAGGCTTGCCGAGCGAAAAAAACTCACTTTCAACGAGTTGAGATATCAAACATATCAAAACACATTATGGTATTGTTGTATTTATCTTATACCGACCATTTTTGTTCTTTTCTGCATTTTTAAAAGAGTTTTGGGGATGATTTCGCGTCAAAATGTCGACTCATCTGGAGTGGAGTCGACTGCTTTCTCTTGTTGGGCATGAATACATGTGATGTGCGCGGAAAAGCTGTTGGTGCGTAACAAGGTTACAAATTCAAGTGAATGATAGAGTATAGTTCCCCTTAGAAAGTGGCCCTGCAACTGGGAAAACAATTACAGAAAATATACTTACGCCTCAATTCTTATGATTTATGACAAAAATATGTTTGATAATCAATTTCACCAGATTTGACACGATTTATAAACAATTTTGCGAATGTCATCATTATATTATAATATAGAAAAAGACTATAGTCCGTTCTCCAATCTATATGACATAGGGGTATGTGTTATAGATAATCTATAACACATGGGCTATATCTTCAACAGGTATAAGATAAATTAGTATTTTAAGCTGCGATAACATTTGGCTCAACGGTTGTCACTGAGCACTATTCGGGAGAAAATAGGAATTTGAGGCTAAAACTTTAAAAAATCGAAAAATAATAACAAAACAAATGACCACAAAGAATCAACGCGCTGTTTGATATCGAACGTCATAAGACGTACAAAAGTATCAACGCGCTGTTTGATTTCGAACGTCATAAGACGTACAAAAGTATCAATGCGCTGTTTGATTTCGTACGTCATAAGACGTACAAAAGTATCAACGCGCTGTTTGATTTCGTACGTCATAAGACGTACAAAAGTATCAACGTGCTTTTTGATTTCGTACAATAGTATCAAAGGGTTAATGAAGAATGTAGAAAATAGGTTAAACTTCAAATTGACGTAAAAACGTCAAAATGGCGTTAAACCGAAAAGCAATAAAACAGCTGTCTTCTAATTTTTGGAGCTCCACAACATACTAAAATTTCCAAAAAATCTGACGCATTTTAATTTTTGACCCTTTGACCCTATATGACGTCACCCCAAGGTTGAAAATTTCCAAGGACGGCACAGCTTTTTAGCTCACCTGACTGAAAGTCAGGGGGAGCTTACGTGATTACTTTCTGTCCGTTGTCCACCTATCGTCTGTCCGTCGTCCGCCCGGCGTGAACTTTACATTATCGACTCCTCCTCATAAACCACTGGACCGAATTGAACCAAATTTTACATGCATGTTCCTTATCACATGTCAATTCAGGTTTGTTCAAATAAAGTTGTCACGCCCATGGGGGCACCACAAGAGGTATTACTCTGATAGCACCCATAAATTGTTTTCCAAAATTAAAAAAAAAATCCTCTTCTCCAGAATCATCAATTAGATGGGGCGGGGGTAGATTCAAGGTTGTTCAAATCGAGTCCCTGGGGTAATGTTGGGGCTATGGGAGCCCGAATTTTAACTTAGTGGGTCATGAGGAAATGTCTTCAGAAATCCTCTTCAGATCCACCTGTTATAGAATGCTTTCATATTTAGTATACAACATCTCGGCGGGGGGGGGGGGGGGGGGGGGGGGGGGGGGGGGTTCAAGTTTGTTCAAATAGAGTCCCTGGGTTAATATTTTGTCTCACTATTGGAGCCTAAAGTTTAATTTAGTGCAATATGAGGAGAATCTTCCTCTACAGATTCACCAGTCAGAATCCTTTCATATTTGGTATACAACATCTATAGGGGTGGGGCGGATTCAAGTTTGTTCCAATCGGGTCCGGGTCAATATTTGGGCTCGCTGTCCGGGGTGGGGGCGGGGGGGGGGTGCAGTGACTGCAGTGACATAGCAATCCTTGGAAGTTTTGCAGTCATAGTCTACAGCTGACAGAATTGGAATTAGCCAGGAAGACCTATAATAATACTCCTTTGACATGGACACTAGAGTTATTTATAATTTCATGATTTCATTCCTCTGCAGTGTTGATGAATCATGACTCACTGAATGTGACAAAAATACTTCTTTGAACCACTTTGTCAGGTGACCGATTAAGGCCCCTTGGGGCCTCTTGTTGAGATATGTATGTGGAAATTATATTATTATAATCTCAAAATTTCGAAAGGCTATGGATTAAATTGAGGTCAAAAGTAAGGTATAGAAAAATAACGTAAAGTTGGCATCGGGTGTCTCAAATTGAAATTAAAAAAAAAACAAGGTTCACAACTGCACTTGCAAGAAATAGGTGTGGAAAGCTTCTTGACTGTATCCCATATAAATTGTGCGAAATTGGGCTCAAGAATGTAGGGCTTTTAATTAAGAATGTAGAAAATAGGCTAAACTTCAAAATGATATAACAACGTCAAAATGGCGTTAAACTGGAAAAACAATACAAAAAAACCCTCTATGATTTCACCTCAGAGTTTGATTATTTTTCCAACCTTTTGCAAGGTTAAGGCACAAAGTAAGGTTAAAAATAAAAGATATAGAAAAAAGTAAAATTGGAATCGGGTGTCTCAAATTTAAATAAAAAACAAAGGTTCACAACTGCGCATGACCAGAAGTGAGTGTCGGAAGTTTCATACACAGAACGACATGCGTCTGTGAATGAGTTAATCAATGTGGCACGAGTGCAAGCTCAGAACAATAGGACGAGAGGATACAGGCCTTTTATCCTTCCGCGATGGCACAAGTGCCATATCGATTAACCCATTCACTCGCGCGTGTCGTCTGTGTTTATTACACTCCTTCACGTCTATAAAAGCAATTATTAGAAGGACACTCAGCAATTCATTTGACAACTATCAACACAAATTTGACAATCAAATTTGCGAGCGGAACCCCTGTTACTATTTCGTCCCCCGAGTTCCAATGTGTTCTATGTGCCTACCGGCACATAGAACACATTGGAACTCGGGGGACTATTTTTAGCAGCTATCGCTAGGGATTCAAATTGTAATTGCGGTGCACGATTTGTAGATAATTACAGAGAAAATTCGCTTCTATTTAGAAATAGTCCGTCAACGATTTCCGTTCCACACTTGTGTGCGGAACGGATTTTCATATTCCGCATGGTTTAGTGTTGTTGAAGATGGGGATTTCATAGAACAGGCGTGTAATAAATAACCGTATCCCAAATACATAGGGCGCAAGTGGTCTCAAAAAAGTAGGGGTTTTAATGAAGAATGTAGAAAACGGGCTAAACTTCAAAGTCAAGTTAACACGTCTCAATGGCGTGAAATTGGAAAACACAAAAAACCAAAACAGCTATCTCCTAATTTTTTGAGCTCTAAGACAAACTAAGATTAAAAAAAATCCGACGCATTTCAATTTTTGACTTTAAGACTCTCTATGGCATCACACCAAAGTTCAACCATAACGGATGGGCATTTCCGAGGACGGCAGAACATTTTTAGATATGTTTTTGAGGAAATATATTCTCAAAATTTCAAAAGGCTAAGGCTTACACTGAGGTTGAAGATGAAAGGTATAGAAAAGAGCTTTAAAATGGCATCGCTGGCATCTGGTGTCTTATATTTAAATGAAAAAATAAAGGTGCACTTCTGCGCATGACCAGAAATATTTCATACTGTATCCCATACAGCTAAGGCTCGGATTCTCTCCAGATCCCCGTTTTCTACCTTCCCCGGGCCTTATTTCCTTTTGTAACACAGGGTGGGGTGAACGACTCCCCATGGGCTAGAACCCTGGCCGAAATCTCCCTGTTGTTTTTCAGATTCGTGAGGATCTGGGTCAACTAGCAAACCATGGATAAAATATAACTCCGCTTTTAGAGGTAGAATAATCATTAAGTTATGTGTTGTGGTCTGGGTGAATACACAATAAAATAGGAAAACAATTTATACGTGGTTTATTAAGAAGCCAAAAAATAGTATGATATGAAATTGACATGATTGTGAATGATGGGTCAAAAACCACGGGCCCACTATACTTTTTACACAAAAGAGGTTTAAAATTCCACCCAACAAGACTAATAACTTAATCGTTCCCACAGAACTCGGATCTAGAGAGTGCCATTGTCAGAAATGTTGATTCCCACCAGGGCCGAGATGAACGGATCCAAAAATTACGGTACCCTTTATGGTTAACCTTTTACAGGTTACAAAGTGTCCCCATAACTAAGCTAGTGTATAGGTTTAAGTTTGGACAGCTAGATCAAAGCTTTACGCAAATATGAAGTGGACGACGAATTATGAGCGAGACCGCTCTGAGAAAGGATAATTTCGCGGGGAAAGATTTTGAATACTGGAATCTGATTGATCCCTCACTTTCACCTCGACGAATGAAACAACAGCACAATGCATTACGGCGTGAACCAATAAGGTACATCGATTCATTTTAAACATGGAAATGACTAGAAGCCAACAAAAACATAATTAAACCTCTGTTGTGAGCAGGCGAATTATAACAAGAGTAATTTAGAACTTTTATTGTATATTTTATTTCAACTGGTGTTACCAAATCTCTTACACTTCCCCCTCCTTGAAAAAAATGTGTGACATTTTTAGAACCATACAGCAGTTGTTAAATAGATTTCCGATAAATCTTTAATATTTTCCAGTTTTCGTTTAAAATGTGGCGTTCTATATAAAACATTCCTCTATAAACTTTCGCGAGACCCGGCTTACAAACCAATTCCCTTGAAAACATAATATGCAAAATTTAACCTGATATGAAGGAGATGAACAAGTTGTTATACAATTACACATAATTCATCTATCGACTGTTTTACAGTTTAAGTTATTGTCTCTTTAGAAATTCTGTAAAATCTTGATCTTGTCTCTCTGCTTTTTCTGAAGTAGTCCTCTGGTGTTCACTGCTGGAATGTTTCCAATTTCTTTTCACAACTCGATAACAAGATAATTCTTTTGTTCTTTATAGCACGCTAAAGCATTCGCCGTTCTGGTCTGGAGAAGTAAAGTTCTCCTGCATTACCACCACTCACCTCCGATCTGCTACAAGGCGTTCATCGGATTTCGCTTTCTTCGCTAGCACCGATAGGCATGGCAAAAAGGGCGTCAGCAGAATCAGAAAATCAAGAATTCTTTTCTGACACATCGTCGTGTGAGTGCTAGAATGTCCTATGTCCCATAGGGGACATAGGACATTCTAGCACCCACGCGACGACATTGCATACTACAGCGTCCTACTCCGTTGCCGACTTCTTGTGATGGCGTACACTCCATTAATGTGAAACAGACATTCACTTTCTACAGGGATGAGCAAACAAATTAAATGTACGCAGTAACAGCAATTCTAATTGCTTCTCTGCTTCATGGTTTTACAGAAATTTCAAAATGCGAAATACTGGATATACTGGTTAATTTCCCAATAAGACAGGTGAAATACCCACAATACAATTAATGTAGATGAAATTCTGGATAAAATTATTTCTCTGGATTTTACAATTCCGCCAATAATTCTAAAACTATTCAAAATTTAATTGTAACGTTCTAAAGGTCAACAAGGCCACGTGGTTTCCACTAATCAAACACATGTGATAGCTCCCCGACTCTTCCACTATCAACCATATATTACTATCAATGGGACATATCAATAATCAAGCAGAATAAGCAGCTGTATTCAGCTTTTTAGTAGACTGCTCACAGTTGTGCCCCATTTTAAATTTAATGGTCATTTTGGAAATTATATTTTTGGCTATCGACGGAGAACATAATTCCCAACAACCAACTATTTTGCACTAGCATTCAAGAAAAGTTTTTACATTTTAGTAAACGAACGAGAGATGGGCCATTACCCACAAAACAACAAGCCTCAGGATTGCAATTGTTCCGTACTGTAAATTACTTGCCTAATATAAGACACTCCAATGTATACCTCTAAGGTAGGGACCTGCGAGTCGAGGATAAAACTTCGAGCCGAATCTCGAGCCGAATCATCCCTCTGGTATCGAGTCAAGTCGAATCTCGAACCTTGAAACCGGCGCGACGGCGACATTCGTGCTTCCATAGTCTGCAATACCGGTACTCTGCATGCTGGATGAGTTCAGAATCAATTGGTCTGGAATCGAGTATTCTCGCACTGCGAGAATACTCGATTCCAGACCAATTGATTCTGAACTCATAGACTCGCAGTTTTATTCTACCCACTTGGTGGTCGTGGCTCGTGCTCAGCCTCATGACGTCGTCCTTCAGAGATGGGATCGGGAAGATTCGCCCCCGAGAATATTCGTCCCTGGGAATATTCGTCCCCGGGAATATTCGTCCCCGCTCAGTGGGAATATTCGTCCCCTTCAGGTGGGAACATTCGTCCCCTACAGGGGACGAATATTCCCGGGGACGAATATTCTCAAAAACCCGGGGACGAATCTTCCCGGGGACGAATCTTCCCTGACCCTCAGAGATCGTACGGTAGTCCGGGGGTTTAATAATCAACAAAATTGGAGAGCTAATACGTTCAGAGAGCGATTTATTACACTATCGTTAGCGTATGACGGCGTGTTCTTGATGCGAGCGAGTGCACATATAATTCGCCGTTTGAACAGAGGTCGGTTCGAAAAATACGAATCGGACGGTGAGGTATCGAGTCGAATCGAATCTCGGCGATGGTTTCGAGTCGAGCCGAATCTCGAACGGTTCGCAGGTCCCTACTCTAAGGTTAGTTCAATTTGACAAATCAGTAACATCTTCAGTTTTCGCCAGTGCTAAATGATGTATCGCAATGACATCCACAAATATTATCTACGTAATATTAAAATAGCACCCAGACTACTGAAGACAAACCACCTATTATTATCAGAACCCAAGACGCCGGTAGCATATCTTAAAAAAGAAATATACAAATATTTACAAACTCCCACACGTCGCGATTGCTGTTTAATAGGTAAGATTCAACATACGTCAATGCCCAATGTCAATAGAAAATTGACACACCTACACACTGTGTACTACCTACTTTAAATGAGCAGACTACCATGTCTTATTTCGCCTCTTAGGAAAGAACATCATTTTTGGTCACTACCGAGTGTTACCTACGGTAACACAAAATACACCCAAACTAATGAGCAATGCAATTATCTAGCATTTAGCTTTCACTATCGACTTACTAAAAGATTCTTTCTTGAATCAAGTTTACTTAATAGTTAATACCTCAACAAACCTCTAACTTGACCCTGTTTATTAGATTTAAAGTTCACCTTAAACATTTGCAGAAGTTGAAAAGAAAATTGTGGGGTTAAATCCCGTGAACCCTCAATATTACTTTGTGCTAAAGGGCATATAACTCGACTTCCCTTCCTATTTACCCATTGTTGAGTTGCCTCTTATGCCCCATAGATTGATTCACAAAATGAGTCATTTTCATAATGAACCCGGAAAGTGAAGATATTTCAGAAAAATTGTAATTCAACTGCAGATATTTTTTACTAGCAATATCGCTCACAGCTTTTCATGAATAAGCTTTTTGAGCTGCATTGGTACTTTCAGATGTCAAATAATATGGCTGAACATTTAACCTTCAATACCTATACCAGTCTCAAAATACATCCACCTATAAGAAGATGATAAAAATCCTTTATCGGGGATTTTTCACATTCATAAGTGTTTGGGTAGATCGAGCAAATGAGCTTTAGAGCAATTGCTCGATCGAGTGACTCGCACATATTGCTCGAACGACTCGAATCCCATCGGGCAAATGAGCTAACGAGCAATTACTCATTCGAGTGACTCGCACACACTGCTCGATGACTCATTTCAGAAAAATGGGATTCCATAGCCACAGACGTTTTCAAAAAGGGGATTCCACAAATAGGATTCCAAAAAGGGATTCCATAAGTGGGATTCCGTCTTATGTCGAGTGACTCGCACATATTGCTCGTTAGCTCATTTGCTCGATCTGCTTTGAGTCGTTCGAGTAATGACTTACTAGTAACTGCTCGATAGCTTATTGGCTTTGGGAATGATATGGGGTTTTGTTGTACACATGGGAGATAACTCTGCATACAGATTATGGGAAATCAAGCACTGGTGATTATAAGACTTGGACGAGAGAACCAGAGATGGTTTGGACTGGATAGACTGTTTGTGTTTGAGAAACATATGCAATAGGCATTGAAAATGAGATTCTTGGAAAATCAGGTCCTGTACTCCTATTCAATAGAACGTACCCACAGGGCTCTCTCGGTATTATTATAAACCATATGGGGCAAATACCAAGTCAGAAAAATTACTCCTATCCAATCGAACGCACCCCCGGTACCCCTTGGTACTATAGCACTACGTGCTATACCGATAAAATGGGGAAATAAAGTCGTTTTTGGTGATGTGGAGGGATGGTCGGGTTTATTTGGGTAATTCTACGAATCGGGAAATTACTCCTGTACAAAGGAACACATCCTCCGAATATACCCCTGTCTTGTTAGAAGGTTTTGGGTCACATAGCAACCAAGTGCTACCATAGAAACCAAGATGGTGGCCTCCAGTATACAAAGTGGACGACGGAAACACGTGTCACCCTAACAACACGCGCTGCGCATGCGCACTCACACCACGTATCACTATGGAGATGACGTCACAAGCAAGATGGCCGCTCACGCGGGTTACCAGGATAACCAAACATGGCGCCACCAGGTCACGTGACATGACGTCACTTCCCCCTCCGGCTCTCCCTCCGGCCAATCGGGAACGATCTCCACATCTCCTACTACTTTTATGTTTTAGATGGCGGGTCTCTTCTCCATATAGTGAAAGTAAACTAAAATCTACATACATAGAGATAGATGAACAATATGTCAGGTCTGTTGAAGGTTAAGTATGGCAGTGCTGATATAGTTACTCAACCCCAGGTTGAAGAGCTCTCTTAATTTGTAATTTTGCGTGAAAGTGAATACTCTCGGGTCTGACAAATATGATATCATGTTTTTCAGGTTACCTCGATATGTTGATATCTCCGGTACCACCAGGGCAGCGAAACTGTCATTAACTCCCTGCATGCTGCTGGCGGATATTCCTGCCTAGGTTACAAAATACCATGCCACTGAAATAAGTAAAATTTGGGCACATTAACCAAATTTCTCCCCTGTAAATTGAATGAACTTTTGACCAATGATTTGTTTTAGATAGATAAATTAAGATGAATTTTTCATGAAATCTAGACATGGCTGCTGTAAAGCAGCCATGACTAGATTTCATGAAAAATAATTTGAAAATGCTCAGCGAGTTGAGAGTTAAACAAACCTATCATTGATTTTTAAAATTTCTTTGAGTGATTTTAAACCACATATTAGTACCTACATCAAATCTATTAGCAGGCGGAATGTGATGGGGCGACAAATAACAAGCTCCGTGGCTTCCGACTAATTATCAATGATAAATATCCCTCTTGTAACCTTTGTAGAAAAGATCGTGTAATTCTGACACGATGTCATATTGGTAATACAGGATTTACACATTCCTTTTTGTTAGAGGTTAGAGGATAATAGGGGACCAGAGTGTGCCCCTTGCCAGCACGTGTTTACAGGGAGCACACTCTTTTGTATTGCTCTGATTTTATCATGTCAGAGGACGTATTCCACCGAAGTCTCTCTGAGAGATCTATTTTGACATACAAGCCCGCACCAAATTCTAGCATTTCTAAAAGGAATCAACCTTTTAAATAGATTTTAAAATTGTTTTTATTCTTTTACACTTCAAGTCTTAAATCATCAGTTTGGTTTGTAAGGAATTCACAACAGTATCTTCACTCATTGCAGTTTAAACTACTCCGGTCTTTGACATTCAGCTGAAATCATTTCAGAAATTTTAATCAGTCATTTAGCTTTGTAATTGACAATGGGAGGGGGCACGGTGGCTCAGTTGGTAGAGGTGCAGGCTGCAAGCCGAGTGGTCCTCGGTTCGAATCCCACCTGCGGCAACCGCGTCGTGTTCTTGGGCAAGACACTTCACCCCGATTGCCTACATGGGGGCACGGTGACGCTGTGTACTGAAGCGTACTGCACGTCGATGGTGCGCATGTCTTCAACCAATCTGCCTGTGCTGCGGTGCAGAGTTCAGAGTTACGATGTTGGAGAGCCGACAGCTGCTCGTCGTTGCTCGGTGGTTCTCTCCGGGTACTCCGGCTTCCTCCACCCGTAAAACTGTCACGGTCACGATTAGCCATTGTGCATAAGTATGTGGCCTTAAACACCAATAAATAATAAATAATAATTGACAATGGTATGTTTTACTTGCTACCGTTTTCTCGCCAGGATATGTCCTTGACTGCTGGTATGGCGTGGAGCACCAATAAATTAATCATATATAATAAAGTCCATGAACATCACAGGGGGATTTGAAAGACGTGTACTGACATTCACGTGCGCGGAACAATGGAAACACACAATGGTGAGATATTTCCTGCCAATTCCCATAACAAGACGTAACTGATAGGTCTTTTAAAGCGTCACTTAACGCGAAAGGCAGACGACACTTGCAAACAAAAATATTGAATAACTATTTTTTTCCTTTTTGCGTCAAAAACATAGCTTATGACCTCTCATTGGAACGAGCTCAACGAGCTCGTTCTATTGAGGGGTCATAAGCTATGATTTTGAGACAACAAATGAAAAAATAATGAAAATAGAATGGTGATTTATGTGACTAGCTGGCCGGTTTTGGCAGTTATGTTAGATTTAGGGTTAAATAGAGCATTGGAAACCAATGGTAATAAGGTGTAGACAAGTACCGGAGATTCAGACATCATGATTGTTGAATATACCATCGAGAACGCAAAGGACGTTAATATTACCGTTGTCGCAGATGATACAGGTATCTTCGTCCCCACTCCCGATGAACCACTGGTATAGCGAGACAATGGATGGTATCGTATTCCAGTCTGAGACATGATGGTCTAAGAACAAAGGCCCAACAACATGGAGCATTCATGGACACATGTCCAAAGTGGGAGAGGTGATGAAATGTCAAAATCTGTTCATTCATGCATGGTGCTGTTGCGATCCCACACCTGTCGCGTGTGGTTAAGGGAAAGCCAGTCTTCTCAAAAGGGTAAAGGTCGTAAGAGGAAGCCAAGATATTTCTTCTTGTATTAGTGATGCGACTTCAACGCAAGAACAAGTACGTGAAGCTAGCACGAGGCTGTTCAGAATTCTAAACTGTGGCAAGGAGGCATTTTTTTTTTTTTGGCGACGGTTTCGTCAAGTCAAGTAGAACGTCAACCGAAGCCCCAAAATACTACAAACAGAGGGAGCTGCACACTCGCAGTTTGGGGCCAGTTTAGGCTATTGGATGGAGACATCAAACAATTGCGTTCTCGATTCAACATTTTTTTTTTTTTTTTTTTTTGGTGGGGGGGGGGGGGTCAATGGAACCCAACTAGTCCCCCTTATGACAGACTGAGAACCAGCCCGAGACAATTTGTTGTGATTCGTGCGTTGCAGGCTCTCAGGTAAGAAATCATGCGGAACTAACTTATGCTCGTGTCGAAAAATAGTATGAAATGTGTGGTCGGCTAGGGCGCACTGTAAAGGTACAATGCCGAGGACCTGATCCCTGAGGAGAACTATGAAGAAAACTGCTGAATATAGTTTTATCCTATTTGGTTCTTGGCAGGGGATACTACAATACAAGTCATCTGTATTGAACATTATCGTGTGTTTTGTTTAGTCTTTTGATTTTTTTTATCTCGTACGGTGTAGGTATTGGTAGAAAAGGACGTGGAACTAGCTCTTGCAATATCAATTATCTAAGCTAATTTCCATCAATTGTATCTCATTTGTATTTCCATTTAAGGGAAATATCTGGCAGGTGCGTCAATCACCGTGCGGATAATGGTATCGTTATCACACATACATTTGGGCCTCAAATTTGGGTACAATCCTGGTCGCCATCTTGATCTCTTCGTGTCCTTTGTGTTCCAGGAGTATGCTATATGTTTCTCTATAACTTTAGTTCTTCCACATAAAGGTAAGTATTAGGTGTCGGAGCCATATTTCGTGGATATATAGGCATTTATAGACAGCATAATCTATTAACCCTTTATCCAACGAATCGCCCGCGTAATATGCAGATTCAGCAGCTGAAAAAATATTAGTAGTATAGCTCGGGCTTTTCAGGGGCCATTGGCAGGACCTCGGTGCAGGACCTCGGATGTGACGTCATGTCACGTAACGTAGTGGCGCCATGTTGTGTTGTCATGGTAACCCGCGTGAGCGGCCATGTTGTGACGTCATCCCCATAGTGATACGTGGTGTGAGTGCGCATGCGCGGCGCGTGTTGTTAGAGTGATACGTGTTTCCGTCGTCCATTTTGTATACTGGAGGCCGCCATCTTGGTTTCTATAGTAGCACGTGATTGCTATAGGTTAAACATATTTTTATTTGCCAAGCAAATAAGTTGCAAATAGGGATTGGAGGACAAGTGCTTTCCACTTAGTATACCCTCCGCTCCCTTAACATGATACAAAAAATCAATATAATGGCGAAACAAACAAATGAGAGAAATGTAAAAAAATATTTATATATATATATACTAGAAAATCTAACTTCACAATAAAAAGAGTGAGAAAGAGAGAGAGAGAAAAAAAAGTGACTGATTGATTGATGTCCTTTCTGCACCTTGAGTCTGTCTCTGTCAATTTGATTTTCCATGCCGAGGGTCGACCAGGCGCTGCACTGAGTGGTTGCTACTACTACTACTACCACCATCATTACTGCTACAACTATAGATAATACTTTTACTATCGCGTTCAAATCTTACCACCGACATAACTCTCACGCGGCGAATAATAATAATAATAATAATAATAATAATAATAATAATAATAATAATAATAATAATAATAATAATAATATTTACATATTAACTTCCGTAATCATCCATTGGTTACACTTTAGCCGCCTAATCACGCGCCTTAGAAGTCGCAATGAACTGCATGTGTTAAACAATATAGGATGGAAACTCATTATCGAATCTTCGAGTGTTACGAATAAATTTTTGAACAAATTTAAAAAGTGAGGTATTAGTTTTATGTTCTAAAATGGGATCGTCGTACAGTAAAATATCAACGGAGTTCAAATTAACATTAATGTCCAATAGTTTACCAATGAGAGCGTTGCGAGATTCTGAATAAAAGGGTCAAAAGAGTAAATAGTGCTCTGCGTCCTCAACAGCAGCTGGACAATGGGGACAGTATGGAGATTCGGAGATGTAATTGAGAAACTTATCACTGTTCAAATCGCTGCAACAAGTTCGAATTCTACTATGAATAATGTTGTATTTTCTGACACCACAGGAGAAGTATCCTGGAGGTCTCCCTTCAGGCGGTGATATGAGTTTTTTGAATTCATTGAGTGAACTGCTGTTTCGCACGGACACTGATAGACTATTCCATGTTCCTGTACACGAGGGGAAAAATGATCTTTTGAATAGCTCTGTTCGCATGCAATAAGGCATAAAATCTGCTGAATTTCGAAGGTTATAACCAGATGTGTCACGAACTCTTCGTGGTAGTAATTCCTACAGATAATCGGGCGCATCGTTGTTTACGATTTTGTAGAAGGTACACATCTTTTGTATGTGTCTTCTTGTTTCGAGACTGTCCCACCCAACTTCAGTCAAAAGGAGATCTCGCGATACTGATCTCGTCAGCCCTGATACGATTCGTGCGGCATCACAGTGTATATCCTCTAGACGCTTCATCATATATTGGGGAGCTCCGCACCACACCGGACTCCCGTATTCCAATATTGGCAAAATGAAGGCATTGTACATCTTATTCAAAATCTGTCGATTGAAAATATGCTGTAGTTTTCTTAACTGTGAAAGTCTAACACCGGCTTTTTTACAAATGTCGTCAATATGCGCTTCCCAGCCCAAGTTTGATTGGATGGATAATCCCAAGTGTTTGTGGACGCCAACAAAGTCAAATGTTTCGCTGTCGAACAAAACACTTGGAATAATGACATCTCTATTGAGTGTAAACAACACAGCGTTGGTTTTTTTAGCATTAAATGTGACCAGCCAGGTATCGGCCCCGGCCCATTTGTTGATTTTTTGGAGTTCGATGTTCATTTTTGACATTCATAGCATTGAGTCAAAAATGAACATCGAACTCGTGATTGCTATGTTACCCAATTTTTCTGCAATAAGACGGGGTATGTTCGGAGGGTGTGTTCGATTGAATCGGAGTAAATCCAATTACCGCAAACGACCCGACAATCCCTCCAAATCACCAAAATCCACCCCAACTTTTACTATTTCGAATTCTTCCAGAATTCTCTGCTTCTGTCTATGTATGCAACAGTTTACATCTATCTGCCCATGTTCCTTTGTTCTGGAGTATACTCCAGTAGCGTAGAAGAGCCTATCAACTGGAACAGCTTTGCTTATTATTACTATATTTAGCTATTCTGGGCTATTCTTGTTAGTTCTGACCCTATTCCAAGTACTCTTGTTGTTTCGTTTTTCTAGATCATTTATAACCAATCAGATTGCTTGATTTCCCATAATCTGTATACAGAGTTATCTCCCCTTAGTATAACGAAGTCGTATCCGATTTTCATCACCTCTATATCCAATGGCCATATCCCATGGAATCCCATTTTTGGGAAACACCCGTGGCTATGGAATCCCTTTTTGTCGTATGAGGCCATGAGGGCTATGTAAAAGCCCTCAATGAGTCCTCATTTATTATCCCTCATATCCTCATTGAATTTTGAGGTTATGAGGACCTTGAAAAATCCCTCAATGAGGTATAATTTACTACGACTCTTAGCCTCATTTCAGTATTTAACAGGTATATTCTATGGAAAACCATTTTGGAAAACGCCTGTGACTGTGGAATCCCTTTTTTGTCGTATGAGTCAGATCATGTCAGACAAGCTTGCTGGTTGTTCCTTAGAGGTTCGTATTGCTGCAGGCAAGCCAGAAATAATAACACAGGCGATGAGTATCGAATTATGCCATAAAGCATAACGATAGGGAGATGCGGCAGAGGCAAGCTGGCCATTATGTTATCGTGACATCTTCGGGTGGACTCCTCTCAAAGAGGAGCTCAGGCACCCAATGCCCTACCACAATCCAAACTACAATTTGTATGAATGAGAGAATAGTCAATATGAATAATGGCGAATGGCTAAAACTTCAGGATTTGTGGGTAATACACTGAAACGTTAACTCTTTTGGAGCGACAGGCGACTAAGGTCGACAGACAGCAGACCGCGGAAAGGTACTGCAGTAGTCATTTTAGCCAACTGTGTGTGTCCATTTCTGAGTGCTTTTAACCCTTTACCCAACGCAGACGATATCAAAATTTATTATTTTAAATATCTTTATTTTCAAATTTTTCAAATTATTTCAACAGAACCATATCATGTGAACCCTCGTTGGAACGAGCTCGACGAGCTCGTTCCAACGAGGGGTCACATGATATGGTTTTGTTGAAATTTTTTGAAAAATAATATTTTTTCAACTGCTGAAGTTGCATAATTCGTGGAGCGGATGCGGCCGATTCGTTGGGTAAAGGGTTAAACAAAGATACATATTCCTATGTTTCATGCACCTTTTAAGTCCTATCCACGAACAACGATATCGTCGCTTTCGAGGTCCTGCACCGAGGTCCTGCCAATGGCCCCTGAAAAGCCCGAGCTATACTACTAATATTATTTTTCGAAAAATTTCAACAAAATCATGTCATGTGACCCCTCGTTGGAACGAGCACGTCGTGCTCGTTCCAACGAGGGGTCACATGATATGGCTTTGTTGAATTTTTTTGAAAAATTTCAAAAAATTATATTTATCTTGGATATCTTGGATATCAGCTATCAATTCCGCCTTTGGGCATTGTTTTAACTACTGAATATTTCTGCACTCAATATCAACGAAGATACTCTCTCGTTTTAAACATATTTTGACACTGGTTGACACACGGTGAAATTCAGCAGCTTCGCCACCCATCTTGGATAAACAAAATTATCCCCAGAGATGATACTACACTCTAAAATCAGCTGGGTTAAAAATTAACCCAAATCAACTGGATTGAGTGAATATGAACCAATTGGGATCATATTCTCTCCATCCAGTTGATTTGGGTTGATTTTTAACCCAGCTGATTTCAGAGCGTAGTGGATTTTAAGTATACTGTGCTTGGACCCCTTCCGCGTCGAATGACAGGAAATTCGATTTTTACCTGTTCCGACCAGACCATCCTTTTCCCTCCCCTCAACATTATAGGATCTCACTTGTCGAAAAGAAATACGAGAACTCTGAATTGCAGATGCTTTTGTTGTTGATTATTCTTTATTCGGTCTCTGTGTCGTAGTATTTATACCCCCACGCTCGAAGAGACGTGAAAGGGGGGTAGTGGGGTGGGGGCGGGGGACGGATCTGTATACTGTATTACATGCATCCGCCCGTCCGCAGCGATTTCTTACCAATGAGTGTGTGGATTTCAATGAAATTTAGTATGAGGATTCCTTATGACAAACCGCTCCTGCGCTTCGTTAAAATTTGCGCTCCCTCAGAGAGCCCTGGTATTAACCCAGACAGTCGTTTTGAACTAACCAATTGTTAGCTGATGGACATGATTTGAAGAAACTTGAATCTGATCCATGTAAGGATTCTGTATACCACATATCAAACGATTCTGACTGGAGAAGAAGAGTTTTAAGCCTTTACCTTAGAAGAAAAGCAGACGACACTTGCAAAAAAAAATTCTTGAATAACTAATTTTTTTCTTTTTTTGTCTCCAAAACATAGGTTATGACCCCTCATTGGAACGAGCTCGACGAGCTCGTTCCAACGAGGGGTCAAAACCTATGTTTTTGAGACGAAAAATGAAAAAATAATGAAAATTAATTGTCGATTTGTGACAATAGCGCTGGCCGTTTTTGGCCGTTGCGTTGGGTAAAGGGCTAAAGATCATTCCTCATATATCTTTTAACATATGGACAAGTTAGGGAGCCCAAATATTATTCAAAGGACTTGATTGGAACAAACTCTCACATTGCTGAAGAATTCCACATTCACTCAGAGATGAAGAAGATGTCTTGGGCAATTGACTGTGAACTGAACATGGGCAATTTACTATGAACTGGGGGGCGTGGTGGCTCAGTTGGAAGAGGTGCAGGCTGCAAGCCGAGAGGTCCTCGGTTCGAATCCCACCTGCGGCAAACGCGTTGTGTCCTTGGGTAAGACACTTCACCCCCATTGCCCACGTGGGGGCACGGTGACGTTGTGTACTAAGGCGTTCTGCACGTCGATGGTGCACCTGTCTTCAACCAATGCTAACCCTGCTTGTGTGGAGTTGGTACGTTGGGGGCTGGCAGTTGCTCGCCGTTGCTCGTTGGTTCTCTCCGGGTACTCCGGCTTCCTCCACCCGTGTCAAGGTCATGGTTAGCCATTGTGCAGAAATATGTGACCTTAAACACCAATAAATAAATAATTAATGCTATGAACGGAACAAAGTGATTTTTTATACTATTCAAAAAAGTAGGGGATATCCAAACGAATGTAGGACGTTTCGGACACGGACGTTTCGGACCGGACGTTTCGGACTAGGACGTTTCGGACTAGGACGTTTCGGACAGAAATATTGGACAGGGCGGACGTTTCGGCCAGAATGTATTTGGGTGTACTTTTGAGATTGTTCTCTTGTGGGTGGAAGGGAGGGGGAGGGGGTGGGGTGGGATGTAAATTGTAAAATGAAAATGAACAACATTTGAAAGTTTTATAATTTTTTAAAACTGTCATAAAATTTACCTGATATTATACATAGCACAACAAACATGAACATTTAAAAACAGGTTATAACTAATATTACAATAGCAAAACAATAGCACAATACAATTCTAATGTTACTTGTTGTTTCTGATTTATATAGTTTATAGAAATTACAAAGAACTAGAAAAATAAAATTTTCATGCTGGTGGCTGAACATTTCGCTATAAAAATTTAGTAACAGATTACGGGTTATAATTTAGAATGAAAAGTTTGGGTTTTTTTCACTTTTTCAAGTCTCTTTTAATTTATATATAATATAAATTACAAGGAACTGGAAAAAATAAAATTTCTATGCTTTTAAATGAATATTTAGAATATGAATATTTAGCTATAAAATTTAAGTATAGACTACCGGAAATAATTTGTCATGCTACTGGTTGGGTATACTTTTCCAAGTCTCTTTTAATTTATATATAATATAAATTACAAGGAACTGGAAAAAATAAAATTTCTATGCTTTTAAATGAATATTTAGAATATGAATATTTAGCTATAAAATTTAAGTATAGACTACCGGAAATAATTTGTCATGCTACTGGTTGGGTATACTTTTCCAAGTTCTTTTTAATTTATATAATTTATGAATTCCAACGAAATAGAAAAAATACATTTTTCATCTTATTGATCAAATATTTCTGAGTTTATAAATTTGGTTGACCACCACGCAGATTACAGCTTACACCTCGGAGAAATTCTGGTATGCTTTTACGACCAGACAACCTATCCTCACACAAATTTTGAAGACGGGATTGTAATTCAGTGAATACTTTTTTTGTTCTTTTTTTTGGTCTTATACCACGTTCAAGCTGGAGCAACACACCTTTGACACGTGCACATTCAGATTGTAAACATTCAATCAATTTCCAGATACTTGGGTGACTATGCCCAATAAGTCCTTGAAATTTATTATTCCAACCTTCTGAGATATTATTTGTTCTGGGCAGGTTGGCAATAGTGACATCATGGACATTCCAACTTGAAGGTGGAAATAAAGGAGGCACTCGCCTCAACCTAACAGTCTGAATACCATTCACCTCTCTTGCTGGTCTCTGACGAAGTTGACCATTAACATAAGTATTGTCAAAATATTCAACGAGAGGTTCTGCTTCCTCTGGCATTGTCTCTTTCAAATAATTCATGCCCTCATTAACTTCAGTTACAGGCAGAAATGCCAAAGCGTCTATTTGACCACAAAAAAGCCGAAAATTATTGTCTGACTCATATAAACTTGAAAGACCTAACGACTGAATTTTACGCCACACAGACTGAGAAAGATGATAAAAACAATATTGAATGTTTACATGGTTTCCAAAGACAGAATGAACAGAAAGCTGAACACTTCTTTCGAAATCAATAATAACTGTTGTTGGATCACAGTCAGCTTCTGCCAGTTTACTAAACAGAGTTTCATAACTAGTTTGAGTCTTCCGTTGGAGTAATGCATAAACTAATGGCAAAAACACATTATCTACCCGACCATGAATGACATATAACTGATATAAAATATTTGGAGCTACTGAAAA
Source organism: Pictodentalium vernedei (assembly GCA_031216915.1). NCBI lineage: Eukaryota > Metazoa > Mollusca > Scaphopoda > Dentaliida > Dentaliidae > Pictodentalium > Pictodentalium vernedei. The sequence continues at coordinate 523,227,398 of CM062294.1, read as the reverse complement.
TGTTCCATCCATGCACCAAGTGTCACAGTTTGCAAGCAGCTGCAAATGTTGTTCTGTTGCAAAAATAATCACACGCTCATCAGCATTAGGACCATTGTCACTAAATAAAAATGGAATGGGTTGATCACCTGAAGTCATAGTCCATTCACCAACTATTTCTAACTCGCGGAGTGTTTGTGGATCTTTGGGTCGATGTTGGGCTCTAGCCCTCCTGAGTACTCGTTTGGCAACGTCTGAATCTGGAAGACGAGCTTTCACTTCATCAGATACTGTTAAAAGCATATTTGTGAATATCTGGTTTGGCTTATCATTAGTTGTACTGGCCATATTCTTCATGTTTTGTCTACATTTAGAAACATCTACTTCTGTTTGGTCAGCTAAGTGAGAATGAATCTTTGTTAGAATTGGACATTCATAACAGTCATTAGTCTTTAAGGTAGCTGCACAAGTTACAGGGGAGTCTCGTTTCACACAGCGCCATGTTATAGATTTCTGTTTCTCTGAGATTGACTTAATAGTGTACATGTGTCCCTCAAAACACAATTTTTTTCCACCTCTTTTTGTTGATAATATTTCCATCTTGAGGCAACTAAGAAGCAACAAATTATGAGGAGACAGTGATAACAGAGAATTTATATTAAAAAAAGCAGAATAGTTTTGAAGCCACATAAGTCAGAAAAAATAAAAGGACACTTTGAAATTAAGTGTTGCAACAACAACAAGAATTGATCTAAAAATTATCTGCCATAAAAATTTAGTATGAATCACTGTAAAAACACACTCAACAATGAGGGAAGCTGAGAAACACTCTTGCTATTAATTGTAGCTGTGGTGAAATTGCTATAAAAACACAAAGCCAGAAGATAAGAAGCTTTGAAGTCTAAAAAGCCTGAGAGAAAGAAAGTAAAACAGATGCCTACAATTGTGTTTTTGATAGTAAACTGAATGAATGGAGTATGATACATTGTAGCTTTATTTCAAAATTTTTCATCAGTTTGCATTACCACTATGTTTTACAAAAAGGCTCCCCCCCCCCAAAAAAAAAATTCCCTAATAAGCAAAACTCTTTTGTAACAAAAATTTGTGCAAAATTAAATAAATTGAAAACCCACTAACAATATCCATATAAATAACAAAAATTTGTGCAAAATTAAATAAATTGAAAACCCACTAACAATATCCATATAAAAATATCCACTAAAAATTATATAAAATATAAAAAAAGTCCGAAACGTCCGGGGTCCGAAACGTCCTAGTCCGAATCGTCCATGTCCGAAACGTCCGGTCCGAAATGTCCTAGTCCGAAACGTCCGTGTCCGAAACGTCCGTCCACCATCCAAACTGATGTTGATATTTTCGGAAAATGGTATTGGATATGCGTGATTGGACGCATCAGTGTGTTACCAAGTTTAGTGTGGATCATGAATGTCACTGTCACACGAAAACTTCATGCAGGTTTTTCGCACGAGCGCCGCGTTAATGTCTGTGGGGTACGTTTTGATATATTCATTTGTACTGGACGGGCTTTTTCGAAGATTTCATCGTTCGTTTCTTGGTATAAACTCGTTCATCATTAGTTTCTGGTGGAAACGTAACTTTTGAGGTATGCGAAGACTGACACGTGGCGAACGTTTACGTGCCGTTGACATGATGGAAGCTGGCAACAGACAGACTGCGGTGGCTCATCGTTCTTTTCTTGGTATAAACTCATCAATAGTTTCTGGTCGAAACGTAACTTTTGAGGAATGCAAAGACTGACACGTGACGAACGTTTTACGTGCCGTTGGCATGTTAGAAGCTGGCAAAAGACAGATTGCAGTGGTTCAAATTCTCAACGTTACTCAATCGGTGATTAGCAGGTTGTGGTCAACCTGCCGCCAGACAGGCAATGTTGATGACAGACGTCGATCAGGTCGTCCAAGGGCGACATCTGCTAACCAGGATCGTTTCATTCGAACCACAGCATTATGTAACCGCCATCAAAGTGCCTCAGAAATTGGTCTGCAGCTGCACCGAGCGACAGGTGTCGTCAGACTATCCGAAATCACCGGTCCAGCTGGAATTTGTACTCTCGACGACCTTGAATAATTTCACGTTTGACTGAACGTCACATCGCTGCAAGGTGTAATTGGTGTAGTGCACGACAGCGCTGGGACAATAGTCGGAGGAACAAGTTCATGTTTTCCGATGAATCGAGGTTCACTCTCGACTTCCATGACAGGCGAAACTGAGTGTGGCGGCGGCAGAACGAACGATACCATGACGTAACCGTTAGGCAACACGATCAGTTTGGTGGTGGGTCGATTATGGAGTGGGGGAGGCATAACCACAACAAGCAGAACAGCATTACATATCATCCACGGGCGTGTCACAGGGCAGTATTACCGTGACAACATGTTAGCAACTCATGTAGTGCCATTTGCGCGACGTCACGGCCGTCGATTCATTTTCCAAGATGACAATGCAAGAGCACACAGAGCCCGTGTCGCTACCGAGTTCCTCCAGGAGCAGAAAATCACTACACTGCCTTGGCCAGCACTAAGTCCAGTCCTTTCACCAATCAAGCACGTCTGGGATGTGCTTGGCAGGCGCCTACGACAACGCCAACACCCCGCTACCAATATCCAGGGACTCGCCACTGCATTGCAGGAAAAATGGAATAACATCAGTCAAGCCGATATTAGACGTTTGGTGAGGAGTATGCCACGTCGGATCCGCGCTTGTCTCGCGAACCGAGAAGGATATATATATAACGTATTGAGATCTTGGACTGAATGTGGTAAATTCTCTGACTGACCGTCCATGTCTTCCACAGCTCAGTGTGTGGAATGTGTGCTTGTCAGACACCCAACTATCGCTGAAATCATTCACCAGATGCCACAGTGCAATGCCTCAACTGTCTTTTTGATGAAAATATAAATATATTGTCGCCTGAGTGCTAGAATATCCTATGTCCCATAGTGGACAGAATACTCCCATAGAGTACAGAGTACTTCCATAGAGGACAGAATACTCCCATAAAGGACAGAGTACTCCCATAGGGGACAGAATACTCCCATAGAGTACAGAGTACTCCCAGAGGGGACATAGGACATTCTAGCATTCAGGCGACGATATTTATTCATATATCTCACTTTTATCAAATATCCCCTACTGTTTGTGAATAGTATATTTAAATGCTTCGTTGGCACAGCGCTGCTGTTTGGTTTGGGGGCGTGAACTGCCTTCAGCAATAGCTCTTGTTTAATTTTGAAATTTAGACCCACTTGTGGAAGTGTGTCGCTATCTGGCAGAGAAGGAAGCCTCTTTTCGAGTATCTAACTGTAGGTCTGTAACACCATTATTCATGGACATCACTGTAATAACGAGACAATACGTCGTTAGAGATATTCCACACAAGTACAGAACAATTACCATATTGGTGACAAGCACATTCGAGTTCAAGTACTGAGTACATTTTGTGTCTCATGCAACATCCTAGATTACAATAAGTGTCACAGCATCAGATAATTGAAGGATATACGATTTAGTTTAACTATACCATAATGCGAATATCAGTTAGAGATTGGTTTATGTTCTGTTACTTTGTGTTTTAACTCCTACACGGTGAGAAAATAAGATGAATTTACTGGACACCAAAATTATCAAAACTTATGACGTACTCGAGTGTCGTCTGCCTGAATTATTTGCTGGATATCAAAATTATGAAAACTTATAACGCAGTAGTTATTTCGAGTCAAGTGTCGTCTGCCTTTTCAGGTAGACGTCACTTGACCAGAAACAACTACTCAGGTTATACGACGTTTGCTTGTCACTGTTATGAAAACATCGGTGTCAGAGCACTAGACCTAACAACATCCGAGTTTGAGTCGCCTCGTTTATATAATCTAGATTTCTACAATTTATAATTTTTCCAATTCGTTGTAACGGGATACAGTGTAGAAACTACTAAGCTGTCTGTCCGAGCCCTTCTTAGTGGAACAAAAAAGCAAATACAAACTTGCAACACATTGCGAAAATCGAAGTTTCGGGAGAAGAAATCTTTGCATAACTGCGATACGATTTGTCGCCGCGAAAGGAAATGTGTGCTTCAGAAAGCATACTTAACTCTACACTTACCAAACTGAAGGTCCTACACGATGTGGCCCTGGCTGTTGAAAGTGTTGTTAAACCCCAAGAAATAAACTAATAAACAAACCATACTGGATGAGGATTGTTACACTGATATATTTTACAAGTGATATGGAGAAAAAACAGTATTTTCTGATTTTTCTCCAGTACTGATGCAGTGGAAGATATTGGGTTGAGCATCATCATGAAAGCACCGTAATAAGGCTATCACTGATTTGGCTGATACTAGGTTAATCCTTAACTAAGTTAAAAATAGCACAAACTAGGATGTGGTGAATAATTTGTAGAATTATTCTGGGGTCCCATGCAGACCAGGATGTTTTCAAATAGAGAGGTATGAGTGAAATGTGGTGATCGATATTACGTACATATTGCAAAATGTCACGTTATTACCGCACAGAACCCACTGGTCAAGCATGGTTCGGCCTGGGGTGAAATATTTGGGGTTTCTTATAGCTTTTCAGGAATTATCTAAGGCTCTTGACGTGCGCGAATTATGAAAGAAATAACTGAAATTAGACAATCGAACGAAATGGTTTCGCGCGCCGAAGGCTCACAGGGACGGTATGAAGAACAAGCCCGCCCCTTTCGACCCTCAGTGACTGTATATTAGTGTTTTTGATTTTCTGCATCATGTCTCGATGTGTCAAAGGAGGAAAGGGAAGGAGGAGGCTGTGTCGGTGATGTTGTAGTTGTGGGAGTTGTTGGAAGAGTTGGTTCTGTGGTGCTGGTTAGTTTTTTTTTTGTTCTGCCGTTGTTAGGGTCTGAATCTTTATGAATGCGTCTACTCTTTTCATTGTTTCCTCTATGGATAGCCCTTTCAAGTTGTAGTAGTTGTTTTCGTCTGTTGGTGGAGTGGCTTCGGCGGCGTCTTCTTCCAGGCATTCTGGTGCAGAAGGAAGAGGCGAGTGGGGTTCTGGAAGTGGAGAGAAGACAGCTTCCGATTCCAACTCAGTCTCCACAGGACCTTCCTCATCAAAAGTCTCCAGCTGTGGAGCTGAGGATACGATGGGTGCCTCTGTGGGAGTGGGGAGTGGAACTGGTGGCTGTCTCTTGCTCTTCCTTTACCTCACTCTTCTTCTCCAAGAAAGCCTCCAAGTGTCGGGAATCCCTCCGCTTGGTGGGCGGGCTCTTCTTTCTTCTCTTTCTCTTTTCAGGGCCTCCTGACCTACTCGGGTGAGGACCAATGTGAAAGGGGATCCTCTCATCAAAGGTACTACCTCTCCCCGAGGAGGGTGGTGATTTCTTGTCTTCCTCGATCTTGAACTCAAGAGACAGATGGACGCTCTTGCCTGTCTCCTGGATAGTCCAGGTGATAGGGCAAGAGACGCCCAGAGCTGCTATCGTTTTCTTCAGTCGAGCTGGTAGTTCCAGTGTTTCCATAATTGAGATTCTAATTAGGATGCTCGCACTCTGAGTTCAGAGGTGCGAATGATGCTCGAAATGAACGAGTCAAATGACCGACGAACGAACTGAAATTAGCTTTTAAGCTGCAGTGCTTATCTAACGAATCGGTCGCATCTACCCACGTGATATACAAATTCAGCTGCTGAAAAAAATTATCTTTAAAAACTTTATCACAAACCCATATCATGTGACCCCTCATTGGAACGAGCTCGTCGAATTGTAGTCGAATTCTACCAAGCTGACGAGACCAGATCAGCCAGATAATCCAGGATGCCGTAGGCGGCGTGTTTGATCTAGTCTCGTCAGAGTGGCGGAATATGACAACCCAAATTAACTCACTGTTGTAATAATTTGTTTATTCTATGTTTCAAAAATGAATGCGACGTCTGAAATGCAAACAAAAATGATCGTTTCTCCGGAGTGTTCATCGTCAAGACACTCCAGCTTTTATTTGTACTTTGTAAAAGTGTCGCCTCGAAAAACTTTGCACGTTGGTATAACGTCACATTTGAGACGGGTGTGTTGTGCTTTTGGAAAGATTGAGACTTTCATGTTCGTAAAATTGTCGCTTCGAAAATCTCTGAACGTCAGTGACGTTACGGGAGACTATTTGAGGCAGGCATGATTCGGATTTGATAAAGTTGAGACTCATTTTCTGGCGACCCAGACTGATGGGCAAACTGCTGCGATATTGAAGGGGGGGGGGGGGGGGGGTGTAGGAGGGGTATTTGTGGTAGTCAAATAATACAACTAAGGCCTGTTATATACGTCGCACTACCGTCGCGTCGAATTGAATTCGACGCGACGGTATTGCGACGCATATAACCATTAAATGCGAGTAGACGCCCTTCAGACAAATTTTCGTGTCGCGTCGAATTCAGTTTATTGAATTCGACGCGACGGTATTGCGACGCATATAACCATTAAATGTGAGTAGACGCCCTTCAGACGAATCTTCGTGTCAGCCAGGTGAACCTCATTCCCAAACTTGAATTAGATCCCTGCTGGTTATAGTCGTCGAATCACCGTCGACTCGATTTAAATGCAAATGAAATGATAATGATATGCACACCTGGGAAACACCGAATGTCGTGACGTAATCTACAAATTTCAAAACCGTTCACAGTGGAATTGAATTCGAGTGGACGGTGATGTGACGTCTATAACCAACACTGATCTAATTCAAATTTGGGATTGTTTTTCTTCCCTGGTTTGGGGCGTGGGTAGGCAGGCAGGCAAGTAAGCTACACAAGCACAATTGTATTCCAATAGGTGTACACAGTTAAATATATGTATAGATAGATATCACACACGATTTGTGTATAGGCTCAAACATTGTGAGCTGGGGTCGTGCGTCAATTGAATTCGACGCGACGGAAGTGCGACCGTATATATCAAATGAAGATTTGACGGATTTCAGACGAATATAATTCATTTGAATTCGACGCGAAAGTAGTGCGACGTATATAATAGGGCTTAGTATGTTATGGATAATATTCACAACGATACTCCAAAATTTAGCGATTGAAAACCTTTAACTCTTTTGGTGTGGAATTATCTGAGAAACAGAATTCTTAGAGCCTAATATTCATCAGGAATTTTACAGAAATTTTAGGTTGTTAGACTAAAGGGTTATTATTTTAAAAGATGTTCTAATGATCTCAATGACAGTTTTTCAAATGATTTTCTGTATATATTTAAATGGCACCATTATACGTTCAAGGGACGATATCGTTGTTCATGGATAGGACATAAATGGTGCATGAAACATAGGAATACGTATCTTTGTTTAACCCTTTACCCAACGAATCGGCCGCATCCGCTACACGAATTATGCAACTTCAGCAGTTGAAAAAATATTATTTTTCAAAAAATTTCAACAAAACCATATCATGTGACCCTTCGTTGGAACGAGCTCGTCGAGCTCGTTCCAACGAGGGTTCACATGATATGGTTTTGTTGAAATAATTTGAAAAATTTGAAAATAAAGATATTTAAAATAATAAATTTTGATATCGTCTGCGTTGGGTAAAGGGTTAAAAGCACTTAGAAATGGACACACACAGTTGGCTAAAATGACTACTGCAGTACCTTTCCGCGGTCTGCTGTCTGTCGACTTTAGTCGCCTGTCGCTCCAAAAGAGTTAACGTTTCAGTGCATTACCCACAATTCCCGGAGTTTTAGCCATTCGCCACTATTCATATTAACTATTCTCTCATTCATACGAATTGTAGTTTGGATTGGGGTAGGACATTGGATGCCTGAGCTCCTCTATGAGAGGAGCCCACCCGAAGATGTCACGATAACATAATGGCCAGCTTGCCTCTGCCGCATCTCCGAATCGTTATGCTTTATGACATAATTCGATACTCATCGTCTGTGTTATTGTTTCTGGCTTGCCTGCAGCAATACGAACCTCTAAGGAACAACCAGCAAGCTTGTCTGACATGATCTGACTGGGGTTGCCTCTGCTGGTGTTATGTAATTAACGAAGTTTATCATCCTCTTGGCTGCTATTATTTTCCTTTGGGGGGGGGGGGGATTTTTCCATGTCCAAAAACTGAGTGGGGGATTAGTTCTGATCCTTGTTTTGTGTCCGGGGGGATTTATTCAACCTTCAAACTTCGACTGGGGGGAATAGTTCCGAGTCTGTAATTCGACTGGGGGGAATAATTCCACTTATACAGTTTTGGACTGGGGGGGGGATTAGTTCCTGGGAGGGGGGGGGATTAATTCCGTATACCGCTAATACCACATGTTTTGAGCGTTGTCGTGGCAAATAATTCCTGCTGCCGTGTACTTAATTTCGCATTATGCAAAGAAATACTTCACAGCAAATTTCTGATTGTTTCTCGCATGAATAAACTTATTCATATTCGAAAACCAATCAACAGAATTAAAAAAAATACTTGGTGAAAATTAGCACGCTTTGTTGAAGTATTTCATGAAGAGGTCTATCAATGACGGAATAAATCACCGAATTATTGTAATTATCTCATCGAACAAATACTATCATTAAAATTTACTCTCAACCGAAAACGAAATCTTCGAAAGGTCAGAGCTATTACGCAGTGATGTCGTTTGAGAGAATTACCCCCAGATAATAGCTCAGTCAATCTATATGTAAAACAAGTGACATGCAATTATGGTTGTAATTCTGATTTTCTAAACAAGTGTTCTACATTTGTAAATCATTCATAGCCATATAGTTAAATGTATTTTAACCCCTCGGGGGAGGCGGTGGCGTTGCGGTAACCGTTTCTCGTCAGATCACCGAAGTTGAGCAACGTCGAGCCCGGTTAGTCCTTGGATGGGAGACCGTCTGACCGTTCGATTCGGACTCCCTCGTTGTGTCCTTGGGCAAGGCACTTCACCCCGATTGTCCACATGGGGGCACGATGACGCCGTGTACTTAGGCCTATTGCACGTCGATGGTGCGCATGTCTTCAACCAATCTAACCCTACCTGTGCTGCAGTGTGGAGTTACGATGATGGGAGCTGGCAGCTGCTCGTCGTTGCTCGATGGTTCTCTCCGGGTACTCCGGCTTTCTACACCCGTAAAACTGTCACCGACACGATATGACATTGGCTGTTAATGTGTCGTTAAACCCTACTAAATAAATAAATAAATTTTAACCCCTCAAATAAATATAAATAAATAGATCAAAATAAAAAAATAAAATAAATAAATAAATATTTCGACATCTTGAAAGCATAAAGGTGCCAGCTGCAATGCTTCAGCATTGCAGCTGGCTCCTCTATGCTTTCAATGGACGATTTATTGTTGAATACTAAAGAGATTTCCCTTCAAGACATTTAGGTTTGACGATGAAGTGGAGTCCTATGGAAAACCAGAATGAGTTATGATTTTCGAATTAAATATTTTTTACCTGATATGTTCAATTTGTTAATTTTTTTTCCTTGTTTTTTCTACATTCTACACGGAAAGACCTTATCACTGGACTCAGATTTGAATAGCAGAGGAAGTTTTTTTTCATTTCTTTTTTCACTTAAAAATAGTTTAGTGCTGAACCGAGCAGTGCGACATTCATTGTAATACAGATCAATTAATCACGCTGGTCGTGGGCGCGGTGGCTCAGTAGGTAGAGGTGCAAGCTGAGAGGACCTCGGTTCGAATCCCACCTGCGACAACCGCGTTGTGTTCTTGGGCAAGACACTTCACCCCCATCGCCCACGTGGGGGCACAGTGGCGTTGTGTACTAAGGCGTACTGCACGTCGATGGTGCACCTGTCTTCAATCAATGCTAACCCTGCGTGTGTGGAGTTGGTATGTTGGGGAGCTGACAGTTGCTCTCCGTTGCTCGGTGGTTCTCTCCGGGTACTCCGGCTTCCTCCACCCGTAAAACTGTCATGGTCATGATTAGCCATTGTGCAGAAATATGTGACCTTAAACACCAATAAATAAATAAATAAATAAATAAATAAATAAATAAATAAATATAATCACGCTGGTCATTCGATTACCACCTTTGCGGTGCAGTACCTCGTTTGCGGTTTAAAAAAGACGGAAACGGTTGAAAGTAAGTATCATAAAATATGGTATAACTGCTATTAAAATGCGTATATCACTACAAAATGTAATCTGGCGATCTATGGAATATTATTGCATTCTTGTACATAGTGTCGGTGTGTTTTATGAATTAATTGAGCTCTATTATTGAAAATACATTAGCGTTCATCCTCATTCTTTCGGAAATTTTCGACAAAATGTGTTCTCTCCGTGAATAACAAGGACATAGAAGGTCAAACCTTCGCTCCATTGTTGCTTCAGACTTTTGTCTTTGAGTTTAGGTCAGCTTCAGCTTTCATAAAAAGTCTAGCATTCGCCTTATTTGGCAGCTTCGACGAGAGGTGTTGAACTTTTAGAATACTTGATTTGCGGTGTTGTCTAAACCGCAAAAGGTGGTAACTTACACTGCAAATAAGGTATTCATAAAAATCAATTACCCCCTCGATAAATTCCGTTTAAACATGTTTTCACAAAAGGCTTACAAACGTAACTTACACATTTGGCTAAAAGAAGACAATTCTCTATACGGATGCTGCTCCAAGGACTCACAAAAGCATATTTTAAATATAATACACAGTTCAAACCCAACAACTGGAATTTTTATCTCCATGAAAATATTTCTTGGATGAAAGTATTGGTGATTAATTACCTACCCTGAAAGAGTTTGCAACACAAGTAGGCTTGTTGAAATGCGTGTACTTACCATTTTTCCAACTTGTATGCGTAACAATCTGCTGTTTTTTAAACCGCAAACGAGGTACTGTACCGCAAAGGTGGTAATCGGATGACCAGCGTGTTAATTTACATGTAGATTGTTCACAACAGTTTTCCGCGTTGTGTATTCGAGATTGCGAGTACTGGATTATGTTGAAATCTATTGTCTGTACAAGAAAATTTAGATTATGTTGAAAATGATTGCCTGTACGTATGTTTATGTTTATATGTATGTTTATACGAATGATTCAGAGTTCATAAAATATACGCTATCGTTTGATATTTGCATGGTTTTAATGGATACGACTTCGGTAGCTCCATGGTACATTACAATACAAGCAGTTTTCTAAATTAAATTATGAGAATTGAAATGAATTATCATTAGCTTTAACTGATTATGAATGTGGGAGCTTTAAGGTTAGTATGAAGTGCAGCTCCATACAATCGAACACGCCCACCCCACGTTCATATTCCGATAGAGTGACAGATAATTCCAATTCTGAACTGCAGGACTGTCATTCGTCATTGTATAAGACTTTGGTTGTAGAAGCTAACAGAAACGTTCGACCGGACTGCGACTCGGTCAAGAAGTGATCTAAATTATGTTTGCGTTGTACCTCAGATGCTATTGTATATATAGAGGATATGGAATGAGTGTTTTTCTCATATAATATTTAAGAAACGAGTCTAAGAATTTTCCGTTTTGGCGAGCCCAAATTTCATATTATGTTTATCATATGACACACACACGCACAAGTTAGCCACTTTGTATGACTTTTTAACCCATCACCTAACTTGAGTTGCAGACGGCACTTGGAAAAAACATCCTCGTACAACTAAAAATTTTCATTTTTTGCTTCCAAAACATAGGTTATTCCCCTCATTGGAACGAGCTCGTCGAGCTCGTTCCAATGAGGGCTCATAACCTATGTTTTGGAAGCAAAAAGTGAAAATATAAAAAAAAATGAATGGCGTTTTTTCTTGTTGGTAAAAGATTAATACAATATAACCCACCCTAAATAGGACAGATAACTTAAATTCTCCCTACTGAAATTATGCAAATGTCACCCAGTTGTATTTTGTTTAGCCAATCAAATTGTCCAGTTTTGAAATTGACCAATAAAAGCTCACAACTCTAATTATGCAAATTATGAAAATGTTGCCCAGTTGCATTTTGTTCAGCAAATCAAATTGTCTAATTTTGAAATTGACCAATGAAATTGACGGAAGGTTTTATTTATCACTGATTAACATGAAAACAAAATATCAAATGTTTTAAAGTGAACAAAACGGACGAGTCATATGATAATTAGTTTTACTTGATTTTGATCTTGGTTTCGTAAAAATATATTCAAGAAATCTCGACTACAATGTTGTAAGCGTAAATGGCCTAGGAAAAGTTGAAGGTAACGCAAACGTTGACTTATTAATACAAGGCATTCAGTTGATATAAACAAAACTATCTTGTTTATTTCTCAAGAAAGAACCTTGTTACAGATTGTATGTTACCAAACTGTATAACAATTTTGTTGTCTGGTGCGAATTGGAAAATTTGTGTATTCACGATATTTGTCTGAGTATAAGTGAGGAACGGAACTGTAAGCGTAGTGTAGCGTAAATATAACTGTGATGGCAGAATTTCACCTTGGGCCATTTAGAAAAAAATTGAGTTCACCTTTGTGCAGGCGCCACTGGTTTCTCGTTTTCTTTTTAACTTTTTTTTTGGGGGGGGGGGGTGGGGGTGGGGGGGGGGGTGGGAACAGAAAGGAGATTGCTTTTTACAAGGCATCGCAAAAATAGTCAAATGATTCCCATCGCTTTACTTAACCCTTTACGTAAGAAAAAGCAGACGACACTTGCAAACAAAATTATTGAATAACCTTTTAAAAAATGTTTGTGTCAAAAACATACGTTATGACCCCTCATTGGAACGAGCTCAACGAGATCGTTTCAATGAAGGGTCATAAGCTATGTTTTTAAGGGAAAAAATGAAAATTGGCTAGCAATTTTTGTGAATACCGGTGGCCGGTTTTGGTCGTTATGTTGGGTAAAGGGTTAACTGACACAGTGCTTAAATGCCATCGAATAGAATATTCACGCACGTACGCACGTACGCACGCCCTTGCTGGGACGCAAACACGAGTATCTGGGTACTCATAAAGTCTGGAAGGCAGACCAACACACATACATAACAATGGCTTTATCATATCAAGCAATATAATGGTAACATTTGTATAAAATTAATTTTCATCCACTTGAGTTGGAACGGAATAGGTCAAAGCAATTTTATCAAATTAACAATTGTTTGTTCCGTTATGTCGGGTGTCGGCGCGAAATCTTCATATTGCCTCTATTATTGTTGTTCGAATTTTCTGTTCGTGTCACACAGCGCTTCCGTCAGTTCAGTCCGGCCTCTTCATCTGGAAGTTTATTTTCGACTTGACAATATGAGATTTTAAGAATTTTATTCGACTCCGGAACTGGAATTTGATTTGTGTATCGTTTTGTAAACAACATGTAATGAGATTCGACTTCTTTTTGCGTCTCCAGTTTTTGGAACATAGTTCGAAAAGCCAAGCATGTAAACAGATAATGTTCGTGTCGCATGTGTTCGCCAAAGAACGTAGTTTGAATATTTTACAAGATGGTACTTTTGTCGCAGATCTGTGGTTGGTCCAGTTCTTAACAGTTTTCTTACCGTAAAAAGGAAAAGATCGTTGTTTCGTATTTTATTCAGACTCATTGCAAGTACAATGCTGATCCTCGTCGTTTTGTTTTGTGGAACTGTTTATTCTACTGGTAAGTATATCTGAGTCTTTCATCTGAGTGGTGTAGTTATGCGTGACGTGGAGTGCCCCTATCATCTGAAATTTCATTTCTGTCATATTTTGTTAACCCGTTGTGCATAAATTTGTGCTTGAAGAAAAAATTGGCAGTGGGCGAGCAGACGATAGACAGAGCAAAAAATCGGAAGCGAGGCTCGGTAATAATTTAATCCAACAGCTCGTCAGAGCTGTTGGATTAAATTATTACTGAACCTCCCAACAAACAAGGATGGTTTCGCCCATTTTGCCGTTGACAGTATTGACTGAAATAATACCTTCAAGGACGGCAGTGTTGAAAAGGTTAATCACACGATTTACCCTTGCGCTTAAAACAATTTTCAGTGGATCAAGGCGATCACTATTGTTAGACAACCACTTGAAAAAACTGCAAGTAAAGTGGGGATACACCCTCTCATAATACAGAGTTCAGACCACGAAACTTCCGACAGGAATTAGAGATGAAATGCGCCACTTGTGGCGTGAGGCAGTGCTGTCACCACTATTTCCTGTCTAAAATGTCCGAGTATTGCCCTCGTCAGAAAAAAAGGCTTTTCACATCGTTGTTCCATCAGCATCTTAAGAAATGTTAAGAAAAATAGTATCTATTTTAGCATGTCCTGTCCATCACTCCAAGTAGTAATGTTTGATTACATGACTTAGTCATTCATCTGATTACGTAATTTAGTCATAAAGTTACCTATTTCAAGAACTGGAGGAGGCATGAGAGACGGAATAAATGTTTGACTTTTTACTAAATGTGACTAGCAGACGACAGTTTCAAAATTTACTTGAATAACTTGACTTTTTGATATTTTGCCCCAAAACCATAACTTATGACCCACCATTGAAACGACATGTTTTGGGAGCAAAAATAGAAAAAAATAATATTATTTGAATGGCGATTTTTGTGAATAGTGCTAGTTGGGTACGGTAGTTACGTTTGGTGAACAATTAAATTTTACCGAACATAATGGTGGGCCGGCAGAGATGAAGATTTTTAATGGGGAGCCGATAGAGACGTGGGCCAATAATTCATCAGCAAATGGTACAAAAAGGAATGACGACACGATGAACAAAAACAGTTAACAAGGATTTGTAATAATTTAATCCTACAACCCCGGAGGGCAGGGTGGGATGGGGGGGGGGGGTGTAGGATTTAAATATTACTCATCCTACTACTAATACCAAAAACAGTCATCCATTCTCGCATATATATTATTCGGTGCGATGATATCAGGAACTCTGCGTTGAAAATAATACTTTTGAACACAAAGCTTCATTTCAAACGCAATGTATCAACTTGTCTTCATTTAAAATAAATCCACAATCAAAATACAGCAGTGAGCCACGACGGGACGTCAGCATCAGAGATCAGTTTTCTCAGATTGAAAAGGTAGACAATGTGATTAGGGCTGCACGGTATATCGATAAACCGATATACACCGGTATTCAAACCAATATCGATTGAATACCGGTATAATTACAAAATATAGGTTTATCGTCATTATTTATTTACCCACAATTTAATTTTCAAGATATCTTGAGTTTTTTTTAACTGTAGCCCCGAATGAATAATATTATCCCTTTATCCAAGGAATCGTCTGCTTGTGCCCTCGTAATATACAAATTCAGCCGTTGAAAAAATAAATTAAAAAATTTCAACAAAACTATATCATGTGACCCCTCATTGGAACGAGCTCGTTGAGCTCGTTCCAATGAGGAGTCACATGATATAGTTTTGTTGAAATCTTTGGGGAAAATCTGATAAACTAATTTTGAAAATAATAAATTTTGATATCGTCTGCGTAGGGTAAAGGTTTTTGGAATCGCATCATCAAGGCATGCTAATTCGTTCCGACTGTGATAACTCGAGTCTCGACTGTGGTACTTGTGTTCATATATTTGAACAATTTTCGATATACCGGTATACCGCGGTATTTTTTTGAATCCCGATACCGGTATTCAGTTTTGAATATCGTGCAGCCCTAAATATGATAAACCTAAAGACTGGTTGGAGGTACTTTTTTTTATCAAAAACGGGTAAAAAGTTACTGGGCGTCTGATTACCCAGTGGTGTATCAGTCTACTTCCTCTTAATACTGACTGGACATGGGTAGATGTAATGCAAGATCTCTAGTATTCGCTCCCTAGGGGGTCCCTGACATGTAAACATGGTGGACGCATGCCAAATACAACTAAAGTTATTGACGAGAAAACTTACCGATAAAGTTTTATTGATTCTAATCTTGTGATCTTGAACTTTATAGTTACAGATTCAAAAGATTATCTAACAATCAACTTAACCCTTTCAGACTTCAATTATCCTGACGTTCTAACGTCACAGCGAGTTCAGTTTCGTCAACGTTTTTCAAAATGCGACGTCAAACGTCGGAAAGTACAAATAGCAGGATATTTTTGCGCATTAGTAATTATCTGATTGAGGGCTAGATTATTTTTGCTGGACTGAATTTGTTATTCAAAACTAGTTTTATTACAAATTATTAGAAAGTGCCCACAGGCACTCTCCAATAATTTGTAATAAAACAAATTTATATAAACAAAATATTATTTGTGTTTGACTGAATATGAAATATAAGCAAGGAGAGTGTTGACTTTTGCTCTGGTATCCTCATTTTTTTAAAGCCCTAATAGTGGCTTCTAGCACTCAACCAGTTAAGAAGTCTTGACAACAGGATTATGTTAGTATTGTAAGCTGCGATAACATTTGGCTCATCAACTATCACTGAGCACTATTCGGGAGAAAACAGCAATTTGGGGTTAAAACTTTAAAAAATCGAAAAATAATATCAAAACAAATGACCACAAAGTATCAACGCGCTGTTTGTTTTCGAATGCAATAACACATACACAAGGATTTTTAAGGGTTAAATTAAACAAAAGATTCCGTACGTAATAAAACGTACAAAAGTATCAAAAGGTTAATTTGCATCCCAAAACTCGGATAAAACGTTTGTATCAGCCCTCCCCCCCCCCCCCCCCGGTTCCGATATGCATTATTATTACGCATTAAAATATAGTTCCTGAAATTCGAAATTTATACCAATTTCAACCCACTTTAAACTGAAAAATGGGGGAAACGGGCTTTATGTAACGGGATTGTTAGATAAATGTATTATCATGACCGTGTGCATGTCCTGTAAGTTGTATCAGATTCTCGGTCGTGCGCCGGTCTCTCATACCAGAGGTCCCGGGATCGATCCTCGGTCTGGGAAAGTTCTCGATATGACCGAAGACTCTCTGTCAGTATCAATTGTGGGGTTGATGCTGTCAAAGTGTACCGTTCTATCGAGTGAGGACGTAAAATGGCTGCCCTCTGAGTGGAGAGAGACACACTCCGTGCAGACTTGGAACCCTTCGTAGCATTCGAAAAGAGTAAGTCCGCGAAGTTACCGCTTCCAAGGTTATCCCTCACACCGACACCATTGGACCAAGAAGAGGCGTTAATATAACCTTGGTGTTATCATTGACGGCAATCCGACAATGAAAGATCACATGAATCATCTATCCCGAATTTCATTCTTGGAACTTAGACGTATAAGTCATATGAGATCATACCTGTCTCAAGATGCCAGAGCAAAACTAGCATGTTCCTTTATCTTGCAGCGTCTTGACTACTGCAACTCACTCTTCACTAACATCACCGAAGAAAGCCTTGGCACCCTGCAGCGTATTCAAAACAATGCTGCACGGATAGTTCTTGGTCATAAAAGGAGATCACATGCCACCCCCATGCTGAAGACTTTACATTGGCTTCCAGTAAAGTCACGTATAGAGTTCAAGATAGCCACTCTTTGTTTTCGTAAACCAGACTCAACCCTCCCCCATTATTTGGCATCTCTTATCCACGATTTTTCCCGTCCCCGGCTTGAAGATCTCATAACAAGTTATTACTAACTGAGCAAAGCTATAACCTCGAAACGTACGTTTCAAATTATAGCACCAAAAATTTGGAATTCCCTTCCCCTGAATGTCCGTGATAGCGTCAATTTGGACTCTTTCAAAAAGAAACTGAAGTGTTTTTTGTATCAAAAATACCTCCAAATTGATATCAGTAATACCACACCTGTTGATGAATCCAGAGTACAGCACCCATCAAACTAATGTGTACACCCAGAATACCATTTTCTATAACTTTCTTTACTTTCTACATACCATATTTATACCAAATTTGCCAAGTTCGAAAGTTTTTAGTAGGCGCGCCAAGCGCCTAGAGCCTTTGGGAATTAGGCGCTCTATAAATATTCTTAATATTATTATTATTATTACATAACTTGTTCGCCAATCCTTGTAAAACAAATAAGATTAAATTAAATAGATGAACAGGAATGTATCCAGTTTTTCGTGAAAGAAATATGCTTTTGAAGACGATTTGACAATGGCATGAATAACCAACCTTAATAACCACAAATACTTTGGTAATTTAATTTTTTTTTGAATAAATGACAACATACTCTGAATTCAGAGAAAGCATATTTAACAGAAAGTCAGAGATGTGTCAAAATCATGCATCACAATACCACGAAAAGTAAATAAGAAAGCATTGAAAGGAGTCAGATTGGACTGGTCACGGGATTTCATGTTTTTTTATAATGGGGAAAAATGTTTTTTAAAATATGAAAACTGCAGAAACGTGATTGTATTTTTTAATTATTCTGGATGATGAGTTCGAAAACGCGCAACACTCTCACGAGAAAACTTTCGTTGGCAATGTCATAATTGTGCGACAAAATCTTGAAAGATCATAATGTGTATTTTGGTCTTCAAAACGATTTCGCCTTCAGTACTTGATCACTGTTTCATGTTTAGGTAAAAATTTAATTTTGTTGTTGTCAATATTTGGTACGTAAAACTTCATATATGTAACTTTAAAAGAACAAGAAGCTGCAACTTGGAAAAATTAAGTTCACCATTTGGAAAAACCACAATTTTCGTTGTGCAAAAGTACACTTATGTTTCACATAATCGTATGAGAGCGTTCGTATCGATTACATAAGTTAAGCTGAAGACGAGAATTTGTTGACTTTTTCAAAAACGGCAGGCAGTATTTATAACTCCTTTGTTGACTTTTTCAAAAACGGCAGGCAGTATTTATAACTCCTTGACTGCTGCTGGAGTATATTCCTGCCCAGGACAGGAATCCTGTTGCCACTAAAATAAGAAAAATGTAAGCAAAAATAATAAATTTTCCACTTCAAATTGAATCAACTTTTTCACCAGTGTTTTCTTGATTCAAAGTTTCACAATTTTTTCTTCAAATCTAGTCATGGCTGCTTTATAGCAGCCATGACTAGATTAGATGAAAAATATTTTAACAATACTCAGCAGAGTAGAGTTAATCCCGATCAGGCTACCCGATCAGACACAAAATATCTGTGACAACACAAAGTGCAATAGCATTTTCCATATTCATGGAAATTTGCTTTCTCGGAGAAGGACAAAGTTAAACTTTGTGTATACCTAATCTATTTATAGCGGTTGCACCCATGCAATTTGATTTGGGGTTGCCAATTTGCCATTATCGATGCATGTGCTGTGGGTGTTATTGGAAGCATTTTATTTAAATTAATACAAATTTGTTCATCTCTAAAATAAAGCCCAGTTGTTGTTTATGGCGGCCATTCATTTGGATAGCAGCGAAGGTAAAATTATTTCTACGTGTATTCAGAAATGATGTCACGCTTTTGTGTTCACTTTCGAACACTGTCGGTCAGCTTCGTTTATCTCTTCGCGGTGTAGTATCTTTTGAAAATTCATCTGCATTAACGTTTTTAAATCACAGATTTATGCAATTTCGCGTTGTTTCTGATGTTTTACACTTTCCATACAGTGTTTTTAACATGCTCTTTCACATACGAGCAAAATATGAGAGTGAATAATTTTTTCATATTAGCGGCTTATTGCCCCACTAAAACGAACTTCTTTTCACATGAGCATTCACAGAAGTTTTCCAATTTGTACATTTTCTGATACATCTCTTGATTAACGCTCGAACTATATTTGTCACAAAAGCAACCGATGGTGCAGCCATACGCCGTTATTTTCGTGTTTGCTGTGTAATAAAATGACAAAAATCCGAACTGGTCATTTTCATTTGTTCAAATGCAGTGTGATGATACAGTAACACTGTAAAATCAACTTCTTTTGTTATGCAATCGTGTCGACTTTAAGATTGATTTTTATCGCCAGAGGCCAGTCTAGAAGTGTTATATTAGTGTAATATTAGTTTGTTGAAAATTGCTAAAATATTTGCGAACCAAAATATACATTACTCGTTGTTAACGGCGTTTTTGCTGTACTCGAATTACCGAAACTAGCTTCAAATGTACGCAATGTTTACCACTTTACCCAACGTGACGGCCAAAACCGGCCAGCGCTGTTTGCAAACTCACCATTCAGTTTTCATTGTTTTTTTTCCTCATTTTGTTGTCTCAAAAGCATAGTTTCTGACCCCTCGTTGGAACGAACTCATTGAGCTCCTTCCAATAAGGGTCATAAGCTATGTTTTTGAGATAAAAAATGAAAGTATTTAGTTTGTAGCGGCCAAGGTGGTATGAGGGCCATTTACCAACCTGCTTGGTACTGATCTCTTAGTCTCGTGGTAGATTGGTCGCTTTGTGTGCTAGAGGTCGACGGTTCGGTCTCGGCTCCAACATTTCTCTCTCAGTCTGTTACATTGGTGCCGTGACCAGTCCCCAGCAGTTGGTGGCATAGTGGACGCTGTGGTGACGCCTATGGATGTTTAGACCGCTCTGAGGTGGAAGCTGGGTGAGAATCACCGTGGGTGAATCTCAAAGGACGTGAGAGTGGTGTAGCGGTCGGGGTATAAGGGCCATTTACCAACCAGCCTGGTTGGTCCGGATCTTTTAGCCTCGTGGTAAATCGGCCGCTTTGTGTGCTAGAGGTCGACGGTCCGTGCCTCGACCCTCGCACTTCTCTCTTGATCTCTTACAAGTTATTCAAGAATTTTGTTTCCAAGTGTTGTCTTCCTTTTGTGTTAGTAACGGGTTAAACTTAGTGAACGAAATAATTGTACTTTTGTTAAGGCATGACATGGAACACCCTGTAACGCGAAAGAAATCCTTGGCCACCCTAAACACCAGAAATCTCACGAATGGACAAAATAAGGAAATTAAGTTGTTTTCTCATTTTCCTATATATGAAGTTTTCTCAGTGGATGTGTTTATAGTGACGAACCCACTGACGCTTTAGTATTTCTTGTTCTTAACTGCATGGATTTGACCCTTGGTAAACGTTATTGAACTAAAACATAAACAAGAAAAATGGTAGCTTTTTCAGACACATTGTTTTGGAACTGGTTACACTGTCCATTCCTGTCATAATCGAGAGGAAGAAAAATATCGAGTCTATTCTTGAAGAGTTGCAGAACGCAGATGCTCAGTCATGTTAATGTTAGTACTGGCTCATTAGAATTTCTGGAAGGGCTTTTCAGAACATGACCACAAATCTATTGCAAATTTCATTTTTTATCTAATCTGTACTCCGACACTAGTATTTTGGTTATTTGATTTATTTGGGTTATTCTGTCTTTTCGTTTTTGGCTTTGAAGACAGTAACCTGAAATTTGACAACCGTTTTTGTTAGGTAACCCCTTAAGCTGATGAAACACTGATGTTAGATGATGCACTGATGTCTGAAAAGATACTGCTGAAAAGACTTTACTCCACAGTGTGCCACATTATAGCATGTTAATGAAAAAAGAAAATATGTCTGAAGGATGGGGCCCTGCGAAATCTCAAATTTCGGATCGAATCTCGAATCGAATCAGACATTAGATTTCGAATCAAATCGAATCTCACCGTTTATCAAGTTGTGGATATTGTACCGTCTTACAACCGTAAATATTGTCAACCTCCACTCAAATATTGTGTGCAAGGGCGACACTTGCAAATGAAGTAAAAATCGGAATATTCCAGAACGGAATCAATGTAATTTCGGATGCGGAACCCACATGAACTCTTCTTCTATCATCAGGTCTCCTGTACAGGACACCCCCCCCCCCCCTCCTGTACAGGACAACCCCACCCCCACCCCTCCTGTACAGGACAACCCCACCCCCTCCTATACAGGAGACCTGATGCTAGAAGAAGAGTTCAAGAGGAGACACTTTGTAGGATTTTGAGAACATTTCGGCGATTCGAAAAATTTCGAATCTCTACTCATGGAGTTTGCGATTATTTTGATACAGAACTTCAAGCACATCATATTTTTCAAATAAATGCAATCATAGTAGTAATAAATAGAGGATATGGAATGAGTGTTTTTCTCATATAATATTTATGAAACGAGTTTAAGAATATTCCGTTTTGGCGAGCCTCTGGCGAGCCCAAACGGAAAATTCGGACGAGTTTCATAAATATTATATGAGAAAAACACTCATTTCATATTCTTTATAAGTGAAAATATAAAAATGAATGGCATTTTTCTTGTAGGTAAAAGATTAATACAATATAACCCACCCTAAATAGGACAGATAACGTAAATTCTCCCTACTGAAATCATGCAAATGTCACCCAGTTGTATTTTGTTTAGCCAATCAAATTGTCCAGTTTTAAAATTGACCAATGAAAAAGCTACCAACTCTAATTATGCAAATTATGAAAATGTGGCCCAGTTTTATTTTGTTCAGCCAATCAAATTGTCTAGTTTGGAAATTGACCAATAAAACTGGCGGAAGGCTTTATGTATCACTGAGTAATATGAAAACAAAATATCAAATGTTTTAAAGTGAACAATGTCATATGATAAACGGTAGTATTGTCTGGAAACATTCATGGTACCAGACAGAGTGTGCAGAAAACAGTAGTAGTGGTAGAGGCCAGATTTTGTAACTGTTCCCCAATACCAGAACAGGAGCCTCGGTCTATGTTTGGTATTTCCTTACGCCTCTCATGTCCCCACAGAGAAAACGAACAAAGACGTTTGGCTGTTCCAGGGAGAGAACTTTGGTGGGTGGCCAGCAGGGATGTGGCGACAGGGGGGGGGGGGGGGGGGGGGGGGGACAGCTAGGAGTATTTTTTTTTCAATACTTGGAAATTCTGAGGTCAAAAATCAAATAGTTGGAAATTCAATAAATTAACATTGTTCATGAAAAATTTTAAAATTCCAACTAATGATGAGAAATTTTGATCTTTTATTTCCAACTGGAAACTTGAGTTTCAAATTTCCTACTCTAAATTTCGACTCTGACATCAATCCGGTAAATTTTCTGACCCAGACACATTATAAATGATGCTTTTTCCGTTTCAGAACTACTGAAAATGTTCAGAAGGGTTCATAACCTTTTACCCAACGCAGACGATTTCAAAATTCATTATTTTAAATACTATTTTTTTTATTTTTTTAAAAAAAATTCAACAAAACCATATCATGTGACCCCTCTTTGGAACGAGCTCGACAAAGAGGGGTCACACGATATGGTTTTGTTGAAATTTTTCGAAAAATAATATTTTTACAGCAGCTGTATTTGCATATTACGTGGGCGGATGCGGGCGATTCGTTGGGTAAAGGGTTAAAAGATATCACCCAGCGCTGCAGTGCAACCACCTATCGAAACCACACACAGTGGGAATTTACACCGGTGGTACCCCACCCACCCCCACCCACCCCCAAATGAAACCCTTTAGCCACATCCCAGGTGGCCAGTTATGGGTGATGGCCGCAACAATCTAGTCAGTTGACGTAAAAGATCAGGATCTACATTTTGATTCACTGAGTGGCTCATTCGATACAAGAGTCTGTAATAATCAATGTGAAGATGGTTTGTGTAATGGAGGAACTTTGTCCACAAAACGGGCTGTAGTCTCGTAATTGTTAACCCTTTCCAATGCAACGACCAAAAAAGCCAGCAATATTCACAAAAAACCAAAACGTTATTCAAATTTGATTGTTGTTTCAGATGATGTCTCAAAAACATAATCTTATAACCGAGCTCATTGACCACGTTCCAATGAGAGGGTCATAAGCTATGTTTTTGAAGTAAAAATTCAAGAAATACTTATTCAAGAATTTTGTTCAAAAGTGTCGTCTGCGCTTCGTGTTAGTTAAAGGGTTAAGAAATGAAAGGCTTGTTTCTTTATTTTTTCAGTCGAAGAGCGACATAAACCAGGAAACATTACGTCACAAAACTACCCACAAAACTACCCTTCTGTGCAGAAGTACACGTGGATTTTCAAAACTCAAACAGGAAAATGGGCGGTCATATTTGATGATTTTGATATTCAATACTCCAGGAACTGCAAAGACGATTTTCTGCGTTTGAGAGACCTACACGATTGGTAAGTTACTTTTACAGTATGAGGCGAGACGAACCAAGTGCATTTTTAACTGGACGAATACTTATAACATTTCAGAGAGAACACGAAAAACACAAGCACGATTTCTGCTTTAGGACCACCAGTTGCAGTGCCTCTTGTGCTTTTGCCCCGAAATTCTAAGGGTGTATTCCCACTTTGCCAGCAAGCTGAAATAAGAGATATTCAAACCTCTGCTATAGACTGTATCAGTATTATTGCCAGAAATTCACGGCCGCTGTCTCCCCTTTTGTCCAAAGTGTTATCACAAAGATCTGTCAGTGGGGCTAGAATCAGGAATTGAATATTACAAAATGGCTAAGGCTCAAGCAAATAACCGAAATTACAGTCGATTGAGTGCAACAAGGCGTCATCTGCAATGCCGTAGCATTGCAGATGGTGCCTTGTTGCAGTCAAGAGACGGTTAAATTTGATGTAAAAATTAACAGATATATTAATTAGTATTTAACGTATGTATGAGCAGAAAATGTATGTCAAAAATCAATATTGCCTTAAACACACGTAATATCTAAAATATATGTAATGTGCTTATTTAACTATAAATTGTCATAGACAATAATACCCAATTAACCCTAGCCCTATCTAGAAATATAATAAAGACTATAGTTTAACCCTTTGGACTCTAGTGGTATCCTCCATGCCAGTTCAATAGCAGCAATTAGAAGAGTCCATATTCATTATTTGGGGTAGAGCAATCAATATTTTCAACGTGCAGCCTCGGGGCTGCACGTTGAAAATATTGATTGGTCTACCCCACACATTTACTGAACAGCCATCCTGTTCAATGACGTTATGATGTATCATGTTCCTGGCCGGAAACGCGTCCGCTAGGGTTCAGAGGGTTAAATATCTATTGTTGTAGGTAATTAACATTTTTTTTATGAGAACATTACCTGCTGGCAAAGTGAGAACATCCCATTCTAATATCTGTAAAGTGGCAAATCTCCCCAGACGTGTTTTAATGTTAAAACACATTGGGTTTAACATGAAATTCACACAAACAAGTATTATAATTCGTATTGAAATGTCTGGTCTGAAGTACCGATTTTGTGACAAGAAAATACGTGACAAATAATAATTTTATTACATTCGTGGGTGGATTGACTGGGGCACACACCGCCCTGTGTAGCAAGTTTATTACATTCCTGGTTGCTTTGAATATCCAATAAGTTTATTACATCCATGGTTGGATTGACTGGAGAACACACACCCAGTATAGCAAGTTTATTACATTCCTGGTTGTTTTGGATGTCCAATAAGTTTATTACATTCATGGATGGATTGACTGGAGCACACATCGTCCAGTATAGTAAGTTTATTACATTCGTGGTTGCGTTGATTGTCCAATAATTTGAGGGAGGACCAATCAATATTTTCAACGTCAACCCTTTGGGCTGTGCAGGGTAGCATCACCAAATTCACTCTGTGGGGACCTCATTTTGCAGATGACAGTTTGCTTATATTCACTTATGCTATTCGCTTATGCTCACCTGTTCCCTTGACGTTTAAACTAACGTAATGGAAATCGTCATCAGCGCCTTATACAAAAAATAACATTAAAATTTTATACTTTTTTCAAACTTTGCCTTCAAAACAAAGTTCATCTTCCCCCATTGGAACGAAATCGTTGCAATGGGGGCCATAAGCTATGTTTTGAGGCAAAAATGAAAATATTCTAGATTGTTTTGTTCCTTGGGAATTTTTTGTCATCAAGTCTGGCTAGGCAAGTGGTTACTACAGTGTTGCATACGACGGTTACCTCGGTGCTCCAGTTTTAACTTATAATCGTTGCCAGATGTCTTATATGGGGCCAGGATACATGGCTGCTGGAACAGCTTCAGTCACAACCGACGTCAATTGC
The DNA here is from genome assembly GCA_031216915.1 of Pictodentalium vernedei. Taxonomy (NCBI): domain Eukaryota; kingdom Metazoa; phylum Mollusca; class Scaphopoda; order Dentaliida; family Dentaliidae; genus Pictodentalium; species Pictodentalium vernedei. The sequence goes on along the minus strand of CM062294.1, from coordinate 523,201,577 downwards.
AAAACGATAAACACATAATTAGAGACAGCCTTCAAAAGCATCACCTTCCTGCTCAATCCATTTTCCAATTCGCAATTTATGTTTTCTTTTGTTTTCCAGTGTAATCTGTATTATTTTTTACCTGTTTGGAAATAAAATAGTGTCAATCATTCAATCAGATAATTGGAGATGCAGAAAAAAGAAAATAACACTTTCAGTAGGTTTTTGTGTCATTATTGCAAATATCTATTGTTGATGTGTTACTACCATAAAAAAATGTGTACATTGTAGAAATGAACACCATGGGGCTCCATTTGTATATAGCTATGGTACGTTGTACTGGTGACAATACTTTTATTGTGTGTAACTATATCAACGATTTCAGCCACTGTCAAATAAAGACTAACATTCTCAAGGAAGATCAGTTTATCCAGTCCCTGCACACTTAACCCGTTCGCTGCTGTGCAATTTGGTAAATCCTGTGCTGAACCATATATTGGAGGAAATGATGTTAAGGTGAAACAAAATGAAAACGCCAATAACGTACACTTATTTGTAATTTTAAAACTGTTATTACATACTGGAACATTATGCGACAATCTCATTCAGGTACTCAACTTTGACGGGGTGTAGCAATGTCTACAAAATTTCTCCCAGTCTCCCAGCCCACACTCCATAAATCTCAACATAAAAGACATTTAGTCTACTTAAATTTAATTCATGTTTAATGGACTTTGTCGAGTCATACTAATGTTTGAAGAAAATCACGAAATGAAACACTCTTTTTTCGAGTCATATTTGCATTTCCAAAACACCAAAAAGGTAACAGTGGCTTATAACAGAAGACTGACCATGTAGTACAAACGTGGCCCCACAGGCCGTTATAACCGACCATGTAGTCCAAATGTGGCCCCACAGGGCGTTATATAATTTTTGTTGGTTTTGTCGTCCTGTGGCACAGGACGACAAAACAAACAAAAAATATATAACGGCATGTGGAACCAAATTTGGACTATTGAGCCCGCTGTTGTCTCGGGTATTTCGGAACCTACATAAACGTGAAAAAATGGTGGAGAACAAATGGATAATGTCATATCGCCTGTCGCGCTCATTTCTTATAAGATACATTTTATTGAGAATAACGTGCTGTGGTATCGATTCCCTGTATGTGGAATCTCCGTACTGAATATGGACTAAAAGCACAGGCCGTTAACATTTGATTCCGTATTCAGTATGGACCTGTAGCACCGAAAGGGTTAATGTCGAAATATTTAAATTTAAAGAAGCGCATTTTTCTATAACGAAACAAGAAATGGTTTGGTTAAATTTCTAGTTGAATTAGGGTGAAACTTTTATGCATAAAATATCGATATTTTGATATGAGTATGCAGAGGGGGTTAACGACTATGCGGGAGTTTCTGTTTCTATTGTTCACATGCCGAGAATAATGTTACTTAATTCTTGCTAAATGTTGTTCTGGTATTTTGCCGGCAGTGTTGCAGATGTTTACGAGTCGCGTTTCATTGCCAATGGTTGTCGTTAGAGGGGGAATAACTCTAGGAAACATGTAGAACTATTTATGAAGTGCAACAGTGCAGCCGTGAACTGGTTGTAATCAACGTGTTGGCAGCTTTACGGCTAATCATCATCATCATCATCATCATCATCATTATCATCAAAATTTTAATTAATGAAGCACCGGGCTGTACCCGGTGCTTCATTAATTAAATTTTTGATGATTCTTCCTATAATTTGTGTTTGGTATCCAATAGTTTTGTGCCCGTGGAAATATAACCCACCCAATAAGTGGGAAAGTGATCAATCCGCGACAGCTATACTGTATGACAACATCCTAATAACGTATATGAATAAAACGTTCAATTGAGTTTCAATGAACTGGAACGACTGACATGGCCGGAAAATGATATCGTGCTTGCGACAAAAGAATGAGTACTGACAAAGAACACTGTATTTTTTAAAATTTATTTATATGTCTGAACGCCACTCCAGAGGTCTGTTTCTGTCACATACGATTCTTCGTTGTCGAAGAGAAAATTGTATTTATGATCCTGACGCATTTTTCGCGTTTGCACGCAAAATATAGACTTTTTTTGCAGAAAAACATCATTACTGTGTTGTTATCACCCTCAAGTCTTCTATCGTGTTTTCTGATTTTGGATAAATGCATTTTATGTTGAACTGGATTCCTAAATACAAAAAGCATTCAGCAGCCTCTATTTAGTTTGGCTTTTCAATAACCTAAATGAATCCCTTTTCCAAAAGTACAGAATAAGGTCTACCAGCCAGTTCATTAGGCCCCAGAATAACTACTTCACAATCGATCAAACATTGAACGAGTTTTGAAAGAACAATCCCTCAGTCAAGATGTGACAGGGACCGACCTGGGCATGCGCCAGTGCGTATTTGGTTCTGAAATATCAGGACTTGGCTCTTAAATCTCAGAAATAGGCTTCTCAGTTGGCGCGTAACTTCTCAGATCATATTTTGATTTTCTTTCGATGGATAATCGAGAGAGACACTCTTACATATATTATATATATGATTATCATTTATCATTGTTGTAGAGTGCTTAAGTTAATACTTCAAGTCTTAATTACTAAGCATTAATCTTCACTGTGGTTTCTGATCAAGTCTTGGCTGCCTAAATAGGCAGCCAAGACTTGATCAGAAACCACAGTGAAGATTAATGTTTGTTATAGTGTACTAAATGAAAATGAGAGCTATTACATACTTGCAGTGTGTGTTACAAACAGCAGTGTGAGTCCGTAAATTGAAATCTGGCGCATGAATTGAAAAAATAGGCTCCGAGGCTAGAGCGTATTTTAAATAGTCCTGATCGGTCCCTGATGTGATATTATGTCTTCTTATGTTACCGTTTGGACAACCTTTGTACGCTGAATGCCATAATGATTCAGTTTTTAGCATAATTTGACAACGTCAGGTATGAGCTATTGGGATGGGTTGGGATCCGTCGTCCGTCCGTACGTCCGTACCTCTGTATGTCCGTACGTACGCCCGTCTGGCCGTCCACAATTCCTTTAGAACACCCTACAGACCTCAGCTCTCATCCGATCATTTCCAAATTTCACACGTGGCTTTGGGACAATGTCTAGATAGGATCAATCGATTTTTTTCGAAATTCTTTGAAAAACATGACCGCCAGCTGCCATCTTAGATTTGGCATATAAATTGTCAACAATTCCACTGGCACACCCTACAGGCCACATCTCTTACTTTATCTCTCACCCAATCTTTTTCAAATTTTATATGTAGCTTTGGTGTGATTCTAGATGGGTGCTATCCAATTTGTCTGAATTTCGTTGTATAACATTGCTGCCAACAGCCATCTTGTGTTTGTCACGTAAATTGTTAACAAGTCCACCAGCACACCATACAGGGCACATTTCTCACCAGAATTTTTTTAATTTCATATGTAGTTTGGGTGTCACATCTACATAGAAGCTATCAAACTTTTCTGAATTTTGTTGCAAAACATTGCTGCCATCAGCCATCTTGGATTTGACATATAAATTGTTAACAATTCCATTAGCACACTCCACAGGCCACATCTCTCACCCGATATTTTTCAGGTTTCATATGTACCTTTGGTGTGATGGGGTTTTTTTATAGAAACTTGATTGAGTTACTTATCATCACTGGCGCTTTCTATTTAGTTCAGTCCGTTCGTGGACAAGTTGAGCTGCAGTGTCATTGACACTTTCATTCTTGAGGCTGTTGCTAAACCAAGCCAGTGCAGATTTACATCAACCAGATCTGGATTTGAAAAACTGTCTGACGAAAATCGCCGGTTGGAGGAAGCTGACGATGACAAATGATTGTATAGACCTTAAATCCTTCGGCAACATGACGTCAACACTATTAATTTTTCCGAATTGACTAAAACCATAATAGACTGTTTCCTCTAGACCGATTCATTGGAAGAAGTATCAAGGTATATCAAGTTAATGATAGCAAAATTAATGGTTTTACAGGTCACATTCAGTCAAGTTATGTGGGAAAGAAAGGCCCTCCACTTTTGTAACACGCACTTCTGGCCTTCAGATCGACTTCCACTCTGACTGGTTCGAGGAAAGACGTGGATTCAAGGCTGCTGTTCTGTATGGCAGAGATACGGGTGAGTATACTTCCTTAACGAACCATCAGTTCACAAGACGTGAGAAACTAACAAACAGGTTTTGTTCACAGGTGAAAGGAACAGTTATCACCTCAAAATTTGTTTTAAATCTCTTAGTATTCGACCGACAAGCCACAGGAGAGCGACTAATGCTCTGCTGGAAAAATTTTCAGGGGCGATTCCGAATACCCCCATAATTTAACAGTCATTTCACCATCATAGGGAACCATATACCACAGGCTTTTCTTTGATGCATCCATTGGGAAATATTAATTGTCAATGGTCTTTATTCCACGTTGACAAACTGTGGTCTCAGAACGGTTACACACAATCAAGAAGAGCTCCGATTGGCAATGGTCAAATTACATTGACAGTGGTCTCTAGTGAAATCTTGGCTGCCTCTAGAGGCAGCCAAGACTTCACTAGAAATCATTGATAATCCACCAGGCTCACAAGGTGTGGAGGTGTGGAGGTCTGCAAAACTGCCCAAACGCTTAAGGATAACATGATACTCGGTATCTCCCCATTAGATTTATTGAGCGACACCTATTTTAGGATCCCTTTGTTTATCAAGATTTTCTAGGTGGGAGATTGTCGCTATCCTTGTTTTCAAATCATATGGGCTGCAGAGGGCGGGACGATCGCCCACCCCAAAACGACGGGCCTAGATTGTCATTATCTATTCAACAACACCTTTGTCTACAAATATCAAAGTTGGTGAAATGCTGTAATTTGATACACTGTTAGAAACCATTTTTTACCCGGAAGAAATCCACCGATGAGTTGCGATATTCTGGACCAGATCAATTCGGCATTGCTTGTGCTGAAATTGTTGACCCATTCTCGTAACCGGCTAATCGCGGGCTGTAACTGGATAAAAACTGTTTTCCGCGGCTATTCCTAAATTGACTTTGAATGCGAAACAGTCGGAATTTTACGAGCAGTATTCGTAAGGCCTATTCCGAAGTGTGTATACAAATGAACATTGTTGAGTCGTACTTCAGTCCGATTTTACGTCATTTTACCGAGTGACATTATACAGCGAATCACTATGACGCAGGTTTTTTTCCTGCAGTAGCAAAATGCACGACGAAAAAAATACGCGCAAGAGAATGTCGCAATTTTGTAAAAAATTTAAAAGTATTTTATTTATATTTTCTCTAATTTTAAACGTTTGCACATTCATGCTTTTTGGAAAGTTTTTGTGCGTTTAAAGGGAGCGCGGTGGCTCAGTAGGTAGAGGTGCAGGCTGCAAGCCGAGAGGTCCTCGGTTCGAATCCCACCTGCGGCAACCGCGTTGTGCCCATGGGCAAGACACTTCATCTCCATTGCTCGCGTGGGGGCACGATGACGCCCTGTACTAAGGCGTACTGCAGTCGATCGTACGCATGTCTTCAACCAATCTAACCCTACCAGTGCTGCAGTGCGGAATTACGATGTTGGGGAGCTGGCAGCTGCTCGTCGTTGCTCGGCGGTTCTCTCCGGGTACTCCGGCTTCCTCCACCCGTAAAACTGTTACGGTTATGATTAGCCATTGTGCATAAATATGTGACCTTAAACATCAATAAATAAATAAATAAATTGTGCGTTTAAAAGGCAATACGTAAACGGTGACATTTTAAATGTACATTGAGTAGATTCCTAGTGAAAGAAGAGCTTCTCCGAGCATGAAGAGACATCAGAAAAAGTACACCTATTATGTGGAAACATTTGAGGAGTGAACAATGTTCATGTTACGGGAATGACCTTAACTCTTTTACTGTCACGTCCACTTTAGCCATATATGGAGGACCTCTATGTTCGCCTGTATGTGAGGAATTTTAATAAAATTTATGACATACTTGAAACTCTATCATCTGATTAATTGTTGGAAAGGGCTCTCTGAGCCCTTTCCAACAATTAATCAGATGGTAGGTTTGATCTGCGCATATCAGAACGTACATATAATCATCATAACACAGGTGACAATAGTCGCTTTCGGCAGCGTAAGTGTTAAAATTGTTATTTTCGGTGAACCTCTGTTGATTATGCTTTTTGATGAAAAGTCACTGACCGCTTCAGGATAAGAATCACCCCAACCAAAACGAAACGGGCAGGTTCGACACACGTTCATGCGCGGATTCAGGCGACACTCCTTGTGCCCAGTGTGCCAGCGACTTCTAGCAGGTGACATTCAGTTGGGAGAATTGACAACAACCCGAGTGCATTTTCACAACAATATTAAGTGAATCGCTCAATTAGACCGAAATTAGCTTTTCATATGCTTTTAACCTATCCATCGTTAACAAAGGGATTGGGGGTGCGGTGGCGTTGCGGTAACCGTTTCTCGTCAGATCACCGAAGTTAAGCAACGTAGGGCCCGATTAGTCCTCGGATGGGTGACCGTCTGAGCGATCGATTCGGACTCCCGCGTTGTGTCCTTGGGCAAGGCACTTAACCCCGATTGTCCACATGGGGGCACGATGACGCCGAGTACTAGGGCATACTGCACGTCGATGGTGCGCATGTCTTCAAGCAATCTAACCCTGTCTGTGCTGAAGTGCGCGGAGTTTCGATGTTGGGGAGCTAACAGCTGCTCGTCGTTGCTCGGTGGTTCTCTCCGGGTACTCCAGCTTCCTCCACCTGTAAAACTTTCACGGTCATGATTAGCCATTGTGCATAAGTATGTGACCTTAAACACCAATAAATAAATAACAAAGGGTTTGTTTAAGAAACAATAATACTACGTTCATGATACGCCGCCAGCAATCACCTCTAACTGATTAATTATTTTTTCCGACATTCATAAACTGTTTAGCCGATAATTTTGTTAGCATATTTGTCAACTGTTCTAGCATGCCACGCCACACGTTATATAATCACAATTTGTATATATTTGCTTTTACAGTGTTAAAGTCACTTTGTGTTGGGGTCTCCGCGAAAGTCGCTGTTCAACGTTCTAATCGGAGGCACGATTTTTCGTAGGCCAGTTCATTCCAAATACATCGGAATGTAAATTTTATGGTAAAAAATTGTAAATAAACCGCTAATTTCTCCAAGAAGTACCTTCAGAGAATTTATACCAGGAAACGACTCTACCATACTAGGCCCATACTGGGCTGAAGACGCGGCATGAATCCATTTGTCCCAGCAACGACCACGCCAGGTTTCCGACAGTTGTTGAAAGTGTCGTTAACCCTTTTACTACCACGCCCACTTTAGTCATATATGGAGGACCTCTATGTACGCCGATATGCGAGGATGTTTAATAAGATTTATAACATACTTGAAACTCTATCATCTGATTAATTGTTGGAAAGGGCTCACTGAGCCCTTTCCAACAATTAATCAGATGGTAGTTTTGATCTGCGCATACCAGAACGTACACCCTGTCATTGTATCCGATTGCGTTGTTTTGTCGTCAAGGCATTTTATCGTCGAGGTGTAGCGGTCCAGGTATAAAGGCCATTTACCAACCAGCCTGGTTGGTCCGGATCTCTTAGTCTCGTGGTAAATCGGTCGCTTTGTGTGCTAGAGGTCGACGGTTCGAGCCCCGGCTCCCGCACTTATCTCTTCTCCTGTTATATTTGGGGTCTCGTCCGATCCTCAGCAGTTGGTGGCGTGGTGGACTCTGTGGTGAAACATGGTGGATGTTTCGACCGCTCTGAGGTGGAATCTGGGGTGAGATTCACTGTGGGTGAATCTCAAAAGAAGGGGAGAGTAGTGTAGCGGTCGAGGTATAAAGGCCATTTACCAACCAGCTTGGTTGGTCCGGATCTCTTAGTCTCGTGGTAAATTGGTCGTTTTGTGTGCTAGAGGTCGACGATTCGAACCCCGGCCCCCGCAATTATCTCTCCTCCTATTACAGAAGTATTTTGTCGTTGCGGCGGAAAAATGACCTGTGGTATAGTGTAGAGTTGCATAATGTCGTGCGGCAACATATCAGATCACCGCGTTCACTCTTCGGTACATATACTCACAGAAACTTCCTTGTAGCACGTATGCAATTTCTGTTGTCGTTCAGTAAAAAATATTCCTATTGACAAAAAGAACAATGCAAAACGTATGGTGACAGTTTTTGTAAGTCCAGCAAGGGGCATAACTGAGGCAACTGGACAGAACTCGCAATATAAGAAGACCCATTCCCTCATACTAGTCTATCATCATGTATTTGTTTATCGTCGTTGAGTGATAGACGACAAAAATCGTTTGTTTACGCACTTCGGGATAGTTTCTCATTCACAGATATGACATAAACGTCAAACAGATAGAAGGCTCAGAATTCTTTGACGCAAGGCCGCCAAAGAGACAGTGTTAGAATTGATCTATTCCCGGTTTAATGGCACAGCATTCCATTGTCATTATAACATAGCAGAAACACGTGATTTGTATTTAGGTGATTTGTTCGTATCGTCGATCTTTTTTTCGTCCCTCTATTGCGCATTCCCTGGGGCAAAACAGTGTTGTTGATACGCTGTGAAGTTTGCTTGGAGATGCTTGACTGAACTGTCTCGATAACACTGTACATCGAGTTTCCAAGGCAACTCAAAAATTCTCTTCATTCAATTGAGCAGAACCGAATTTTGAGAAAAATGGATGTGATGAACATTCATATCGAGAAGTCTTCTGTTGACATCACATTTTAGGCGACCAGGTATTTACATCGGTGGTAGCAAATGTCAAAAACCTCGGGCATTTGATACAAAATTAATGCAGACGGCTCGATATTTCGTCCCCCGAGTTCCAATGTGTTCTATGTGCCAGTAGGCACATAGAACACATTGGAACTCAGGGGACGATTTGTTGGTATAGATGTGTGCTTCTTATGGCTCGGTGTGAGTGTTTTGGGGCGAGGAATGCAGACAGATAAATTCGTGTGTACCTTGTGCATCCAATTCACAACTTAATGGCACAACGTGGCATTGTCATTTTTAATGTAATTTCAAATAGATAAGTCGTGTGTGTTCAGTTCGTTTGATATTTAACTTTCCCCGACTCTGTATTTATATCGAACCATATGAAACTCGATATGTGTGTGTGTTCGTTCGTAGTTTACTGAGTTTAACATCACTTGCAACAGACATATCGTGCTGGACAGGTTTATGGATGAAGAAGCAGGAATACCTGGAGAGAACTACAGAGCAACGGTGAATAACTGTCGAACTGTCTAACTTTCTAATCTAGCACAAGCAGGGTTTGCATCGGTAGACGCCAAGAGTACTGTCAACGCGCCGAACTTCTAAGTACATGCCGCCTCCATGTTCCTATTTGGGCAACCCGGATTAATTGTCTTGCCCGATGACACAATGCGCATGACTTGGGCTTGGATCGAACCATCGACATTTTGATCTGGAGTCCCATGTTTGACAATTTTCATCATTGGAAGTGATTCACGATCCCCCCTAATTTTCTAAAGATATCGGTAAATTTATCACTAAGAGTGTGGGAATTTCATACAAAAATTTAAATTTCGAAATTTTATCGAACGTGTACCATGGATGTGCGCATCGCTTCAAAAACGTGAGGCATTTTCCTGTGGAGTAGTATAAAAAAATAGAAACTGCTATTAATATCCCCCCCCCCCCCCCCAATCAGTTTGAAAATTTGATTATTATTAACTGTTGAAACCCATTTAAAAATAAAAAACAGGGTTTTCACCATATTTCGATGTTCTGCAACACTTTTTCTGTTCCTTATATCCGCATCGTGACATTTAATATGGACGCTGTCCTTTGAACTAAAATGAAAGTCTAGGATGTGAGACTTGCTAATATTAGTCCTGGGAAGAATCAAGACTTGCACACAAAGACTCCCTAAACAAAGAACCATAGTGGGCGCTTACTTAGTGTTGGGTGTATGATACTGATAGATATTCTTAATGCCGGATTATCTGGGAAGGAGTTGCTTCTAATTAGTTTGCCATAAAAAGTCAAGTTTCCTTTTGTAACTTTTAATAAACGAAAACAACAGACAGCTCCGAGAGCTGTCTGTTGTTTTCGTTTTTTAAAAGTAACAAAAGGAAACTTGGCCTTATGTTCTACTGATGTCAATGGTGGTTTCTCAAAAGTCACTTGTTTCCTATTAGAACCTTCCCCGTCCCTCTAATAATTCCAAGGGAGATAACTTTATCGAAGGTAGGTTTTCATAATGATTATTTATTTATTTATTTATTTATTTATTTATTTATTTATTTATTTGTTTATTGGTGGTTAAGGTCACATACTTATGCACAATGGCTGATCATGACCGTGACAATTTTACGGGTGGAGGAAGCCGGAGTACCCGAAGAGAACCACCAAGCAACGACGAGCAGCTGCCAGCTCCCCAACATCGTAACTCCGCACTGCAGCACAGGCAGTGTTAGAATGGTTGAAGACATGCGTACCATCGACGTGCTGTACGCCTTAGCACACGGCGTCATCGTACCCCCATGTGGACAACCGGGGTTAAGTGCCTTGCCCAAGGACACAACGCGGGAGTCCGAATCGATCGCTCAGACGGTCACACATCCGAGGACTAACCGGGCTCGACGTTGCTTAACTTCGGTGATCTGACGAGAACAGTTTACCGCAACGCCACCGAGCCCCCTTTCATAATGATACAGTGCGTGTACAGTGTATTATCGCTAAATCATCCGTGGAGTGGAGATTCCATCCAAGCAATAATTGCAAATTTATTGCAAAGCATAACAAGCACAAGCGAAATTACACCCGGAGCTCAGTTGGCTGAAACATTGCTTGTGGTTTTTGTCCACATGTACACAATTTGAAAGTGATACTTTGGGTGATAACACCACTCCGCTGGAGATTTTGTCACAATCCACTCTCCACGTACTGCATAAGTCAGGGATGAATGCGCTCACCCATGAAGCAGCGCGCCCCACGTTTTATTGACAGATACATCTGTCAAGCACCATTCGTTTTACAATTATTACACTGGAAAGAAACTGTACAGATGTGTTCAGTGCAGATAGTTACAATCGTCAGTTGATCTGGATTGTCTTATTTCGTCGAGCTGACGTCGCATTTGATCTGGCTGATAGGGTCTCGTCAACGCGCGGAATTTTACAAACTGATTAACTGTTGTAATAAAATGTTTATTATATGACTGAATAATTCAAAATGAATACGGCACCTAAAATGTAAAAAAAAGTATGGAATATTCCTCCAGAATATTCAGCCCAAAGGCCCATAAGTCATTCCGCGTTTGCAAAATTAACACCTTGAATTCTGTGTATGTCAGTTACATCACGCGAACCTCATTTAAGACAGACGTTATATGGTTTGGGAAAAACAGACCATCGTTATCCAACGAGCACGAGTTTACGGGCAAACTTGAGCGTTGTCGAAAAGTTATGTGTGGTGGTCATATAATAAAGAGGCGCAACCATTTTTGATTATCTTTTAACAGTTTGTTCTGGCTTGAATTGACTGTGGTTGTAAAAATCAATCAGAAATCTACATTTCCTTTAAAACCCTTGATGTTTTGTGAAGGAGCCGTTGTCCTTCCGATTTCTACTATGTTTGCGCCAGGTTTCCTCTCTCAAATGTTATGTTCTCGAACTCCACCACAGTCACGTGTCTCTTCTTTTTCTCACACTAATCCAGCATTATATATTTGCAGCAACTTTGGAATACCAGATAAATCCCCGAACAGGACAGCTTAAAACAGGTATGAATTTACTAAAGTTATTGAATTATTTAAAGAATCTTTTTGTTTTTGTGTCCCAAAACATATCAGACATCATTACACGACGGGTGGCACGAAACGCATTCGTTTCGGGAGGTTCATTGTGAGAAAAACGGGTTGTTATAAAAGGTATTGCTCTAAACATAATGAAATCAGACATCAAAATCGAAATGGTCAGTGGATGTTCGTGGCTGTGTTCAACATTTAATTGGATGCTTTTTCTGCACATGTATAAAATCAAAGCCAGATTCCTGAAATATTCTCTGACACGGTTCACCGAATAACTGGCCTCAGTATTTTTTTAAGATTTTAAATCCAAACATAAGTCTGAACAGGAATTCAAGACCAAGTTTTACTGTTGGTGAATATTGAAACAATCTCAATACTTGAAGATGAAGAAGTTAAGTTTCCTATAAGATATTCTCAGTAGAGCTGACTCAAGATTTTTCTTATTATGCTCACGTTTTACCACTCGAGCGATATTATTCTTATGTTTGAATAACCTCAACGAGGCCTTTTCAACTGTATATTACACAGCAACACATTATAAGCTGAAACCTATACTCAATGCACCCGATATCAAAATTTGCTATTTTAAATATTTTTGGGAAATGTTTCAAAAACAATTGACGATACCACATCATGCGACACTCATTGGAACGAGCTCAAAGAGCTCGTTCCAATGAGGGGTCACATGATATGGTTTCGTTCAAATGCTTTGAAATGTACTTTTTTTTAACTCCTCATTTTGTAAATTACTCAGTCGAATGGGGCCGATTTATTAAGTAAAGGGGCCTTTACCTAAAGTTGTGATCAAAACTCAGCAGCACTCTTAACAAAACAAAGCCATTCAAATTGTATTATTTTTCCACTTTTTGTTTCAAAAACAAAGCTTATGTCTCCCTAATTGGAACGAACTCGTTGAAATCGTTCCAATGACGGGTGATAATCTATGTTTTTTAGACTAACAGTGAAATATTCAAGTTACCCAAGACTTTTTTCTCTTGGCTGTATGGAAAGTATGTTGAGAATTCGTAAGTTGCAGTGTTTTAGGTTGCTAATCTCAGCTTACACTAGGGCTGCATGATATTCAAAACTGAATATCGGTATCGGTATTCAAAAAAATACCGCGGTATACCGGTATATTGAACACTGTCCAGGTATATGAACACAAGTAACACTCGCGGCATCACATTCGGAACGAATTAGCATGCCTTGATGATGCGGTTCAAAAAACCTTTACCCAACGCAGACGATATCAAAATTTATTATTTTAAAAATTAGTTTATCAGATTTTCCCCAAAGATTTCAACAAAACTATATCATGTGACCCCTCATTGGAACGAGCTGAACGAGCTCGTTCCAATGAGGGATCACACGATATAGTTTGATTGAAATTTTTTTAAATTATTTTTTTCAACTGCTGAATTTGTATATTACGTGGGCACAAGCGGACGATTCCTTGGATAAAGGGATAATATTATTTATTCGGGGCAACAGTTAAAAAACTAAAGACATCTTGAAAATTAAATTGTGAGCAAATAAATAATGACGATAAACCGATATTTTTATAATTACAGCGGTATTCAATCGATATTGGTTTGAATACCGGTATATATCGGTTTATCGATATACCGTGCAGCCCTAGCTTACACCAACATCAGTAACAACACTATTATTTTGCTTCCAAACTGAATAAAAAATCCGAGAAAGTGTTTCCTTATATTGAATTACTTGGAGAAAGCTGGGCTTCACTTTATGTCTAATTTGTTCTGCTCTATTATTGACGCCAGTATTTCAGTGGCTGTTGTTTGAGATTATTTCACACATTCACAAGTACACGAAGTTCACATTTTATGCCATCAATTGATTGATCTATGATGGTTTTCTTTCGTAAATAGCGATGGTTCTCTGTTGATGTTTGAGTATGAAACCGCCCGTTTTGTGAAGAGATGGTCCGACGACAACATTCTTGACGATTTTTACATTCACATTCACAAAGAGACTCTTCAACAATTCAAACTAGTTGTTACAGTACAACTGGTAGACGACAAAGATGTGGGGGCGTATCGACAAATGCATCCCTTGACCCAATCCACAACCACAGTCCTGAATACTAGTACGAATTGTAAATTTGTTATTTTTGTTTCAACTGCATTTTGCTACCGATGGTTCCACAATGGGGGGGGGGGGGGGGGGGGTATTTTCTCCCTCACTTCCTATGTCAATTCCAGGTCTATTTGGGGAAACATTTGGGGCTTAAAATTCTGATATTTCGACATCAGAGTGCAGAGAGTTAAAAATAATTGCGATGGGCCGGGAAACTGAAAACATTCAGGGATTATTTTTGTTGAACATTATTCTAATATGGCGGTGGTTAGGTCATTTTTCTAAATGTGACCAACAAGCGTTCCTCCAACCCAGCTGAATAGAGAGAATCAGAAGCCCCAACCATCAAAGGTATCAAAAGACATCACCCTTTTGGGAATGTGTTTCATCAGTTTCTTCTGCTATTCAAGAAATTGAAACGTAAGAAATATTACCGGGTATTTTAGCGCATTTGTCGAGGTAGAATATTTTTATTTTTCAATTTTTAGGATGTATTATTTTAGTTTATTATTCCTCATTATAAAACACAATGTCACTTTCCCATACGCTGCAGTGGGTCAATTCTCAATGTTACCTGGCCGTGTAACATTGCCGTGTAACATGTTTCGTAATGTTATCCTCTGAAACCGAAGTATTTGGAAAGGAGGCTCTCGGAAACGTACGAAGCAAAAAGAAGTGATGTCATTTATCTGACAAGAGACGCTGATTTCCGCATTCCACTGTTGTTTATCTGGTTATACTATGGCTTCCGTAAACATTTCTCGGTTCGCACAAATGTCTTCAGAAGACATTGATCATTTAGTTCAATCAAAAGACACTATTAGCTCTGAGCGATGCTCCATGTAACTCTGAGTAAAAGCTGATAAATTTTTGTTCCCAGTTTGAGAACTGCAATGTCACTATAAATGTTTATGGTGCTCTGCCAAGACTACCAGAATAGTGAAAAGTGGCTGTGAAACGAAGAAATGTTATTGTGTTAACTGTTATTGTTTATGCCTTAAATACTATTGTCAAACTAGCTTGTTGTTGCAGTGCATCCCGACCAGAGAAGTTTTATTGGTATTTTATATGTTTCGGGGAAATATAGATTGATTCGGTACAATAAAAAAAAATTATGACTTGGTCAGAGGGTAACATTGCAGATTGTCCTCCTTGGAACCATTGTCGAAGCAAAGGGAGTCAATGGTTCCTCGGGGAGACAATCTGCAATGTTATCCTCTGACCAGGTCATCATTTTTATAATGTTTCATTTTTCAAAAAGGCCACACAAAATAAATTAATTGATTCCCAGACAAGTTTCTTTTTCAAATCTGAGGGAGGGAGGGTTTTATTTTTAATTTTTACTTTTCTTTTGCAAAAAGTGAGAAAACATGGAGAGGATTTCGGCTGTCTTTTTACACACAGAAATATAGAAAGTGCATATTTATACAAATAAATTCATTTTTTAATTTGAAAATAAAAAGGCACTCTCCCATAAATTGTATCAATTCAAACATATTGGTGACGCAACGAAATACAAATATGCATCGATCAAAAAATGTAAAAAAATTCGGGTCTGTCTTGAGTTTGTACTAATACTGGAAGACACTGGAAGGCAATAAAAATGTCCAATGAGGGGGCTCAAATTCAATGAGGGATTGCCTGAGAAACACAACACTTTTTTAGCCTAAGAGCAGAACTTTAAATCTTTAAAAATCGTGATGTTATTCAAAATGTATTATGTTTTCATACATTTCATACATTTTTTTGGTGTAATTTCCGTTTACATCTTCCATCATGTATTTTTTTATCATTGTCAGATTCTACTGATCAAAAAGGAGTGGAGATATTCACGGTTATGACAGTCTCTGTGGTGTGCCTTTCTATAACTTTGCTATCCCTTGGCACCTTCACACTTTTCTACCTTTTGAAATATAAGCGTAGAGACGGTGTAGCTGTCTGGGCAAGCAGAAATGGTGACGTAAACATGAACGGAAAACAAAAGAGAAAGCCGGTCTTCAAGAAGTATACCCGTAAACATTCAGCAAAATCAAAAACCGATGTGAATGGAAATGGTTTGTTTAGACTCCAGTCTTCTGGTCCTATGCATAAGATGGTTCCCAACCCCTCTTATGTCTACAATGCAACATCTCCGAAGCATATGTTCGTTAGACTGAACAGTGAAGATAGTATGACAGAACCTTATACCGACATTAAGTTTATTGAACTTGGTGAAAGGAACTGTGTTCCCCGTAGTGATGTATGAACACAGTCGGAAGAACGTTAACCCTTTGAACTCTAGTGGTATCTTCCATGCCAATTCAGTGCCTCAATTAGAAGAGTCCATATTCATTATTTTGGGTAGAACAATCAGTCTTTTCAACGCGCAGCCTCGGGCTGCGCGTTGAAAATACTGATTGGTCTACCTACACATTTATTGAAAAACCATCTTATTTAACCCTTTACCTAACATGAAAAGCAGACGACACTTGCAAAAAAAATCTTGAATAACTGAATTTTTTCATTTTTGTCTCAAAAACATAGGTTATGACCCCTCGTTGGAACGAGCTCGACGAGCTCGTTCCAACGAGGGGTCATAACCTATGTTTTTGAGACAAAAAATGAAAATATTTTGAAAATTAATTGGCGATTTTTGAGAATAGCGCTGGCCGGTTTTGGCCATTACGTTGGGTAAAGGGTTAATGACGTTATGGCGTATCATGTTCCTGACCGGAAAAACGACCGCTGAGGTTCAAAGGGTTAAAACACTGCCAGTGCTTTTTACTGCCATTTCTGCATTTCTGTTGAAATACATAAAATAAATCGATAAATTGATCTTTTCAATGGTGAATCAATCGTTGGATCAATTTTGATAGCAACATAAAATGCGCATATTTTCAGGAAAAACATTGATAATTTTGTCGTGAGTGGTATCTACAGTACATGGAGAGTGAATTATTACTACACATCTAGTGGAGTGGTGTTTCCTTCCTGACAATAATATTATTTATTACACGCATGTTCTATGTAATACCCATCTACAGCAACACTAAACAATGGGAAAAATGAAAATCTGTTCCGTACATATGTACGGAACGGAAATCATTGACGGACTATTTTTAATTTAAAACAAATCAATGAAATCATGCAACGCAATTACAATTTGAATCGCAAGTGATAGCTGAAAATCGCCCCCTGAGATCCAATGTGTTCTATTTGCCAGCAGGTTGAAGTTGGAACTCAGGGAACTAAATAGAATACGGGCTCCCCTCGCAAATTAGATTGGCGATAAAATGTACTCTTTTTGTTGATAGTTTTCAAATGAATTGATGAGTGTCCTAATGATTGGTTTTATAGACGTGAAGGCGTGTAATAAACACAGAACGACACGCGTGTTTGAATTGGTTAATCAATATGGTACGTGTGCATTCGTGCGGCCTCTCGTTCTATCCATTCGCGCTGGCGCTCGTGCTGTATCGATTAACCCATTCACACACGCGTTTCGTTCTGTGTGTTTCCCGCGGTTGGATAGAATATCGCGAAAATTGTGTCGTCGGTGATCCGTTATAACACGGGTAACTAGAGGGTAGCTGATAATCGCGTACTGGACACGCTGGTCATACGTTCCGAATTGAAGGTTGTTTCAGTTCAAGCCAAGTGTTCGCCTTTGACACACACACATACGTTTCGGGAGCATATATTTCTCTTTCCTAACCTCTTTTTATGTTAGATGGATCAGGTGTACGCCCCGCACCCCCTGGAGGGATAATTGCACAGTGTGGGGACACAGGTTTCCAGAGTTTTTCTCAAGAAATAAAGATTTACAAAATGTTTTTTCTCTGTTTTTTTTTTTCTGTGAGAGCTTTTTTATCCAATGACAAGGGTTAACTGTAAAACTTGAAATGAAGCGAATATGTTTATATGCGTGTATCCATCATTCATTTACTCTGAGGTTTAATTGGACTATGAATAAAGTTCAAGGTATCAGTCGGCTTGTCGGCAAATATAGATTGTGTGTTTGTTGTTATGTTTTAAAGGTATGGCGATGACTATCGATCCTTGGGGTAAATGCATGGGAAGGACAAGCACAGTTTTAGCCAATGGACATCCGGGTTTAACCCGGAGGTCCATTGGTTAAAACTGTGCTTGTTATTATAACGCTATTTCCCAGACATTGGGTTTTCATCTGAGTGGATACTCCACTCCATGGGTGATTTAGTGATAACCCACTCTCCATGTACTGTGTAGCTAAGGTTTTTGTATATATAGGTTTACTAGAACAAACTAGACATGTAATTTCTGATTAGTTTGGAAAGGGTCACTCATAGAATATAGTTCACTCTAGAATCTGACCAAAGAGTACAAAATCAGCGATAATGGATTCCAAGAGAATTTGCTGAAGTTTCAATGGGTAGTTATTTCTAGATCTTAAACAGCTGAAAATGTGGTGATAATAATCACTCCGAGCCTTTTCTCTAACGAGAGAAAATATCCATAATATTATTAGTTTTACAGATTGTTAGTGTCCTGAAATGATATACAGTACGCGGAGAGTGTATTATCACTAAATCACCCGCAGAGAGGAGATTAAACCTATGCAGTAATTGAAAATTTGTTGCAAAGCATAACCAGCACAAGCAAAGTTTCAGCCAATGGACCTCCGGGTTAAACCCGGAGGTCCATTGACTGAAACATTGCTTGTGTTTTTGTCGATATGTACAAAATTTGAAAGTTATAGCTTGGGTGATAACTCCACTCCGCGGTTGATTTAGGTACAATCCACTCTCCACGTACTGTATAAGGTGTCAGTTGAATCCATCTTGGATGAAGGCGAGACTCGAGATCAATATAGAATGAACTAGCCAGGTATTTTCCATTCAGGTCACCAGTAAACTGTATAAAGGGTAAATCTTACCGGTAACTTTAACTGTATCGTCGCCTGACTGCTAGAATGTTCTACGTCCCCCACGGAACATAGAACATTCTAGCACTCAGGCGACGATACATTGAACGTGCGATGAACAATAAATTATAGAATTCTTACTTCTTTAACGTGAAGTTATCTTCTGCCAACTTTTTACAAAATGAATGAACAAATGGTCGATCACTCGGTCTCTTTGCCGAAAATAAGTTTCGCCTGACTGAATATAGTTTATACACAGCCTGCACGTACCGCTTTAAAACCGATGTATTTTTCAAATTTCTAAGGGAGATAAGATATAATAAACCCATGTGATGAAAAATCTAAACTATTTCTCTCAGTTATGGATTTAGCGATTTAGGTGGACGAATCACCCAAAAGTGAAAGCTTCAATTGTGCAAACGCAGTAAAATTCTACTCGACAACTGAATCAGCAGCTGTATAATATATACTTGCCACATCACCAAATCCGACTAGGCGACACTGGAAAAAAGTTATTGAACAGCTCAAAATATATATATATTTGCCTCCAAAACGTAGCATATGACATTTCATTGGGACGAGCTGGGTGAGTGCGTTCCTGTGAGAGCCATAAGCTATGTTTTGGAGGCAAGATTTGGGAAAATATTAACATTTGATGGCGATTCTGGTGAATTGCACTGAACGGATATGACCATTTCATAAGGCGAAAGGTTAAAACTTTGCAAACCTTTAAGGTTAGAACTATTCTAAATGAACTTTGACACGTTACCGTTTAGGAATATCGCACTTGTGACATTGACACCCTTCTGAAGGAAAGGCGAACCGGGCTTTGCTTTTAAGAACATTGTGTGGTTGCTTAAATTTTAGCTTCCGCAACATGATAGAAAACTTGAAAAATATATTGATGTTATCTGTTGGTCATCGAATATCAACTACCGACACTTATGAAAACTTGGTTATTCTTATGTCTATGATATTCTGACCATGAAGCTTATTCATTTTTTTTTATTTTGAAAAATTTCATTTCTTATTAAAGATAAAATATTCCTACCACATCGTCAATTGTTAATGTTTTCAATTTTTCTCATACTCCACACGTGTAAACATTACACTTGATACTCGTCTGGTATAAATAACTAGGGCTGTCACGATTAATCGATCAATCGATTGTCGATCGATCATGCCGAAATGGATTAGTATTTTTCGTTGTCGAAGAATCGGTAAATTTTACCCCGCTTTAAGAGTTTAATAATTAAAAAAATTGATGAAAAAACTATTGTTTCTAAAGGTAAAAGGTCAAGAACGTCGCTGTTAAACCTCAAGAAACCGCTAGAAGCATTTGTCTTTTAGGTACATTCAAAGCTTTGATGTTCTGAACTTTTGAACCATCACTGTAATAATCAAGACCAGTCGGCAGTTGCTAACTTCGCAACTGCCGACCGGTCTTGATTATTACACTGACGGTTCAAAAGTTCAGAACATCAAAGCTTTAAATGTACCCAAAAGAGGATCGTCTTCGTTGTTTACTTGAGGTAGGTCAACTGACTTGAACTTCATTTTTAACAACTTCAAAGAGGGGGAGGGGGGGGGGGGGTCATCTAGGTACGATTAATCGATTATTATCGATTAATTGCGACGATTAATCGATTCCTAAATTCAAAAATTGTGGAAGCCCTATAAATAACCCTTTACCCAAACGTAACGGCACAAACCGGTCAGCGCCATTCACAGAAATCACCATTCAATTTTCATTATTTATTTTTCATTTTCTGACTCAAAAACATCGCTTACGACCCCTCATTGGAACGAGCTCGTTCCAATGAGAGGTCGTAAGCTATGTTTTTGACGAAAAAGAAATAAAAAAAATAGTTATTCAAGAATTTTGTTAGCAAGTGTCGTATGCCTTTCGTTTTAGGTAAAGGATTAAGCTAGGTTTTATTTCATCTTGATAGTCCAGCTTAATAACACGTGAGTACTTCGTAATGCCGAACATTTCGAATCAGCGTAACTCGATTCGAATCGAATTTCGAAGCTTCGCACGGTTCGACCAAAGCTCTTGGCAATGATGCACATTTCCAATCAATTACTGGACACGAAGTCTAATGCAGCACACGACTTTTCAAGCTTCTGAAGAACAAAAGTACTTACGCAAAAAATGGAAGTAGAAATTCATGGTTGGTTTAAGATGAAACCTTTTTTGACTTATTATGACCAAAAAATCCGTGGCAACTGTTTATGGGCACTTAGTGATACAATGACTGTATCACTATTTGGAATCATCGTTACATTAACCCGTGTCCTATCCCTTCCTTCGATGAATACACTAGGCGCAGAATAAATTTGATATTTTGTTCCCATTAAAGTACAAGTGCTTATCTGACATCCGTTGTGTTTTGTGCGGATCGTTTTTATTCCGATTGCCTGGAGAAAAATCTCGTTTTTCTTTTTTTAACGACGCGACACAGCCAGGTTCACCTCGTGTCGGAGAATTTTACGGGTGGAATTTGTTTATTTATTTGTTGGTGTTCTAAGGTAACATACTTATGCAGAATGGCTAATCGTGACCGGATCAGTTTTACGGCTGGAGGAAGCCGGGGTACCCGGAGAGAACCACTGAGCAACTGTCAGCTCCTCTCTGTTCAAGCTCCGCTCAAGTAGAGTTACAGCGGCTGAAGACATGTGCACCATCGACGTGCAGTACGCCTTAGTATACGGCGTCATCGTGCCCCCGTGTAGGCAACTGGGGTAAAGTGCCTTGCCCAAGGACACAACGCGGGTCGTTACGGGTGGAAGAAGTCGGAGTACCCAGAGAGAATCACCGAGCAGCGGCGAGGAAGTGTCAGACTCCGCAACATACTAACTCCGCGCAAGCAAGGTTAGCATTGGTTGAAGACAAGTGTACACTTGTCTTCAACCATGCTAATCTTGCTTGTGCGGAGTTTCAGAGAGTTTTTAAAACCACAAAAACAAATGTGTCAGGTGGGCGAGCGGGTTTCGTGCTGGCGAGCGGTTTTTATTTTAATTTTGTATTTTTATAATTATTTCTTTGCCATCAAAAGTTAATATTCTTGGTTTGTTTTATGTTTTAAGCCTCATAATCTACAGAATAACATCGGTGGTAGTGTCTTTCGTCCCTTGAGTGCAAAAAAGTGCTTTAGTATTGCAAAGCCTTGTTGCACACAAGGGACAAATTTATCATTTTATCATATGACTCGTCCGTTTTGTTCACTTTAAAACTTTGATATTTTGTTTTCATGTTAATCAGCGATAAATAAAGCCTTTCGTCAATTTCATTGGTCAATTTCAAAACTAGACAATTTGATTGGCTGAACAAAATAAAACTGGGCCACATTTTCATAATTTGCATAATTAGAGTTGGGAGCCTTCATTGGTCAATTTCAAAACTAGACAATTTGATTGGCTAAACAAAATACAACTTGGTGACATTTGCATAATTTCAGTAGGGAGAATTTACGTTATCTGTCCTATTTAGGGTGTGTTATATTGTATTAATCTTTTACCTACAAGAAAAAGAAAAACGCCATTCATTTTCTTTTATATTTTCACTTTTTGCTCCAAAAACATAGGTTATGACCCCTCATTGGAACGACCTCGACGAGCTCGGTCCAATTAGGGGTCATAACCTATGTTTTGGAAGCACAAAATGAAACTTTTTAGTTATACGAGGACGTTTTTTCCAAGTGGAGTCTGCAACTCAAGTTAGGTGATGTGTTAAAAAGTCCTACTAAGTGGCTAATTTGTGCGTGTGTGTGTCATATGATAAATAGAATATGAAATGAGTGTTTTTCTCATATAATATTTATGAAACTCGTCCGAATTTTCTGTTTGGGCTCTCCAGAGGCTCGCGAAAACGGAAAAGTCTTAGACTCGTTTCATAAATATTATATGAGAAAAACACTCATTCCATATCCTCTATTTATTAACTTGGGTAAAATATCAGACATAAACCATTTCATTATTATTTTTTTAAGTTTGCATTGGTTATAAAAAGAGACCATGCGGCAGCCGCATTGACTATGCGGGAGGCCGGGGAGTGCATGAGAAACAGATTCTTAACTTTTTTAGGACTTTTCCCATAATGCAACTAGGAATATAACCAATCCAGGCTTGTTTGAGATCCAAACAAGACTGAATTGTTTAAATTCCAAAATGCATTATCTGAAATATTTATTTCCCATAATCAAACCCTGAAATCTATTGTCAAAGCCTTGAAATCACTTGAACGTTTGTGCATTTTCATTAAAAGTCCTGAATGTTTAAAGATGCCGCTGCTGTGTTCTGTCGGATATTTTTCGTGCCTGGTAAATGCTTGTTTGGGCACCAAACTTTCGATTTTTGATCAAATCAGTCATTTTAAAGTCGTACAAGCTTGAAAAATAAGAGGGAATTTAAAGCACATCAATGAGTATCAAATCTTTTGTGGACTAACCATTGTTTTTAATTTTTTAACCCTTTGAACCCTGGTGGTATCTTCCTTGTCAGTTCAATGGCAGCAATTGGAAGAGTCCGCATTCATTATTAGGGGTTTGGCCAATTAATATTTTCAACGTGCAGCCGTGAGGATGCAAGTTGAAAATCTTAATTGGTCTACTCCACACATTCACTCAGCGTCCTACTTAATAAAATTATGACGTATCATGCTTCTGGGCCGGAGAAGCGGCCGCTCGTGTTCAATGGGTTAATCACGTTTCATCTGTCTGGAAACGCTGGACGCTTGGCTGCTCAGGTTATAAGGCTTTTTATTTTCACTATTTGTTAAAGCGAGTCTCTGTTGTACAACATCGCGGGCGAACATACTTTATTTTAGTCTTCTAATAATAACTGTATGTTCAATATTATCTTTCTCAAAACTTAAAGAAAATAGCTTGATATAGTCTCGCGCATTCCCGAAAAGACCTTGAAAATGGCTGGAAGTGGTCATTGAAAGTCTTTGAATTAACCTAATTCTTGAGATAACGAAGAAAATGGCTGGCAACGATACTTGATGTAAAATAAACAGTTAGCGTTTAAAATATCGTATCAGACCTTCATTAGAATATGGATCGATATGTCACACAAACTGTTGATCAATACAGAAAACCCGGACCAGGAAGAAATGTTAACCCATTTAACCTTCATGCCCTGGATGGTATTTCCGTATACACTACCTGGTAGCAAGGTGGCTCATTGGTAACGGCATTCTACTTTAAGCCGAAAGGTTCACGGTTCGATCCCCGTTAGGAGTAACCGCGTTGTGTGCATGGACAAGGCACTCAATCCCGACTGTCCACGTGGGGGCACGGTGGCATTGTGTACTAAAATGTACTGCGCGCCAATTGTGTACTTGTCTTCAACCAATGCTAACCCTGAGTTAGTACGTTGGGGAGTCTGACGGTTGCTCATTGTTGCTCGCTGGTTCTCTCCGGGTACTCCGGATTCCTCCACACTTAAAATTTACCCTTTTAAGTGGTGACCCTGGCTGTCAAACGTGTCGTTAAATCCCAGTTAACCCTTTACCCAACGTAACGGCCACAAACGGCCAGCGCTATTCTCAAAAATCGTCAATTAATTTTCATTATTTTTTTCATTTTTTGTCTATTATATAGACCCAACATGTATGCACTGTGCCACCAGTGCATACATGTTGGGTCTTTTAGTTCTTGGGTCTATAAGTTTTGGGGCTATAAGTGTCACAATTTAACACTAACCCAATGGAGTATATGGAAAACGCCGTGTTAAAAATGCTTGGGACCAGAGTGCCTCCCCTAACTACTGTGATGCAGGATGCAAACATGCCAGAAAATGCTGTGTTCCGTCGATTTTCCCCATGAATAATTGTTTACTTCCATTATTTGAGATAGAAATTGTGAACAATCAGACTCAGGAAAATTACGCCTTTAAAACAACCGTTTTGAATTGTTTTCCAAACTTTATGGGGGGACGTCATTTTATCAAAGATGTACGGGTAATTTTTTATAGACGGGGCTGCAAGATTTTGCCCGAAAAGTGATGCTGTGATGATGTGGGCATCATTGAGGCACGTGGACCCAAGGTGGGTGAGCGGGGACTGGCTGCCCTCTACCGCAGACCCGAAGCCAGCCGTATTTAAACACAGTGGAGGGGTGGGGGCGGGGGCGGACTTACTTTTGTGTGCTAATGGCATATCCGGGGTGTGGAACACCGAGGTGGGGAGTGTATGGTGGGGATGTCACCATCTCGTTGGTTGGGGATGGGAGCCTCCCCAAAGAAACTTTTAAATCTGAGGCTCTGAGAACAATTCTAGAGCCTCCGGGTGCCTCCGTTGTGACTTGTCCAGTTGCTGATTTTAGTCAATAACGTTAACAATGTAATGTTTGACATTTCAAAATCTGAAGCTGTTTGCTTTCGATTCAAACAAATTCAGCAATTATTTTCCCACAGAATGTGAAAATTTCCGACAGAAATGTTTATAGGCTGCAGCGGTTCGCTGCCTACCCTGAACCCCCAACAGCATGGGGGCATGCCATCCCGCGAACTGTTTTTAAATAAACAGTTACTCATGTGTATCCAAAGTCATCAGACGCGTTATCGCTCTGATAAGACTGTAGTCCAAACTCGCACGCAAAGTCCGTAATATAATTTTTCAAAGTCCGTAATATAATTTTTTGGTGTGGCACGTCCTGTGATTCGTACCACGCCAAAAAAAAATTATATTACGGACTTTGGTTTCAAGGGTGGTCACAGGGCGGTATCTTTTATTTGAAGACATGCACTGGATGTTTGACAATTCAATAAAGCTTGGCTCAAGAAATTATGAAATCTGCCAGAAAAAAATGATTTTCCCCGACGTTGCAGCCCCACCCACCTACGCACCCACCCCACCCCACCCCCCGGACCTCATGACCGTAAGCCTATGAATCTTATAATGTCGTTCTCTGCTTTACATTTCTACTTTTGTCGGTCATTTATAGTCTATCGGCATCGGGCCTGCAATCAAAATGTTTTCAGGAGGGAGGTGAGTCAATTTTTTTCTGTACCGATAAACGACTGTATGATATTCGAAATAGCACTAAAAAACCACTGGGAATATTCCTTCATACACATATCGCGAAAAACGAAAATATAACAACGATAATTGATTGGTGAATGTTTCAAGTGAATACGACTAATTCTATTCCACAATAAACTGAAGTCATTAATTTTAATGAATAAAATACATATTTTTCTAGAATACGTACCCGTGTTACTAGCTAAGTAAACAGAATTTGCAATCAAAAAGTAGCGGGTCGAGTAGTATATCAGGGATGAAACGGGCCTAATCATCAGAACCTCGGTGCAGGAACTCGGAAGTGACGTCATGTCACGTGACCCAGTGGCACCATGTTGTATTGTCACGGTAACCCGCGTGAGCGGCCACTTTGTGACGTCATCTCCATAATAATACGTGGTGTTATTGCGCATGCGCAGCGCGTGTTGTTAGGTGATACGTGTTTCCGTCGTCCATTTTGTATACCGGAGGCCGCCATCTTGGTTTGTATGGTAGCACGTGGTTGCTATGTTACCCAAAAGCCTACAACAAGACGAGGGGTATGTTCGGAGGGTATGTTCGATTGAATAAGAGTAATTTCCTGCTTCGTAGAATTCCCAAAACAATCCGACAATCCATCCAAATCCCGAAAATTCATCCGAAACTACCGAAACGGACGTGGTAAAATCCCATTTGGGGCTTTTCTCCCAATGTCAGGGGTGCTCAATTCAACCGGAGCATATCTAAATACCACAAACAACCCGATAATCCGTCCAAACCACCAAAATGCACTTTTATTTGATATGAAACTCCATTTTGGGCATATAAGAATAGCACATATTGATAGAGGACAGATATATCTCTTGGGGGTATTTAATAGGAGCACTGTTTCCTACAGTCCCATTTTTATACCTATTACAGATGCTACTTTAACACTAACAGTCTTTCTAGACCCAACTATCTCCGGTTCCCTCGTCCAAGTCTTATTATCAGCAGTGCTTGGTTTCCCATAACTTGTATACAGAGTTATCACCCTTGTGTATAACGAAAGCCTGTATGATTCCTAAAGACAAGAATCTATCGAGTAGTTACTGGTAAGTCATTGCTCGAACAACTCGAGCAAATGAGCTATCGAGTAATTGCTCGTTCGAGTGACTCGCACATACGACTCATTTCAGAAAAAAGGAATGCCGAAGGCCAGACGTTTTTTTCAAAAAGGGGATTCTGTAAGTAGGATACCTAGAAACAGGGTTGATGATTTTCCCTAATAAGCTAAAGAGCCAAGAGAGTAATTGCTCCATGAGAATCGCTCTAACGACTCGAAGCCCATCGAGCAAATGAGCTTTAGAGCAATTGCACGACTGAGTGACACCACATACTGCTCGAATGACTCGATGTCCATAGAGCAAATGTGCTATCGAGCAATTGCTCGATCGAGTGACTCGCACGTACGACTCTTCGACTCATTTCAGACAAAAGGGGTTGCCTAAGACCAGTTATTTTCAAAAAAGGGATTTCGTAAGTAGGATACCTAAAAACAGGTGATTTTCCCTAATAAGCTAAAGAGCCAAGAGAGTAATTGCTCCACGGGCAATTGCTCAGACGACTCGAAGCGCATCGATCAAATGTGCCTTAGAGCAATTGCTCGATCGAGTGATTCCACATACTGCTCTCCGACTCACTTGGGTATTTTAGGATACCGATGGTATTGGGCTATTGAAGGACACTTGTTGTAGAAACCTTACATCTGGGTACTTCTGTTGGGATAGTAGATAAAAACAATCAACAATGTATAACATTTCAATCATTTTTATTTGACTATACAGTTTGCAATTCAATTTCTCAAGGCATCGTCTTTGTAGTTCTTCTGTCTTCTCTCATGAGCAAACCATCTCATCTTCTTGTTAGTTGGGGCTTCTTCCCATCGTCTGGCTAGGTTTTTGATAAAACACGTCCTCTGATTTATCGCTGGTAGTTTTCTTCTTTTTGGATTCCTTTTTCTTGTCTTTTAGCTGTTTCACAGTGGTAATTTCGTTCTTAATGGGAGCTGGCATCATACTCTTGTATCAGACTGTTTCGTAGTTTGAGTAGTAACTGCAGTCTTATGAACAGCATTCTTAGTTTCAGTAAAAACTTCAGGTTTCTTCGTAGTGGTAACTTTGTTCTTTATGGAATCTGGCATCATTCTCTTGTCTTCAGGCTGATTCGTAGTTTAAGTAGTAGCCCCATTCTCAGTTTGAGTGGAAACATCTTTCTTTATGGGAGCTGGCAACTTTCTCTTGTCTTCAGACTGATTCATAGTTTGAGTAATAACTTCAGTCTTCTGAACATCACTCTTAGTTTCTGTAGAAACTTCATGTTGTTTCGTAATTTGAGTAGTAACTTCATTCTTGTTTGTAGTGGAAGCATCAGTCAGTTCTGCTGTCTTTATTCTCTTGTTTTCTAATCGGCCAGTATATAACGAAATACATTTTTGTTTCTTTCCACCAGCACCCATGTCTAGATTTTTTCTCTTGGCTCCATTTACCACACGATTCACTTGTGCCAGTTCTTGGGAAGTCAGCTTTAATCCAGCATCATTCCTGAAGATCTGTATATGTAAGTCATCTTTGAATCTGAGCACTATTGTTGACACAAACATCTTCACTCTTCAACGTTCAAAAACGAAAAAGAGTTCATGTTCATTCCAACACTCCTTTTATACTTTTTTTCTCCAATCTTCTCCTTCTTCATCATCTTCTACTCTGAATGAGTAGTTTGTCATAAGGTTGTCGAACATAAATATTCGCTTTTCCAAGGCATATTTCTGGGATTCTTCAAAGTAAAATTCCTCTTCTTCACGAAGACGCTTGGCTGTTTCTTGAATTGTCTTGTGTATTGAGTCATTGCAAAAATTTCTAATGTACACTAGGGTATTAACATTTTTCGCACTAATGGCTTCTCTGACACTCTTTTGAAGTGCTCGATATGCTGTTTCAACTGCATCTTCTCCATTCATTCCATCCGCGATATATTTGTTCATGAGGTTGTCAAAATCGTCTTGGTATTTGTCATAGGCACTTTGGACGATAGTTCCCATCATAGAAACGTCTACTTCTTCCTCTTCATCTTCTTCATATTCCATATCTTCTGATAGTTCCCACGACTCATCAGAGTCCGAATCTTTTGACCAATGTTTTGGTGCACAAATGGATTGCATTGTGTTCGCTCTCTTCGAAGGTCAGATTACAAATGACAAGTTTCCTACGATCACGATCCTTTTATAGGATATCGGACAGAACATTGGTGATGGGTTTGAGTAAGTTTCCTAAAATCCTCCTTTCTGTATGATCAGTCTTTTCTTCCGATAAGATAGTTCTCTCTTTAGTAAGGCAATTCTCCTAATGAAGTGTTTGTATGGAATCAGCTGAGCTCTCTCAGATTTGGCCATAGGTACTGTCCCTTTCATGATATTCGAGGCACAATCACATATACATTGTATCAAATCATCATTGGCCGTCTTGATGATAGTCTTGGCTTCATGTCGATCCGCATCAGATAGTATTCGCAGTGTATCTGAATTTCACTCAAGTCTTGCAGTGTTGTTCGGTTTTTCCGCTGTCGGTTTGCAAACTTCTTTTTTGTGCCTCTTCGCGTTAAACTTTCGGAAAAATGTTTTTCCACAGTACTCGCAATTATGAATTACCATGTCTTCACTCTTTCGTGGTCGTAGAACAAACGAGCATTTGGTGTTGGTACATTCCTTTTATACCCTTTTCAGAGCTAGGACTGGTGTGATAAGCGCCGAGAGAAAGCAACTCTTTCGTAATATACTTCTTTTTATATCGGTAGAAATTCCATTATCTTTTAGCAACTTCAATACATGTTCGTATTTTCGCAGGTCGTCAAATTCAGACACACACAGTGGTATCTTATCTTTGTGGATGTTGGTAGCACATTTACATAAACAGGTAATCAGATCTTCATCAGCAGCGCGTAGAATGGCATCGATTTCCCCCTTGTCAGCAAGGCGAAAATGTTTTAAAAGTACTTTATTCTGGTCAGTCATTGAATCTCCAGAATCCCTCTGAGGGATTCTGGAGATTCAATGACTGACCAGAATAAAGTACTTTTAAAAATTTTACGCCTTGCGATTCCCTCTCCTCTTCTGTTCTTCTTGGACAGTGATGTTCTTCATGCCTCTTCCTATTGTGTGGTTGGGTGAACAACTTCGTACAATATATGCACTGACAATGGGTTTTCTCATGTCTTCTGGCATTATCCGATCTAAAAAATAACTTGGAACAGTATCTGCACAGAACTGGTAACATGTCTTCACTCGGAGACAGTCAGGACACAGATGGGGTTTAAACCGAGCTTGCACCCTTTTTATACCTTTCGTAACAGAAGTGCCCGGATGTATGGTTTCTACAACAAGTGTCCGTCAATAGTCCAATACCATAGGTATCATAAAATAATGAGAGATAATAAGCAATATTCTTCCTTCTTCCTTCATATCGACGAACTTAAGTCTTGAAGCCGCTGATAATAGGTAACAATAGAGTGCGGGCCTTATTGTGTATTATGGGACGCGGCGCCGCTGTCGGTGTTTTTGTTGATGGGATTGGAAGGAAATCGATCTTCACACCTGCAGTGGTAGCCTCTGTGTAATTGGTGGAATTGCAACGGGATGGCGGAGGGGTTGATTTCCTTGTATGTTACTTAAATGGTTGTGTATGGGGTGGGGCGGAATGCAATTTTTATTATCTGGTGGAAATCGGGTTTACGTTTTCGATCGTTTGCGATACAGTTGAGGTTGCCATAGTATGTCATGCCTGGAATGAGCTTGAATGCATGGCATTTAAATTGCTCGCCGAGAACAGTGTTCCCGCCACAATGGTTTCGTAAAACAGGGCATTATATATAATGAAGGAGATAGTTTAAATTTGCCCCCCGGGGCGACGTCGGGGATAGGGTATAAAAGGTAGATGGAAGGAATAATAACTGTTTCATCGTGTTATAAGTACAAATATGGATAAATATTGTTTGCAGTGACTTGCATCATTTCAGACTCAAGTTAAGCCATGCATTGACCATACGGATGCCTTGCTGGCGTGGCGGTGGGTATGACGATATATTGAGGGTCTTATCGACTTAACATTCGGTACTAGAAATCAATGTCAATGGGGCGGGGGGGGGGTGGATTCCCGGAATTTACAAATGAAGTGGGTTTGAAAACAAAATCAGTATTAACCCTTTACCCAACGTAGATAATATCATTTTTTTTTTATTTTAATTACTATTTTTAAAAAAAATTAAAAACAAATCTCAGCAAAACCCTATCATGTGACTCCTCATTGGAACGAGCTCGATGAGCTCGTTCCAATGAGGGGTCACATGATATGGTTTTGTTGAAATATTTTGAAAAATTAATTTTTTTCAACTGCTCAATTACGCAGGCGCATGCGGGCGATTCGTTAGGTAAAGAGTTAATGTGAGGAAACTCTTGGAATTTACAAATGAAACTGAAGATATTGAATAGGGATGCAAATATAAAAAAATGTAAAGGGAAAATGGATCTGGGGAAGGAACGACAGAAGGACGATAATTGGCATTGTTCTCACCGATCAAACGCTGTGAAGCGAGGTCATGGACACGAATAGATGACAAAGGAATTTCAAAATTGGAGAGTGATCACAATCTGTTAACAGTGAGAGTGAGGCTCAAACGAGTAGATAAACCTTGAGCGACCTTCGAGAACATTGAGAAATTGGTAATGGGAACAGAGTGGGTGCACTTATGGAAGAATTTGAAATCAAGCCAGACAATGTATCAACTGGGGATAACAATGGCGAAAAGTCCAGAAGAGGCTAGGAAAGAAAGTATAAGGAGAAATAGAGTGTCGACAAAGGAATTACAATATGGTGGTGAATGATTCAGTAACTTGAAGTGTCAAGCAAGTATATGAAGAGGCAATATAATCGAGGACAAAAACGGGAAACAGCGGAATAGTAATCTCTTTAACATAACTCAATAAGGCGGATAGGAATGGGAATATAAACAAATTATTATTTGTGTTTGACTGAATATGAAATATAAGCAAGGAGAGTGTTGGCTATTGCTCTGGTATCCTCATTTTTTGAAAGCCCTGATAGTGGCTTCTAGCACTCAGCCAGTCAAGAGGTCTCGCCAGCAGGATTATATTAGTATTTAACATTTGGCTCAACGGTTGTCACTGAGCACTATTCGGGAGAAAATAGGAAATGAGGTTAAAACTTTAAGAAATCGAAAAATAATAACAAAACAAATGACCACAAAGTATCAACGTGCTGTTTGATTTCGTACGTCATAGGACGTACAAAAGTATCAACGGGTTAATCATAAAAACGGAGACAGGGAAGTTTAATTTTGTAGGGAGATATCTATCAGTTGCAATATTGGGAAGTCATTCTGCAAGGTTCTCTGTGAAAACTTGAGGACGTTGTGGAACAGAGGGGGGTTTCGGGGGGGGGGGGGGGGCGAGGGAGGTGAATGCAAAATTGGTTCCAGAATCGAAAAAGGGTCACTGACCACTTATTTACTCTTGCGCGACTGATAGAATCAACAGAAGTTAATAAAAAAGATGTTTATGGCCTTCTCAGATGTGACAAAAGCATTCGCACGAACATGGAGGGGGATGTGGTGGAGTAAACACGAAGAATTCGGATTTGGAGGAAGTTTTTGTAAAGGGGACGGCTAAGATATGACAGCGTGGAAAACAGGAGAATATGAACACTTAGGGGTGAACTGAAGGATATAAACAGAGAAAACACCAACAGACTTAACACAAAAGGGAAAAGAATACTCAATCAGCTAAAAGGGCGAAGCCTCGAGTGGTATTCTGCGCCAAACCAAACGAGTGCGATAAACATTAACCCATTCAAACGCTTGTGTGGTTCTGTATTTATTACACACCTTCGCAAATTTCTGAAACAGGCCTTTCACGGTAATACAAAGTGAGAATTAACCTATCCTTCTGAGACGAAAAGGAAATAAAATAAGACAAAAATCCAAATTATTCTTCACAAGCAGGAGACCAGTCTTATTGTTATTTCGTACGCTGATTGAACTTTCATTCATAGTTTCACTTGCAAATTGTAATGCGTCACCACCGATCGATGAAACACTGTTCATCTGAAATACAGTTTACCGTCTTTTTAAGCCTCAATTTTAGAACGCGAATTCTGAACGGTTGAACTGATCCCTACCAAAAAAGTTACCACACATTTACAAGAAACAATACGTGTAAATTCGGAAAATCCATCAATGAGAAATTATAAAAAAAAACTCACATGTTTATGTGACTTCCAAATTCCATGTTACAGTTGTTAGTCGAATGATTGACAAACAGGTTAAAATTTAAGTCAAGATTACAGTAGCCATTGTCAATTCATCTCACGTAAATTAAATTTATAGCCTTATTATCCAAGAGAAATGATAGTATTGTTCACTATGCCTGCTTAAAATTTATTAAAGTTCGTGTTATAGCCTTTAACAGGGGTACAGAAACCAGACGAATTCAAGTGAATATCGACAGGCAATTTGTTTTGTATTTCGATTTGGTGACCTGGAAACTTGCTCGCGCAACTTCATTCATTCGAAATGACGTCACTCATAGACGCTTTCATATTCTGTCTACATTGTTCTTTAGTTTGAACTGTATGTCAGTCATTTCCATGTCATACTTTAACCCATCGGGTTATTTAATCAATAGTCAATCAGTATTGTTCACGTTAAGAAAATAAATTAGAAAGTTTCTTTTGATGGTCGGTCAGTGTATAGGGCATGAGTTTCTTCAGAAACAATATAAACTCAGATACTTTAGACCGCGAACATCCACTTGACAACATCAAAATAAATGACCCATTGCATCGAAACGGGCCCATGTACTGTATCCCCAGAAATGAAACTGGTTCCATTAAAAAAGTGCAAAAATCTGTATCCCACACGTGTGCAATAAAAGTTTATTTTTATCACACATCCTAGAATGCCGTGGACAAACCTTACTTTCAAATGGGTGTGTAATAAATATGGGTTATATACACATGGTGTTTGTAAAAAATCTTTTATCGCGACGAGAGCGTTTTCGGGGGCATATATAGCTACGAGTCGCGCAGCGACGAGTAGCTATGTAGCCCCCGAAAACGCTCGAGTCGCGATAAAAGATTTTTTACAAACACCATGTGTATATAACCCTTTTATCTACACCCCACCTCCCCCACTCCCGTAATAAAACAAGTTTTGATTAACAAATGCAGACCACTAAAAATAATCTAGCCTTCAACCAGATAATCACTAATGTGAAAAATATCTGGTTATTTGTACTTTCCGACGTTTGACGTCACATTTTGAAAAATGTTGAAGAAACTGAATTCCCAGTGACGTTTGAACGTCAGGATAATTAAAGTCTCGAAGGGTGAAATAATCTCATTTGAAAAAGTGTAAGTTACTAATTTTTACTCTTTTCCGTCAAATTTTATTTTTACAATTCAGTAAGTTTAATTAATGGCCTTCTTTTTTATTCAATACATTTCGATAAATACGCCCCGCTTTATTTGTTTCGATCCGCGGCAGCGATAATTAGTTATTCAAAGTGTTGAATGAAATAGTACGTCATGCAAATGAGATGGGCGTGAACGTTGTATTCTTGCGATATCACGTGACTTTTATTCTTACTGCAGTAACGATAAAAGATTTTTTATTGACGGCGAGTTTTCGATAACGATAAAAGATAAAACGTTACTGTTTTTACGTATAAAGTAGATAAAATTTGATATTTGAGTGTACTGACATTCAAGAGTATTGAGTGAATATAGTATAATTTGTACATGGCTCAACTTCTACTTTTATCACCCAATACTATGGTCTTCTACCACCCATACAGCCTTGTACGATTGCTACTGACTTGTAGGATTAATACAGGCTTGTACGATTACTACTGACTTGCAGGATTACTACTGACTTGTACGATTGCTACTGACTTGTAGGATTAACACAGGCTTGTACGATTGCTGCTGACTTGTAGAATTAATACAGGCTTGCACAGTTACTACTGACTTGCATGATTTATACAGGCTTGTACGATTACTACTTACTTGTAGGATTAATACAGACTTGTACGATTACTACTTACTTGTAGGATTAATACAGGCTTGTACGATTACTACTTACTTCTAGCATTAATACAAGCTTGTACTTTTACTACTGACTTGTAGGATTAATACAGGTTTGTAGGATTACTACTTACTTGTAGGTTTAACACAGGCTTGTACGATTACTACTTACTTGTAGGATTAATTCAGGCTTGTGCGATTGCTACTTACTTGTTGGATTAATACAGGATTGTACGATTACTTCTTACTTGCAGGAGCACTACTATCTGGTACGATTACTTCTTACTTGTAGGATTAATACAGGCGTGTACAATTACTATTTACTTGTAGGATTAATACAGGCTTGTACGATTACTACTTACTTGTAGGGTTAATTCAGGCTTGTGCGATTACTACCTACTTGTAGGATTAATACAGGCTTGTACGATTACTACTTACTTAGAGGATTAATACAGGCTTGTGCGATTACTTCTTACTTGCATGAGTACTACAGACGTGTACGAATTATTACTCACTTGTAGGATTAATACATGATTGTACGATTACTACTGATTTGTAGGATTCCTACAGACTTGTGTGATTGGTGCAGACTTGTAGGATTAATACAGGCTTGTACGATTACTACTTACTTGTAGGATTAACACAGGCTTGTACGATTACTACTTACTTGTAGGATTAATTCAGGCTTGTGCGATTGCTACTTACTTGTTGGATTAATACAGGATTGTACGATTACTTCTTACTTGCAGGAGCACTACTATCTGGTACGATTACTACTTACTTGCAGGATTAATAAAGGATTGTACGATTACTACTTACTTGCAGGAGCACTACAGTCTTGTACGATTACTACTTACTTGTAGGATTAATACAGGCGTGTACGATTACTACTTACTTGTAGGATTAATACAGGCTTGTACGATTACTACTTACTTAGAGGATTAATACAGGCTTGTGCGATTACTACTTACTTGCATGAGTACTACAGACGTGTACGAATTATTACTCACTTGTAGGATTAAAACATGATTGTACGATTACTACTGATTTGTAGGATTCCTACAGACTTGTATGATTGGTGCAGACTTGTAGGATTAATACAGGCTTGTACGATTACTACTGACTTGTATGATTACTACAGGTTTGTATTATTACTACTTACTTGTAGGATTAATATAGGCTTGTAGGATTAATACTTACTTGTAGGATTACTACTGACTTGTATGATTACCCCATACTTGTACGATTGCTGCTGATTTGTAGGATTAATACAGGCTTGTACGATTACTACTGACTTGTATGATAAATGCAGGCTTGTACGATTACTACTCACATACAGGAGTACTACAGACTTGTACGATTACTACTTACTTGTAGGATTAATACAGGCTTGTACGGTTACCACTTACTTGTAGGATTAATACAGGCTTGTACGATTACTACTGACTTGAAGGATTAATACAGGCTTGTAGGATTACTACAGCCTTGTACGATTGCTGCTGCTTTGTACGATTAGTACTGACTTGTAGGATTACTACAGGCTTGTACGATTACTACTTACTTGTAAGATAACTACAGACTTGTACGATTGCTACTGACTTGTAGGATTAATAAGGCTTGTGCGATTACTACTGACTTGTAGGATTACTACAGACTTGTACGATTGCTGCTGACTTGTAGGATTAATACCGGCTTGTACACTTACTACTGGCTTGTATGATTACCACAGGCTTGTATGATTACTACTTACTTGTAGGTTTACTACAGGCTTATACGATTACTACCTACTTGCTGGATTACTACAGATTTGTACGATTGCTGCTGACTTGTAGGATTAATACAGTCTTGTATGATTACTGCTGACTTGTATGATTACTACTTACTTGTAAGATTAATACAGGCTTGCACAATTACTACTGACTTGCATGATTAATACAGGCTTGTACGATTACTACTTACTTGTAGGATTACTACTGACGTGTAGGATTACCACAGACTTGTACGATTGCTGATGACTTATAGGGTTAATACAGGCTTGTACCGTTACAACTGACTTGTAGGATTACCACAGACTTGTATGAGTGCTGATGACTTGTAGGGTTAATATAGGCTTGTACGGTTACTACTGACTTGTATGATTACTACTGACTTGTACGATTGCTACTGACTTGTAGCATTAATACAGGCGTATACGATTACTACTTACTTGTAGGATTACTACTGACTTGAACGATTGCTACTGACTTGTAGGATTAATACAGACTTGTACGATTACTACTGACTTGTATGATTACTACTGACTTGTACGATTGCTACTGACCTGTAGCATTAATACAGGCTTGTACGATTACTACTTACTTGTAGGATTACTATTGACTTGTACGATTGCTACAGACTTGTAGGATTACTACCGAATTGTACAATTGCTATTGACTTGCATGATTACTAT
The DNA here is from genome assembly GCA_031216915.1 of Pictodentalium vernedei. Taxonomy (NCBI): domain Eukaryota; kingdom Metazoa; phylum Mollusca; class Scaphopoda; order Dentaliida; family Dentaliidae; genus Pictodentalium; species Pictodentalium vernedei. The sequence continues at coordinate 523,164,197 of CM062294.1, read as the reverse complement.
TGACTTGTACGATTACTACTGACTTGTAGGATTAATACAAGCTTGTACGATTACTGCTGACTTGTAGTATTACTACAGACTTGTACGATTGTTACTGACTTGTAGAATTAATACAGGCTTGTACGATTACTGCTGGCTTGTAGTATTACTACAGACTTGTACGATTGTTACTGACTTGTAGGATTACTAGAGACTTGTACGATTGCTACTGACTTGTAGGATTAATACAGGCTTGTACGATTACTACTGACTTGTAGGATTACTACAGGCCTGTGTGATTACTATTGACTTGTAGGATTACTACAGACTTGTACGATTGCTGCTGATTAGTAGGATTAATACAGGCTTGTGCGATTATTACTGACTTGTAGGATTACTACAGGCTTGTGTGATTACAACTGACTTGTGCGATAGCTGCTGACTTGTAGGATCAAGACAGGCTTGTACGATTACTACTGACTTGTATGATTACTACAGGCTTGTATGATTACTGCTGACTTGTACGGTTGCTGCTGATTGTAGGATTAATGCAGGCTTGTACGATTACTACTGACTTGTATGATTACTACAGGCTTGTACGATTGCTACTGACTTGTAGGATTCCTACAGGCTTGTACGATAACTACTGCCTTGTAGGATTACTACAGACTTGTACGATTGCTACTGACTTGTAGGATTAATACAGGCTTGCACAATTACTACTGACTTGCATGATTAATACAGGCTTGTACGATTACTACTTACTTGTAGGATTACTACTGACGTGTAGGATTACCACAGACTTGTACGATTGCTGATGACTTATAGGGTTAATACAGGCTTGTACGGTTACAACTGACTTGTAGGATTACCACAGACTTGTATGAGTGCTGATGACTTGTAGGGTTAATATAGGCTTGTACGGTTACTACTGACTTGTATGATTACGACAGACTTGTACGATTACTACTTACTTGTAGGACTAATACAGACTTGTACGATTACTACTTACTTGTAGGATTAATATAGGCTTGTACGATTACTACTTACTTCTAGCATTAATACAAGCTTGTACTTTTACTACTGACTTGTAGGATTAATACAGGCTTGTAGGATTACTACTTACTTGTAGGATTAATACAGGCTTGTACGATTACTACTTACTTGTAGGATTAATTCAGGCTTGTGCGATTGCTACTTACTTGTAGGATTAATACAGGATTGTACAATTACTTCTTACTTGCAGGAGCACTACAGTCTTGTACGATTAATTCTTACTTGTAGGATTAATACAGGCGTGTACAATTACTACTTACTTGTAGGATTAATACAGGCTTGTACGATTACTACTTACTTGTAGGATTAATTCAGGCTTGTGCGATTACTACTTACCTGCAGGATTAATAAAGGATTGTACGATTACTACTTACTTGCAGGAGCACTACAGTCTTGTACGATTACTACTTACTTGCAGGATTAATAAAGGATTGTACGATTACTACTTACTTGCAGGAGCACTACAGTCTTGTACGATTACTACTTACTTGTAGGATTAATACAGGCGTGTACGATTACTACTTACGTGTAGGATTAATACAGGCTTGTACGATTACTACTTACTTAGAGGATTAATACAGGCTTGTGTGATTACTACTTACTTGCATGAGTACTACAGACGTGTACGAATTATTACTCACTTGTAGGATTAATACATGATTGTACGATTACTACTGATTTGTAGGATTGGTACAGACTTGTATGATTGCTGCTGACTTGTAGGATTAATGCAGGCTTGTACGATTACTACTGACTTGTATGATTACTACAGGTTTGTACGATTACTGCTTACTTGTAGGATTAATATAGGCTTGTACGATTAATACTTACTTGTAGGATTACTACTGACTTGTATGATTACCCCATACCTGTATGATTGCTGCTGACTTGTAGGATTAATACAGGCTTCTACGATTACTACTGGCTTGTATGATTAATGCAGACTTGTACGATTACCACTTACTTGCAGGAGTACTACAGACTTGTACGATTACTACTTACTTGTAGGATTAATACAGGCTTGTATGGTTAGTACTTACTTGTAGGATTAATACAGGCTTGTACGATTACTACTGACTTAAAGGATTAATACAGGCTTGTAGGATTACTACAGCCTTGTACGGTTGCTGCTGCCTTGTACGATTAGTACTGACTTGTAGGATTACTACAGGCTTGTACGATTACTACTTACTTGTAGGATTACTACAGACCTGTACGATTGCTACTGACTTGTAGGATTAATAAGGCTTGTGCGATTACTTCTGACTTGTAGGATTACTACAGACTTGTATGATTGCTGCTGACTTGTAGGATTAATACAGGCTTGTACAATTACTACTGGCTTGTTTGATTACTACAGACTTGTACGATTACTACTTACTTGTAGGTTCACTACAGGCTTATACGATTACTACTTACTTGCAGGATTACTACAGACTTGTACGATTGCTACTGACTTGTAGGATTAATACAGGCTTGTACGATTACTACTGACTTGTATGATTACTACTGACTTGTACGATTGCTACTGACTTGTAGAATTAATACAGGCTTGTACAATAACTACTTACTTGTAGGATTACTATTGACTTGTACGATTGCTACTGCCTTGTAGGATTAATACAGGCTTCTACGATTACTACTGACTTGTAGGAATACTACCGACTTGTACAATTGCTATTGACTTGTATGATTACTATTGACTTGTACGATTACTACTGACTTGTAGGATTAATACAGGCTTGTACGATTACTACTGACTTGTAGTATTACTACAGACTTGTACGATTGCTACTGACTTGTAGGATTAATACAGCCTTGTACGATTACTACTGACTTGTATGATACTGCAGGCTTGTATGATTACTACTGACTTGTAGGATTACTACAGACTTGTGCGATTACTACTGACTTGTAGGATTACTAGAGACTAGTACGATTGCTACTGACTTGTAGGATTAATACAGGCTTGTACGATTACTACTGACTTGTATGATTACTACAGGCCTGTGTGATTACTATTGACTTGTAGGATTACTACTGACTTGTACGAATGCTGCTGACTTGTAGGATTAATACAGGCTTGTACGATTACTACTGACTTGTAGGATTACTACAGGCTTGTGTGATTACTACTGACTTGTACGATAGCTGCTGACTTGTAGGATCAATACAGGCTTGTACGATTACTACTGACTTGTATGATTACTACAGGCTTGCATGATTACTACTGACTTGTACAGTTGTTGCTGATTGTAGGATTAATAAAGGCTTGTACGATTACTACTGACTTGTATGATTACTACAGACTTGTATGATTGCTACTGACTTGTATGATTCCTACAGGCTTGTACGATTACTACTGCCTGTAGGATTACTACAGACTTGTATGATTGCTACTGACTTGTAGGATTAATAAGGCTTGTGCGATTACTACTGACTTGTAGGATTACTACAGACTTGTACGATTGCTGCTGACTTGTAGGATTAATACAGGCTTGTGCAATTACTACTGGCTTGTATGATTATTACAGGCTTGTGCGATTACTACTTACTTGTAGGTTTACTACAGGCTTATACGATTACTACTTACTTGCAGGATTACTACAGACGTGTACCATTGCTGCTGACTTGTAGGATTAATACAGTTTTGTACGATTACTGCTGACTTGTACGATTGCTACTGACTTGTAGGATTAATACAGGCGTGTACGATTATTACTTACTTGTAGGATTACTACTGACTTGTACGATTGCTACTGACTTGTAGGATTAATACAGGCTTGTACGATTACTACTGACTTGTATGATTACTACTGACTTGTACGATTGCTACTGACTTTTAGAATTAATACAGGCTTGTACGATTACTACTTACCTGTAGGATTACTATTGACTTGTATGATTGCTACTGACTTGTAGGATTAATACAGGCTTATACGATTACTACGGACTTGTAGGATTACTACCGACTTGTACGATTGCTATTGACTTGTATGATTACTATTGACTTGTACGATAGTAGGTGATAATTGCGGATTCAGTACCACTTTGTACATGTACCGTACACGTACACGTACACGGTGCGTTTACCATCGTAGGATTCAGTGTTAAATCGCCAACACGTTCGCAAAAAATGTCATTTTTACATGGTGGTCCAGAATCCGCTGTTATTTTTAGACTCCTAGATCGCACTTTTAACTTTCAAATACCCGTTGGCGAACGTGTCGAAGGTACACGTTTTCAAAAAAGTGAAAAATGTATGAAATTGTACATTTTTCACTTTTTTTTACTTAAAAAGTGAGGCTCTGAAGGTGGTCACGTGACCTGCTAATTAACCAATCAGATTGCTTGATTCTCATAAACTTAATCATACAAAGTTATCTCCCTCGCCGTGGGGGTGGGGGTCACACCCATCAGAAAAATCGAAGTTTCGAGAAGGTGGTCACGTGGCCTATCAAATTGAAGGTTGAGGAAATAAAAAAAGTGATTGATATGTAGGAGAGAAAAAAAAATATAAATAAAATAGTTATTTAAAAATAAATATATCAAATCGAACAGATAATAAAAATACGTAAATCATGAGCGCTTCCCAGATTATTAGAGCAAGGGTTCTTTTAAAAATGCTGATGAGAGCCTACGCATTCTGCATGAACGAACAAATAGGTCGCCTCTTGTTAGAACGATGCGTCGGATGTCGGGATCACCTAGACTTCGATCATGAGAATCATTCGTGTCTGACGATGGAAAGGTAAGATATGGTCGTCAAGTATTTCGAACCGGCGTTCGAACTCGTTCAAATCGACGGAGTGATCGCGTTTTGGAAGAGATTACTCTTCTGTAAGGATCGATGCATGCCCACAGTTTCGGAACAACTGAAATTGGCACGTAGTAGAAGTCTGACTTTGAAAGACAAGGGATGCATCATGAAATTATTGTTCAATGAAGCATACGTCTAAGTTTTCTCGTTGATATAAAAATAAGGGAGAATAGAAAATAAAAATAAATACACACATAATTTTTTTATCTAATATTAGAAAGAGAAAAAACACAAAAATGAGAACCAGACATAAATTGTATCCGACGTTAGATGATGACGAGGATGAGAAGCCGAATGGCGTTTTGCTGACGGCGCCGTCGCTAGAAGAAAAAGAAAGAGGAGAGAGGTATCGCATCGATCAAATCAGTAGAATCCAAGCGTATCTAACTCGAGAGAGAAATTCTCGTCATTCTCTCAATAAGAAGTATTCGCGTTTCGTGAAATTCGTCAACGCAATCGACACGACACTCATCACGATTTCCATGGGTTTACACGCGGCCGGCATCGGATTGTTGTCGACCGTGGTCGGCATTCCGATCGTGTTGACCGTAGAAGGAGTGGCTCTCGCCGCCGGATTGTTTAGCACGCTCGGAAACTTTTTCAGTAGGAAATTATATCTGAAGGCGAGGAAACACGACAAGATTCGCATCTTGGCTGACTCCAAGATCGACACGATATCCGAAATGATCTTGATGGCGTTGAAAGATGGCAGGATGTCGGATGGAGAATACTTCGCGATATTGGGCGAGAAAACGAAATACGAAGCCATGAAAGAAGCTGTGAGAATCAAGACTCGTCAGATCATCAAAGAAGAAATGAAGGATTCTCTCGTGGAAAAGGGGAGGAAAGAGGCTAGGGAGGAATTCAGTAAGATGATAGAACTCAAGAGCAGCGATTGAAAAAAAAAATATATATATATATAAGAACAGAATTTTTAAAAAAAAATATTAAATTTATATATAAAATAAAAACGAAATTAATTTAAATAACTCTTAAAAATGTATTGCGTAAAGTGTAAGAGAGTTACCGAGACGAGTAATTCTCGAGAAGTACGAACTAAAAACGACAGACAGATGGTTTGCGGAATTTGCGACGTGTGTGGTTCTGTCAAGACTCGATTCGTCAAAAAAAAGAACGCGAGCAAAGGTAAAGGCATTGTGAATAAAATGATCAATAATCTACCTTTCGAAATGCATCTTCCTGGTCACAGTTTCACGGGACTCGGAACAAAATTGAACAAGAGACTCAACGCCGATCTGACTCCTAAATCTTGGAGAAAACCTGTGAATAGGGTGGACGCGGCCGCGTATGATCACGATCTGTGCTACGCCGGACATCCCGACACCAAGACTCGCAACGATGTCTGCGATAAAAACATGTTGGGGAAATTGAGAGGCATATCGAATCCGACCAGGAGAGAGAAGATAGAACGTTCACTGGTCGGCAATCTGATCGGTGCGAAACGTCGATTCGGATGGGGCGTTAAAAAAAAAAAGCTCATCTGAAAAGAAGAAGAAATGATTATTGATGAGCGAATTGGCCGAGGAGTTACACAAACCTATCGTGCATAAATTTCGAAAGAGAAGGGTGTTCGTGAAGGGTTTGGATGATATTTGGTCTGCCAACTTGGTCGACATGAGATCGTTTTCGAGGTGGAACGAGGGTGTCAAATATCTATTGACGGTCATCGACGTGTTTTCCAAATACGGTTGGATCAGAGCTTTGAAGAATAAATCGGGACCTTGCGTCGCCGAGGCTCTGAAGAGCGTGTTCGACTCGCCTTCTCGAAAACCGAGTAAATTGTGGGTGGATAAGGGAAAGGAATTCTACAACAAGCACGTTCATCGATTGGTCGACCTCTACTCGATCGAAAACGAAGAGAAAGCCAGTGTGGTGGAACGTTGGAATCGAACGATGAAGGAAAAGATGCACAGATACTTCACGGCGAATTCGACCAAGAAATACATATACGCTCTGAACGGTCTGGTTAAAGATTACATCAACACGCAACACAGATCGATCAAGATGACTCCCGTGGAAGCTAGCGATCCTCGAAATGAAAAATGGGTCTACGCGAATCTATATCCTGAAAGATCTAAGATTAGGAAGAAGTCTAGAACGCCGAAATTTGCGGTCGGTGATCGAGTGAGAATCTACGCTTATAAGAAGCACTTCGTAAAGGGTTATACTCCTCGATGGACCTCGGACATCTTCGTGATAATCAAAATATTTCACACCGATCTGGTGACTTACGAAATCGAAGCTTTGGATGGAGAAGAGATCATCAGAAAGTTTTACGAACAACAATTACAGAAGACAAAGTTTTGATAAAGAAAACAAATTTCTTTTATTTGCTCTCTTTAACATTTTCTTGTTTACACACATATAAATATAGGGGAGAAAAATAATAATAAAAAAATAATTAAAACTATTTTTAGATATAAAAAAGCAAGCTAATTAATAAACCAAAAAAACCAAAAATCCTTTAAAAATGACAAATATACTAGATATAGCACAAAGCATAGTGAAAGATGAAAGTATTCAAGAACATGAGGTTTACGAATACGAACCGGTAACCGGAACGAGTTTGAACAATGCGGGAGAGATAAGAATCAACGTCGAAACTCAACATCTATTCATACATACTAGCGAGAGTTAAATAGTGGTGCAGGGACGTCTCACCAAGGAAGATGGGAGCGACTACGCCGACGACGACACGGTTACTCTAGCCAATAATGGCATCATGCATCTATTCAGTAATATAAAATACATGCTATCCGGACAAGAGATAGAATCTGTGTTTCATCCCGGTCAGGCCACCACGATGTTCGGACTCTTGACGTATCCTGATGATTTTTCGAAATCCAGAGGACTTAATCAGTTGTGGGTGAAAGACACCGTCGGCCCTGCTAGCGCCGGCGCCGCCGCGATATTCGACTACGTCATCAAGACATCCAGACCTAAAGGAACGTTTTCGTTCAGGATACCTTTGAAACACATCTTCGGATTTGCGGACGATTACAACAAGATCATGTGCGGATTCAAACACAATCTGATGTTGATTGGAAAGGGAAACGACGACGCAATAGTGAGACTCACTGCGACCGATGCGGGTAAGATAACTCTACACAAGATATCGTGGTTCGTTCCACATGTGGAGCCTTCGATCGTGGAAAAAAGCGCGTCTCTACAAGATCATAGAATCCAAGAGTAAATTACCCGTGGGATTTAGAATGAGACAGTGTGATACGGCTAGCATTCCTTTCTCCACGAATCACTTCAATTGGAGACTGACGGTGAAATCCGCTTCCGAGAGACCGCGTTTCATCGTGGTTGCGTTTCAGACCGATAGGGACGGGTCTCAGAAAAGGAATGTGTCGCTGTTCGATCACTGCCATTTGAGAAACATGCAAGTGTTTTTGAATGCCACGAGATATCCAGCAATCGATTACAACGTGTCGTTCGACAAGAACGATTTCTGCAGACTGTACGCGATGCCGCTGATTTTAGAAAGAAGTATCACGGTCTAGACGAATTGATGAGCAACCCTAACATATCTCCCAGTGAATACAAGTCGATGTATCCCATGTTCGTATTCAACGTCAGTAACCAGTGTGAATGACTCAAGAGTAGCGTCTTGGATGTTCAGATCAAGATGCAATTCGATAGGAACGTGCCGAGAAAAACCAAAGCCTTCGCTCCGGTCCTGTCGGACAGAGAATTACAATTCAAATCAGATGGAAATAAGATGTCGATCATTCGATGAGAGACGTGTGTGAAAAAAAAATAAAACAAAAATAAAAAAAAAGTAATGAGTAATTATTAAAAACAAAAAAAACAAAAAAAAAAAACAAAAAAAAAATAAAAGTAATGAGATCTTGAGAGATTGAACATCTTTCTAAATCTCATTATTTTTTTTTTTTGTTTTTAATAATCACACATTATTTTTTTTTTAATTAATTATTTCCACGTGTTCACTGTTTGTTCAAAGGATCTAGTTCGATCAGTAGACTCACCACGGAAGTGACAGCTTTGGGATTATTGCTTTTCATAACGAAATTAATCCTGTCTCCGGCGTTCACTTTGAGAGGCGTGCCGAACGTGCTAACATTCGCGTGTTGACTCTCAGTCTTTTCGACGCTGTATCTCTGATTACTCTCTACTCCATTCACCATGAGATTGACAACCGCTCTGTTATTCAAATCCGAGGAAGCCAGACTCATTTGAAGGATTTCACCTCATAACGGCATAGGATATCCCACCTGACCATGTTTCGATCCACTACCTCCATTTCCGAAAGACCACTCAGCTGTTCCCTCATCTAAGGTGCTGGCCTCCTCGGCCCACACGGTGATCAATTGTCTAGCATATTTGACTTTCTCCACCACCGAAATCAGGGTGCAGGCATCCGTCATGTTTACGGGATCCGGTAGATTCGTGAGCGCGTGTCCACCCATGTCTAGTTTACCTTCCATGATGTCACCCTTTCTCCAGACCGAGTTGTCGTCCACGTACTTCCTGCTGACTGCGCTGGAATCGAATTCGGGATCGTGACTGAGTCCGAATAAATTCTCACCATTCATGTCGATACCACCCTCCATGGTTCCGCCAGATTGTTTGTTCAGGTAGAGATCGTCCACTTGCGATTCTAGGTATTCTTGTGATCGTATCACGGCAGAATCTACGTAGCCCTTGTTGAGTCCACTTCCGTGTCGTCGACCTTCGACAGATTGAATATTTTGTTGAATCCCGCATTCAGATCCGATTTCATTTCTCGTCTGTCAGACTTTCTCTGTTCCAGATCTACGTAGTGTTTGGTCGCCACGTCCTTGGGATTCGTGGGAGTGGCCACGTTCGTTATCTTGTTAGAAGTGACATTCAATTCCGAGTGCATCATTTTCTGAACGTATCTATTTCTCAAGTGTTTGCTGAATCTCGCGTGAAAGTCGTCCGCGTATTTCTTGGTCGCAGCATCCGTGGGATCTATGGGATTTGCGACATTCACCAAACGTTTAGATTTCAGATCGAGATCATCGGTCATGGTTTTATCCACGTAATTATCTAACATGATTCGTTCAAAATCGGCGTTCCCCCTGTCGATGTATTTTTCAGTTGCAGCATCTGCGAGATCTATCGGCTCGGGAAGATTGTAGAGCTTCTTATCGTTCATGTTCAAAGGTTCCTCTCGAGGTTTGTATCTCCGAACGTAACGTTCGTCCAAGTTGGCAACGTCGTAGCCATCATCGACTTCGAGCGTCTTCCTCTTCCTTTTTAGGTTGACTTTTTCATCGTCACTTCTACCAAATTTATCGACTGGCATGTTGTTTTGAGATTTTTTGTTTTTAAAAAAATATATTTCAAAACGCAGTTTATTAAAAATGAATTATTTTATTTTTATTTTTCGTTATTATTTGATTAAAATTTTTTAAAATAATTTTTTATCTTTATATGCTATAAAAAAAAAAATCTCTCTCTAATGTAAATCATTGAGAATGTCTTGAAACCGATCTCCTTCAGACCATCTCTTGAGAACGTAGAGACACAGGTGACCGCAAAACACTTGAACTGGTGATTGCACTCATTCCGTGTTGTAATGAACCATCGATTTGTTGAAATAGTTCTTTATTTCTTTCGGCGGTGAGATTCCGTAGGTGTCGAAATAATAATTCTTCTTCCCGTTTTTGAACCACGCCACCCAGTGAGTGCCTTCACGCGATAAATCGTCTAGATTTAAAATTCCGCATTCCGATTGTCGAGGTCTTCTCTTCGGCAAGGCATCTCTAGAAAACACGCCTAGAAAATCTTTGATTTTCAAATCCTTTGCCGCATTCGACAGATCGATGTTGGATAGGGGTTCGTTAGGTAAGATGACACCTTCTACGGATATCTCTATTTTCTTATTCATAAATGCGTATATATTTTTTTTTTTATTTATTTATTTTATTATAATTCACTTTTTTCTTTTTCTTTTTAAACTAACTCTCTCGATGTCTCTATCAATTTCCATAATCTTGAATCCGTCTAATTTCTCTTGATTTTCTGGAATCCTATCATCCTTAATCATATCTGGAATCCAATCATCCTCAATCAGATCTGAAATCCTATCGTATAAAATTAGATCCAAAGTCCAATGTCCGCGTGCCAAAGTGCTTATTTTTCCATCTAACATGAATCTCTTATCATCGTCGGCCGTCAGCGAAATCTTGTTGACTATTTCGATATACAAGTCCTGATTTTCGCTTCGAATCGATTTCATTGTCTTATACACCGGACCACTTCCTAACAGACAATCTTTATACTCTTGGAAAGAGATGTTTTTCTTCACCATGCACGCTTTAACCCCTTTGCACTTCTTGATCTCTTCATCTTCTAGACGATAAGCATACAGTTTGGGTCTCAAGCCCACGAATTCGAGGATTTGTTTACCGCCGCTCTCGTCCTTAAATTTACCCAACACTTTCTTGTTGTCGTTCAATTGAATGTTGGATGGATGATCGACGGGATAATTGCTCGTGTCGAACCACGCGGCCACGTCCGGAGATATATCTCAGTAGACGTCTTTCATCTCTATCTCGTAAACTAAACTGTCCGTATCGGTGAACAGTAGTTTGGCTTTATCACCAAATTTTCGTTTGACGTAATCGTAGTGGAACTCGTACATCAAGCGCTTGCTGATATATAAGATGATCGGTCTGAGATAATATGGTTTGTCGAACTTCAGGTGCGTCTTTTGCATGTGAACGGCCACTAGATTTTTGTTGAATATGGTTCGGTGTTTGTAATTGGGTTTCGCCACTAATTTTTTAGCTGTTTTCTGAGACGTGACGAGTCGAACGTCGGTTCTCTTCCTGATGTTTTCCATCGATTTACCGTACACGCAGTTGTTCATGAGTTTGAAGAAATCTTTTTCGAAATCGTTCTTGGCTCGAATTCTGAGATTCGTGTTGAGATTGATGTATTTTTACATCCAAGGCTCTTCGTCGAATCGAATGATGCGATGTATGTCAACTAATTTCATCCCGTAATCGACGTATTGTTTCAAATTCTCACTGTAGACGATGTAGTTACGTTTGTTAAATAAATTGGGAATGAGTTTCTCCTCGTCTCCTTCGTTCGGTTCCATTCATTCGGGAGCCAGCGGATAATCATTGTGTAGATCGTGTAATTCTTCCGGATAGTTCAAATCGACTTCTAAAATGCAAGGATAGTCTCTCCATTTTTGCATCTCTTCCTGTTCCATCACCCATTCAAAATTTCCAATCGGTAAAGGATGACTCATAGCCCAACCGTACAGATTATTAGCGTCCCAATACTGTATGTATTTATTAGACCGTTTCGAATCAAAACTTTCTTTCATGTAGGGATTGTTAGCTTCAGAATATCTGTGGGAGATCATCGAGATGCCACCTCTCACAGCCCTTTTGAACATGAGCAACATGTCCACGTTGGATAATAATTCCAATTGGACTTCGGTGGTCTTCAACAGAGCGACCCACGCCAGGCCGGGTGCAGTGAAATACCAAGCAGGATCCAGATCGTAATTTCGATGACAGATATCTCGAAAATTTTCGAACATGTCTGCCAAGAGCAGAACGTCGGTCTTCAGATAGAGATAGTGATAATCTTTCATGGTTTTCATATCGAATGATTTTCACACGTTTTTGGCGTGTTCGTAATTCTCGTCAGAAATGTCGGATTCGTATAATTTCGAATAAAAATCTTCTTTCGAAGGTAGTGTGGTGTCGTCGAATCTCTTTAGATCGTTCATGTAATCGTAAGGATAGACTTCTTTCCTCAACATGACATCTACTCGTTCTCCGAAATGTTCGCTCGTCATTTTAAATTTATCCTTCCTCATGTTACCGACTAATTTTTCCAGAGTGGTCAACATGAATTTAAAACTGTCGATGATGCCTCTATGAATGAATTTCGTTTTTTCTTTCAACGTCTCTCCGTCGATTACTCTTTTCTTCTCCATGAGCTTCCATTTCGTGAATGAAATGTATATTTCTTCGCTGTTCGCGATGCAATTTAATTCTTCGTGGGAGGTGCCGAGATTTTTTATGAGCAGATGACTGTCGTAACCTGAGAGATTGTGAAATATCACCAGATAGAAAACGGCATCTCGATATTTTAAATTACACTTGCTGTGAGCCAGATTGCGATACAGACCCGTGTAATAATCGTGGTCTCTGACCTTCTTATTTTCCTCCGAATTCTCGTCGAATGATTGTCTGCATATGTGACATTCGGTAGCTCTGTTATTTTCGTCCTGCTGCTCTCGCATGATGATCATTTTCGCCGGAGTTTTGAATTTATCGTATAACATTTGAATTTTGGATTCTAACTCTTCCACGAACCTTTGAGCCACGTCGTCGCCTTCGCACTGTTTCGTGTAGGTGAAGGGACCCAGGTCGTGTTGCGAGTCGAAAGCGCATTTCACGTAAATGCAATAACCCGAAGGCGTGTGTTTTTGATATGTTTCGACGTAACTTTGAAGAGTGTCAGGTTGGCAGGAACTCATTTTCATGGCGAAGCATTCAAAATCAGCGTACACTACGAATGGTACTTTTAACCTTCTATTGCGATTTTCAAACTTCACGATGGTGTTGGGTTTGGGCATTTCGATGGCGACACCTTGATTTTCATTGCAATATTCTTGATGTTTCGCTAACGATTTTTCGCTGTGAAATGCATTCATGCAGTTGCAACATAAACATATCTTTCCTTTATGTTTATTATTTTGTCTTGACAGTAATCGGCTCGGATGTTTAACTCAACAATAATGACGATTGTCACCATTCGAAATCAATAATAAAATAATCGTCTTTTCTCTTTCGAGATACGAAGTCTGTCTGAGAGGATAGATCATTCGATTTTCATCGTCATATCCCAAGACGTTCACCGCTATGGTGGGATTTTGAGCTTCGAAACATTCGATGTGTTTTAACTGCGTTGGAAAAGTCACTCCGGTCCAATTGAAACTTTTAGAAGTCTCCTCGTAACAAGAAACTCTATCGGAGTGCATTTTGACAGGGTATAAAGCGGAAGTGACTGCCCATTTAAAACACTGATCATCTTTATTTGTCACATTGACCACGGAGTGTTTTTTAGCTAAAAAATACGGTAATTTCACGTAGGAAGATCCTTTCAACGAATCGTTTTTCAGTTATATGAATTTCAAGTTTCAACACCTCATCGAACATCAAATTACTACCTTCATGTTGATAATTCGCAAGAGACGTCAACATTTTGTCTTTCATCTTTTTGAAAACGTCTGATAAATCAGAACCTCGAAATACGGGTTTCGACGTTAGATCTGAAATATGCATTTTTTACGATGCTCTCGCCAGACTTCACATCAATTTTATTCATCACGCAATGGAGTATCATCTTAATTTTTTGTCCCACGTTCATGTGTTTGCAAAACAAATCCAATACTTTTTCTTCACCCGTTCCATGAACAATTTCGGATCGATTTTCTTGAACGAGGGAACCACATTGAAAGTTTTAAAAATGCCTTTGATCGCTCTCTCCCATTCTATAGGCTTCAATTGGAATAGTTCCGTGAAGAGTCATGCTACATATTCTTCTCCTTTCCCTTCATCGATTACTCGTTGAATTTCGCTCGATATATCTCGTTTGTCTAGAATCTGTAGTGCATCACTCGTTTTCGTTTTAGTTTTTCTTTTCTTTTCTTTGGAAACTTGATGTTCTTCAATGGCTTTTCATTTAGCTGTCTTCTTATTTTTCACAATCGAAACGTTTTTCGTTTTTTTCGATGTTGGCATTTCGATTCCTTTTACTATCTTTTTCTTCTTCTCATTTTTCACAACCGATGCATTTTTTGACGTCGTTGCTATCGACATTTCATTTGCCTTTCTAGCATATCGCAAATGTACTGTATGACTTCAATTTTTTTTGATTTAGAACTATGATTTCTGAAATGTGGAATTTATAATAGTTTACAAATCTCGTTTAACTGAGGTACGGTTTTCTCATTTAAATTTTCCATTTTTTTATTTGTTTGCTCCATTTGTAAGAATATTTTTTTTTTGAATTTTGTATTTAAATAATTTGTTAAAAAAGTTTTGTTTTTTTTACTCTTTATATATAAAAAAGATTTTTTAATTTTAATTTTTTTCTTTAAATAAGAAAATTTTTTTTGGATGAAATTAATTCAATTTTTATGTTCCTTAACATAAAAACAAAATTGAATTAATACGAGAAAAAAAAAAGGATGTTAAAATTTAAATTTTTTATTTTATATATAAAGAGAAAAAAAACTTTTACAAAAAAAAAAAATTTACATTTTTTTTATATATATATAAAGAGCAAAAAAAAACAAACTTTTTAACAAATTATTATTTAAATACAAAATTTAAAAATATATATTATTTGCAATAATTCATAAAACAAAAAAACCAAACAATCGATCATAACAACAACAACAACACCTAAAAGATGCAAATTGAAATTGAAACGAGTAAAAAGGTATAAGAAATTCGGTTCTAAAATCTATAGATTACAACGACACGATCCCATCGAATTGAACGAGGTCGAGACGAAGGGCTTAGAGCATAAATACGACAAATATAGCATGCCTTTGAAATTGGACAAAGCCACGCTCGATTTGTTTTACGAGTATGAAAGCAATCTGCAGAATATCGTCATCGCCAAAGATAGAGAATTCAACAAGGGCGATTTGTCGTTGCCCTATGGAAGTTACATATTTCCAAACATCTCACTTGAACTCATGAACAAATCAGGTGTTGCGTTGACTGAAGTAAAAAAACTCAAAAAAAGTAAAGATAAACATTCAACACATTTGCGAAAAAGGAGAAAACACGAGTGTCAACATGCTAATAATGGACTTGGAAATATAAACAATAGAGAGATTGATTTTTAGCTAAGAAGTAGGGAAAAAAAAGTAATGAGATCATCTTTAGATCTCATTAATTTTTTTTTTGTTTTTTTTTGTTTTCCTTCTTCATTATTACCCATATATTATAATAACGCTTCCTTTTTTCTTAAATTTCAGCATCGATTCATCTTTTCTTTTTTTTCTTCGTGATATGCTACGTTTTTATAACAACACATTTGTTTATTCGAATCACAATTATGAACGAATGTTGTGCATCTCTCGGTAACACTTGCATCATTACCATTCTCTTCAGAAGATAGTGGTAACGGTGGAAAACGTCTCATTCTTTTAAATTTCAACCGCATATCCCGATCTTTATTTAACTCTTTTGTCAGTTCTTTCCTAAGATATCCATCATTAGCGTCTAATCGTTTTTCCACATCTTTTTCGCACTCTATCTCGTGATATTCATCATTATCGTCTAATTGTTTTTCCACCTTTTTTAATCCATCTTATATCTTATTTTATACTTTCTATGATTTATATTTATATAATTTTTTACATTATAATAACATATTCAAAATCGGTATATTCTTAAATGGCGAATTCTCACCAAACAACAAACCCTTGCCGAGTCGCTCAACGTTCTGTCCACTCTTCAGATAGAGACCGTTTCCACTCAAAGAGTTGTCACCTCTAACAGGTTCTAGATACAATCCTTTACCGCTGTCGTCTACATGGATGCGACACACAGCTCCTCCCTTCTTCAAAAACAGTCCGCTGCCACCCATTAATTTCTCAACTCCTGAACTTGCGAATCCCGTGAGAGCTCCCACACCGAGAGTCTTTTCGAGAAAGGGTAATGCCTTTGTGGCGAAGGGTAATGCTCTTGCCAATAGCAGTAGGAAACCGCCTTTCATTCTCAAATTGTATCTCAATTGAGCGGGACTCAATCTCACCGTCAACCCTCTTCCATCACGAATTGCTTTCTCCATCCTTTTGATTTGACTTCTGGTCCAGGCGATCGAATCCTGACCGCCACTCATCAGATCTTCGTGAGTGAATTTGAATCTCACCACCTCGCCTCGAGTTGTTAACGCTCTATTAAGTTTCTTCCTCTGTCCTACGGATATGTTCACGTTTTTAACCACGTATTGTGTCATAATTCTTTTTTTTTAAATATATTTTCTTCAATTGTTTTTTTGTTTTAATGATAATTATATATATTAAATAATGTTTGTAAAATTAATATTGCGTTTATTTTATTTTTGTTATTTATATATATACACATTTTTTTTTTTTGCTTTTATATTTCTCTTATGTGAAATCGTATCGTCACCCTCTCTCCGTGAAGATCTAACAGTTCATCATTTTGATCCATCAACGTGGTTTTGAGACTATACAACGTGTCTAAAATCACTGGTAGATAAACTAAATTTCGAGGTCGCTCCACGATCTTATAACCCCACGACACGTTTGGTAAGAAGGAATAGATCGTCGGTTGAGCACTACCATTCACGTAGCTTCCAGCAATCACATCCACGTTCACCAGAATGCTATTGACTGCGAGAATGTCAACCGTATTTCCAGATGCCACGTGGTCTCGATACATATTTCGATCGAATCCCAACATCTTGCCTACAGAATCATCTGTGTTGAAATCCACTCGAAAATTATCTTCCAAATGCAACATCGTCTGTAAGGTATTAGGATTGGGAGCGAGTCTGATCTTGTTGCTTCCCTTTCCATCTGTCTTTATTCGCGTCTGAATGTAATTGTTCAAATCGTCTATGTCATAACTTTCTTTGGGAATTCGAATCTCCAACCAATCCACTCCATCGGAATACTTGAACGAGTTACTCTTTTCAGTGACGTTGGGAAAGGAATAATAAGTCTTCAGATTCACCAACGCCATCTCGTATCTTTTCTCTCTATTCAATTCGATGGAAGGTTCGAATTTCGTCACGAATCGAGTCGAATCGCCACTCACCATGATTTGAATGGATTGTTTTGCAGCCGTATTCTCAGCTATCCGTTCTAACAGTTCTCCTTGTTCGAACATTATATTTTAATTTTTTTTCAAAACTAATTATTTGAAGATTTATTATTTTCTATTTTTTTTTATTTTCACGCTCTATGTTATTATCATCAGAAACATAAAACTTGTCGAATCCGCACCGATATTTTCCGCGATTAAATTCGCTAGTCAAATCGATCATGACGAAATTGTAAAGTCCTCCATCCCAAACCCTCTTTCAGAATCTCCTGAATTCCGCCACGCTCATGTCGTTTGCGACGTGATCGCCATAGATGTGATTGAGATTCTTGAGATCTTGACAAAAGAGACATAGAAAATTAGCGTTCTCCCTTATCGTCTGTCTGGGCAATCGAAAATAATTCTGCGACAGGTAGAAATAGTCCACGCTGCTGTGTCGACCCCTAACGTAATACGATTCGCATCGATTCTGTCTCTCCAAAAGCAGATCGTCGAAAATCATGAGATTCTTATCTTCCGATTTCAATTCTCTAGGATCCGGAACGTCGCTAGCTTTCTCATAAAATCGACACTCGACGTTCGAAGATGCATTTCTCTTCATCAGTTCCATCGCCGCACCGTCCAAAATGGTCGAAAGAGGAGCTTCACTTTTGTCGAATTCCTCCCTACTGTCAAAGATTCTGGCTATGACGTCCTTGGGAATCTACGATCCATGCACTCTCGAAGCAATCTGTATTCGGGTTGAAGCAAGCTCTTGCCAAACACAACCAATCTGTCGTAATCCAACCAGTCGGGTCGGGACAACAGATTCATCAACAGATTGGTCTTTCCACAATTCGATTTTCCCACTATCAAGCCTCTTATGCTTTTGGGAAAGAACTCGTTATTCGACCTCTTGGTCGCGGCGTCGTTCCAAGACATATCTTTAATGTTCATCTTTGTTTTATTTTTTTTTTGTTATTTTAGATTTTTTTCAAACACAATTTTTTATGTTTTTACAAACTCAGTTTTTAATATTATTATTTATTTATATCACACCATCGCGAGTTCTCTTCAATCCAGATCCACTCGTCATTTTGGCTAAATCTTGTATGGGTACCACAGCATCCTTAAAATCTTTCCAACTTTTCGGCGTTCGCTCTAACGCAGCTCGCTTTGCTGGTGGACTGATCAACTTGTCGATCAAGGCGTCGTCTGCCCTCTTGCCAGCCACAGAAGCTATCCTACCACTGGCTTCGGAAGCAGCTTTCTTACCAACATCCAAAGCCGTCTTCTTACCGACCTCAAGCGCTGTCGATGCGAGTTTTCTACCCGCATCGCTCGTGAACGCTCGCATTATAGAATCGACGATGCCAGAACCGCCTTGAACGTAAGTTCTGACGTATCCCCTGTTCCTTATCACCAACATATTTTTATTTTTATAATATATATTTGTTTTCACTGATAAATCGCTTGTTGTTTAAACACTTTTATTATTCTAGTGTAAAATTTACTATTTTTTTATTTTATATATTTTATTTTGTTTCTCTCTACTTATTATATACATCAATCCTTCAATTCGTTCATCAGCCTTTTATAATGTTTTTTATTCAAAACCTTCAGTCTTAACAATTCGTCAGATATGGTAACTATCGGATTATCTAATCCTGTGTTACCAGCACGTCTGCTTGCCATCAACAAACTCAATCTCTGAGACAGAGCGTCAGAATCGCTCGGAAGAAAAGTGGTTTTCACCCCTTTACCAGTCACCGATTCGCCGAACTTCCGATTCATATCCCATATGGGTTTCACCACTTTCGTCCACTTGTAACCTCTGTTGGCTTTGGGTCTCGTCTCTCTGGCATCGTTATTTCTCTTCATGGAGTGGGTCTGAACCAGAATGTCACCATAATTGTCGGAATCCTGTTCCGTGTAATCACTAGGCTTGTCGTAAAGGAGCAATTTGCGCAGTCCGGAAGTTAATTCGTACCTATTCGAGCCGACGGTTAATTCATCATCATCTATTTCCACTTCTGTGTCGCCCACAAAAGTTCTACCGTCCGAATCCTTATAAAATCCATACAACAGATCTCTCTTACCACCATCCCATCCTCGGACGACGCGACGCTATCAGTGGTGAGAGTTGAAGCTGTATCGTCGCTCTCGCTCACGTCGGTTTGAATCCCTGTGGGAACGTAATCCGGTGTAGATTGAAAGGAATACTGATTTACAAAACTACCAGGCAACGAACCCATTCTCAAAGAACTCTCTTTTATGGGTCTCAATTCTTCAGCTATCTCCTTCTTGCTTCGCTCTTGACCCTCCGTCACGGGTTTAAATATTTTTGCGGTTTCGCATCTCAATTCCATCTCTCCGAGACGTCTGCTTCTGTCAGCTGATTGAATGCTCTTCTTGGCACGTTCATATTCGTTTAAAATATGATCTCGACGTTTAGCATCCATCTGTAAAAACATTTTTCGTTTTTAAATTATTAATAATCCTTTGAGTATGCCAATGTGAGTTATTTCATTATTTTTAAAATTAAATGTATAATTATTTTTTATGTTTTAAGTAAATAAAAATCTTCTGTCTTTAATATAATAACTAAAAACCAGTTGAGAAAAAACATTTTACACGATAAAACCCATATAAATGCGTTTTGCCTCCGAACGCGTTAAAAATCGCATCACCGATTATTCACTCACTATTTTTCATTTGTTTTTTTATTTTGTTCCCATCTCAGAAATCCGCACTAGTTTAACTACACTTTACACCCATTTCGCGCCATAGGTTATGAGAATCAAGCAATCTGATTGGTTAATTAGCGGAAAATCAAGCAATCTGATTGGTTAATTAGCAGGTCACGTGACCACCTTCAGAGCCTCAAAAGCTGTTTGCGGATTCTGGACCAGTGGTCCAGAATCCACAAACCGTTTTTTGCTGCTGGTCCAGAATCCGCAAAGCGTTTTTTGCTCGCGTTCACCAACGTTGGATCGATGGTCTGATCCGCGATGGGAACGTCGACAAAAATTTTTAAGTAAAAAAAAAAAGTGAAAAATGTACAATTTCATACATTTTTCACTTTTTTAAAAACGTGTACATTCGACGCGTTCGCCAACGGGTATTTGAACGTTAAAAGTGCGATCTAGGAGTCTCAAAATAACAGCGGATACTGGACCACCATGAAAAAATGACATTTTTTGCGAACGTGTCGGCGATTTAACACTGAATCCTACGATGGTAAACGCACCGTGTACGTGTACGGTACATGTATAAAGTGGTACTGAATCCACAATTATCACCTACTTACGATTACCACTGACTTGTAGGATTAATACAGGCTTGTACGATTACTGCTGACTTGTAGTATCACTACAGACTTGTACGATTGCTACTGACTTGTAGGATTAATACAGCCTTGTACGATTACTATTGACTTGTATGATACTACAGACTTGTACGATTACTACTGACTTGTAGGATTGCTACTGACTTATAGGATTAATACAGGCTTGTACGATTACTACTGACTTGTAGAATTACTACAGGCCTGTGTGGTTACTATTGACTTGTAGGATTACTACAGACTTGTACAATTGCTGCTGACTTGTAGGATTAATACAGGCTTGTACGATTACTGCTGACTTGTAGTATTACTACAGACTTGTATGATTGCTACTGACTTGTAGGATTAATACAGCCTTGTACAATTACTACTGACTTGTATGATACTACAGACTTGTACGATTACAACTGACTTGTAGGATTACTACAGACTTGTACGATTACTACTGACTTGTAGGCTTACTAGAGACTTGTACGATTGCTACTGACTTGTAGGATTAATACAGGCTTGTATGATTACTACTGACTTGTAGGATTACTACAGGCTTGTGTGATTACTATTGACTTGTATGATTACTACAGACTTGTACGATTACTGCTGACTTGTAGGATCAATACTGGCTTGTACGATTACTACTGACTTGTAGGATTGCTACAGGCTTGTGTGATTACTACTGACTTGTACGATAGCTGCTGACTTGTAGAATTAATGCAGGCTTGTACGATTACTACTGATTTGTATGATTACTACAGGCTTGTATGATTACTACTGACTTGTACGGTTGCTGCTGACTTGTAGGATTAATACAGGCTTGTATGCTTACTACTGACTTGTAGGATTACTACAGACTTGCTAAGTATCCCGGATTGCTCGAACAACTCGAATCTTATCGGGCAAATAAGTTATCGAGTAATTACTCGAACGAGTGACTCCTTTTCGACTCTTGTGCTCATCTCGGAAAAAAGGATTCCATATCCATCGATTTTTTATTTAAAAAAAAGGATTCTCCTGGTGGAATGCCATTAGAAGGATATAAATTGGAGGATATCTGCCTGAAGATAGTTATGACCCCTAGTACTTGAACGGCTTCTGGTTTCTAGACCACCCCATACCTCCATAGGTTTAAGAACACTACTGCTGACTTATCCATAGTCATCACCATCTGTTCTAATGATCAAGTTCTACTGTAGTCACCAAATTCTATAGTTTTCTACCACCCTTACAGACTAGTTCGATTACTACTGACACCTAGCATTACTGCATGTTTGTTACCTATCTCAGATCACGACCTCTACCCTCAGCCAAGTCAGAGAATGCGTAGCCAAACCAATCACACTCTACAACTGCACTCGAAACTAAACATAACACCACATGACCTAGCATTTTGATCTAATCATGGGATAGTACAATCCATCTGGTAGCTTTGTAGTATTAAAAGATAGCAGTAGACCATCAGGTGTAAATATCGTGCACTGTATACGACCTTATTAATCAACAAAACATATGCCGCCACACCGCAAAACTAGTAGAACAACATGGTGCCCTGTATACAGTACGCCCTATATTACCGAACTTGTCAATCATACATAACCCCGCGACACTGTATGAACTAGCATTGTACACTACCGAAACCAACTGTGGATCAGCTCAACGCCTTAGATGGATAGTGATATTACGAGCTAACAGAACGACACGCGCGTGTGAATAGGTTAATCGATATGGCACGAGTGCCAGCGCGGGAGAATAAAACGAGAGGCCCCGGGCCTCGAGTTTTATCCTTCCGCGATGACACAAGTGCTATATCGATTAACCCAATTCGATACAGCAAACGGTTTCAAGACAAAATAACAAAGAACTGCTGATCGTTCCTTCAAGGCGACGTTCAAGGCGTCATTTAGGAAGCTTCGGGGGGATATTTCTCGACATCCATCGACTCGATGGATATCGAGAAATATCTTTTAGATAATTGTCGATAATTCTCAGGCTAGCATATAATAAATATATATATTTTCGATGGGGGGGGGGGGGTGTTTTTCTTTGATGGTACTTGGATGCCGTCGTCCAGAACAGATTATTTCACTTGTTAGTGAAAAATTGTTTGTTGTTGATTTTTTATGAAACTCTACAAATAAATACGGAAGCCCATTAGGGACATTTGCGAACAGAAACTTCATTTTACGAGAATATGTTCTGCGTTAAATATGTTCTGCGTAATTTCGCAATACTTCAACGTCATTTCGTTATAACTTTGTGAATATTTACAGTTTATTTGCGAATATTCGTAATACACTTGCGAATATTTTCAATACCTTTGCAAATAATCAATATTGTCTTTGTGAATATTTGTACTTACTGTAAGATAATAAGCAGTACACGTTCTTCATGTGGCCGAATTTAATTCTTGGAGAAGTTTCGGGAATAGATATTAATGGAGTGTGGGCGGTGTGGTGAGCATCGTGTGCACTTGCCGTATGTCGAGTTTGGATTATGGAAACTGGGCTCTTCTGCTAGTGGTTTTGTTGATAGGATTGGAAGGAAATCGAACCTTTCATTTGCAGTGATAGCCTCTGTGTTATTGGTTGAATTATAGCGGTATGAGGGTTGATATTTCCTTCTGCATTACTTAAATTGTTATTGTGTGTGTGTGTGTGGGGGGGGGGGGGGGGGGGGTCTGGTGTAATACCAGTCCTGGAAATGAGACGGATGCGAGTGCAATTGTTCCCGTCAGCATCCATGTTTTCTATTTTACGGGAGCAAAAAATGCATTCGTTGAAAAATATTGTGGAGCACTAATATACTGTGAGAGCATATAAATGTGTGTGTTTTCTTTGAGAAAGCAGCACACTGTGGCCAGTGGCAAGTGACTGTCATAATTCAGCAATTCCTTATACATTTAACCCTTTGAACAGTTGTGGTATCTGCCATTCCAGTTCAATGGCGGCAATTAGAAGATTCCATATTCATTATTTGGGGTAGACCAATCAATATTTTCAACGCGCAGCCTCGGGGCTGCACGTTGAAAATACTGTTTGGTCTATCCCACACATTTACTGAACAGCCATCCTATTTAATGGCGTTATGACGTATCATGTTCT
Organism: Pictodentalium vernedei; assembly: GCA_031216915.1. Taxonomy (NCBI): domain Eukaryota; kingdom Metazoa; phylum Mollusca; class Scaphopoda; order Dentaliida; family Dentaliidae; genus Pictodentalium; species Pictodentalium vernedei. Next base: position 523,140,062 of record CM062294.1, on the reverse strand, counting down.
TTGCCGAAAAAAACCGCTCAAGTTCCAAGGGTTAAGGTTTTTGATGTTTGGTGACAGTATTCCCTCAAAAGTCAAATACTCAAATTTTACGGGTGCAAATACTCTCGTTTCTAATTTTGCGGGAGCTTAAAACTACACCCGTCAATTTTGTTCATTCCCAGCACTAAATACGTTTCTCATTTATCTGGTGTACTTTGTGTTTACGTTTCGATCGCTTGTAATACATCTGAGGTTGTCATAGTATACCATATTTGATTCTGGAATCAGCTTCTATGCATGGCATATAAGTTTTTCGCTAAGAAGAGGGCTCCCCACAACAATGGTTTCGTAAAACATGACATTATATATAATCATGGAGGTAGTTTAAATTTAACTTCGGGGAAGACTTCCCGGATGGGGGTATAAAAGGTAGATAAAAGGGATGATAACTCTCAGACCATGTCAGAAGTAGGAGTATAGATATATAATCCGAAGTATAGTTCACAAAGAACTACATCGTTTCAAATACAAGCTCAAACGTGCATTGGACATGCAGTGGGACAGTGGGGATGTCGATTTCTTGGGGGCGTCTTATCGGCTTGATTTTCCGTTCCAGCTAGCAGACAGTGAATATGACAAATTTAACTTTTTGCGGATATATTTGATGATATATTACGCATGTACTCATGCTAACTGGAAAGAATGAGGATGATCAATTCGTGCTTTCATGCAGTCATCTATGCGAACGTGCGAAGGTTACTGACACGTCATTGTATATCAAGGAGAGACAAGGAACAACCGTCTACGAACTTCATGTGCAGCGAAATCAAAACTGAGGAGGTGCGAAGGGTGATCTCGAAATTAAGGAACGGAAAAACGGGAGGGGTGGACGAAATTCCTAACGAGTTTATCAAAAAAGGGGGAGAGGAACTCTTGGAAAGCCTAACTGCTCTTTCCAATTTAGCCATAGAAAAACAAGAGGTCCCAAAGGAATGGAGGGAAAGCAAAGTGACATTTATTCACAAAAAAGGAGAAAAGACGTCTTGGATAACTATCGAGGGATCTCTGTCAGCAGCAACATTGGAAAGGTTTTCTGCAAAGTCCTTTATGGGAGACTAGAGGTGGTGATTGAAGAGAAGGGTTTTTTGGGAGAAATCCAGAATGGGTTCAGGAAGGGAAGGAGGGTAACTGACCATCTTTTCACGCTATTCCAAATGATAGAATCCGCGAAAGCAAAAAATAAAAAGATGTTTATGGCCTTTTTGGATGTCAAAAAGGCATACGACAGAGTCTGGAGGGAGGGTATGTGGCGCAAGCTGGAGGCTCTAGGCTTAGGAGGCGAGTTTGTTGGAATTATGAAAGCATTATATAAAGATGTACAGAGTGAACTTAGCCTGGGAAACATTACAACAAAACGTGTGCCTATGGAGATAGACCTAAAACAGGGGTGTATCCTTTCGCCAATCCTGTTTGCATTGTACATCAAAGGTTTAGGAGATGAACTCCTGCGTAGCGACGAGGGGGGTAGCAGTTGGGGACTTGAAGATCCCAGGGCTATTTTTTGCAGACGATATGGTTCTAGTGTCAGAAAGCGAATGCTGGGAATTGTTGGGAAATATGGGAGCAAATGGAGACTCGAACTTAATGAAAGCAAGAGCAAAGTTATATCTGTGGGCCGCAAAGTGGACCCCACTCGAAGGTGGAAAGTGGGTGAGTTCTGCATTCCGGAAGGGAGCAGCAAACTTCTCAGTGTGGGAGAGACAGGTGATTACGAGTATTTGGGGGTAAATATAAACATTACAGGAAGAGGCATCTACCGGATCCACACAAATAAATTGATTCTGAAGGGGAAGCGAATCCTTAACCAAATGAAACTTATAGGGAGAAACAGCTGCAATAAGGTTTTCGTGGGGAAAACCATTTGGGAAATGGTGGGGCTGCCAAGTATAACATACGGTACGGAAGTGGTACCCCTAAACCAGACGGCCGTAAAGAGCTTGGAAATCTTGCAGAACGATGCAGGCCGATGGATAACGGGGTCGAGTAATGCCGCAGCGTTAGAAGCAATCAGGGGTTAACATGGGTGGATGAGAATCAAGGACAGGATAGACCTGTTGAAACTCGGTTATCTTAATTATTTGATAAATCTCCCCGACAGCCGATGGTGTAAAGTAATGTTCCTGAGAATTTTCAACTCAAATATCAAAACGGGGTGGATGGTCCAAGTGAGGGAGCTAGTAGAGAACTACTCATTGGAGATCTCGGACCTGGACGTTGGGGCAAACCAGGGTAAAACAATCGTCAGCGAAAGGGTCATGGGAGATTGAAGGAGAGGCCAGGTTTTGAAGAGTACCTTGATGGCACCTTTGGGGGGTCACTGTTGTTCAAGCTGAGGTCGCGATCCCTGGAGCTGAGGGGAAAAATTGGGAAAGACGGTGAAAGGGAGTGCCAGATGTGTAACTTTGGCATGGTGGAGACCCTGGAACACTTTCTTCTAGAATGCCCAAAGTATCAGTCTAAAAGAATGAGATTCACTGGGAGTATAATGGGGAAGTGGGATGGGAGAATGAATGACATGTGGTTAGGGGGAGACTCAAAGGAGAGGGTTAATATGCTAATCGGAGAGATTGGGAAGAACGGGGCAATTACACATTATCAAATTAGTAATTACCTTTTGTTCGAATGTGATTGTCTGTTGGACAATTTTCAGTACATATAATTTGACTAATAATAATAATAACACTTTGGCCAGCCGCTGATTTGTCGCGGTTCTCGGACGAGAAGGCCTTGGTTACCCCTGAACTCCCAACTGCCTCCCTGTTCCCACGCTTCTCCTCTCCTCCCAACATTCAGTTTTGACTACCACTTTGTTTTTTTTTGTTTGGATTTGTTTGAAGATTATTGGAGTTTGTCAACGGGAATCTCCGGACAATTGTAATAGAGCATATCGAAACTATCAGATATAATAATTTCATTATCGAATTGTTTTGATACAAGTTATTGGAGATTGGCAAGGGGCAATCTCCGAACATTTGTAACAGAACAACTTGAAATTGACAAATAGTAGTTCCCTGTATCTGTACTTGAAACTTGAGCTTCCGACCAAACTCGACTGTCTGTCTGTCTGCCTACCGGCCGGCCTGCGAGTGTGTGTGTGTGTGTGTGTGGGGGGGGGGGGGGGGTGACCAAGCCCATTTCAAGCTACATCAGTGTGTATCTATCATGATGAGTTACCGAATAAGCTAACACTCTTATTGCCTCCCGATTATATGATTTGTACATATAGATGTGTTTGTATATATATTATTAATGAATGTTTGTTTATCTGTGGCAAGGCGACAGCAGCCCACAAATTACTCTCGAAGCCTGGCAATCTGACATTTTCGTTAACTTTTCATCTTGAAAGTGCGGGTACCAAATAACAGTTCTTTAGTAGGTAGCTGCGGACTGCTCGTATTAAATGATTGGAATGCTAAGAATCCTGATTCGACATTACCCTCTGTCGTTTTCAGTTAGTGACCCTTGGCCAATCACTTCTTCGAATCTTGCGCCTAATTTATCACTGAACAGAAACAACTGGGTCGCCCTTATCACCTCTCCTTCTTGCAAGCGACAAAACTGCTATCCCTGCGTGTAATTGCTATTATTGTTGTTATTATTATTGTAATAAGGGTAATGGTGATGATGGTAGTGGTGGTAGTGATGATGATGGTAATAATAATAATAATAATAATAATAATAATAATTATTATTATTATTATTATTATTATTATTATTATTATTATTATTATTATTATTATTATTATTATTATTGTTAATTTCTTCTTTTTTTTCTTCTTTTTCTTCACGTGAAATCTCATCTGTTGCAAGACGGATTAATCTTATGGTACGATACGGGGTTGATCCCACTTGTCTTGTATCACTTCAACCTTTCAGGCAGTCCTTCCGTTTATTTTCGCCATTTTTCGTGACAGAAGAGCTTCCTCGCTGTTTCTTCTCTCTCAACTTTTAATGTTCCATTGAGTTTGCTAGTGATACATTAACCTGATGAATTTGGTTCAGTCGAGTGTGACCCTCAATTTGAATTTTGTACAGCCAAGAGTAGCCCTTAATTGATGTTCTGCGACCCAATAACGTTGCTCAAAATCGGTGAGGGTCAAGATGTGCTCGACGTTGCACAATGTCCCATTTGAATCCCATTTGAATATCATGTTCCTTCACTTATCATCTTCTGACCGACTCACGTCCGGAATTTAATGAAGGCCCAGTAATCAAACTCACTTAACTGTAAGATCCACCTAACAATCCATGGCGTTCGACTTTAAGTAAGCAACTCACTCCATCATAACTTGATAAAAACTCCATTATGATATTACATTGTATCATATTTTCCTTTTGTTCGCTTGATTTTTGTTTTTCTATTTCCTTTACTATGAAACCATTTTCCCACAAAGACCAACTTGATTTCAGCTCTTACCAGTACAGAACATTTCTGCTATTGAATGCTACTAACGCTCGGGCTCCCTGCTTATTTTACCATCCACCGATCACATGATGTGTAGCCTTGACTCGTACCGTGCCCGAATTGGTACATTCAATACCGTAGTTTATGTTTGTGGACTAAAACATAAATTACAAAAGCAACAGTCCCTGTGCGTCCTGACATATGTATATATGAGGTATATCGGTATTGACTTACTGAAAAGCTTTACTGTCATGACAGCATTGTTTCATCTCTTGTCAAAACAAGTTATCTCAGATTGTCAGAAAAAACCTGATAATTGTGCGAAAGTCCAAAAACCTCAATTTGTTCACAAAAATGATACGATCCTACTGACACCGCCTCTTCAAACTGGCATAGGATACGCTTTGACTGCTTTCCCCACTTGGTATTCTGCAGCCTTTTTAACCTTGGTCAGAGAGATGATTCTGCGCATGTCAGGAGACATAGAATCAAACCCAGGACCAGACTCTTTGTCCACTGAAAATACCCTAAATACATTAAAAATTTTCCATTTGAATATCCAAAGCCTAAAGCCCAAATTAGACGTTATGCAATATGAATCACTATCCAATGATGTATTAGCTCTCACGGAGACCTGGCTACAAAGCACTGATTTGACGTCTGACATTATGATTCACGGATTCCAGGAACCCCTGCGGTTTGACCGCATGACAAGAGGAGGTGGCGTTGCTGTCTATGTGAAGAATGGATTGTGCTTTCGGCGGAGAAGCGATCTTGAGGTGAATGGCATTGAATGTCTATGGGTCGAAGTGTTCACGAAACACCACAAGTCCCTATTGCTCGGGGTATTTTACCGCCCGCCCAATAGTTCCCAAGATGCTTGGGATTATATTACAGAATCAATTGATAGAGCGAAAGATACCTTGATCCCTGACCTAGTTATTACTGGTGACTTCAACGAGAATCAAATGGGCTCCCCAAGGGGTCATTTCCATGAAGTTTGTAACTACTGTAACCTTAGACAGCTAGTGATTGGACCAACGTGCCTCACCGAATCATCTGCTACACTCCTCGATCTTTTTGCTGTCAGTAGTACTGTCCACGTTGTAGGATGCGAAGTTCTTGAGCCAATTATACCTGACATGACTCGCTATCACTGTCCGATCTCTATCGATGTCCAGTTCACAAAACCCCGAACTCATAAATTTAAGAGACGCATATGGTTGTATGCAGAAGGGAATTACGAGGAGCTTAACACAGCGTACAAAAATTTAAATTGGGAAAACCTACTTGATATTTTATGCCCTGATACCCTAGTTTCTAAATTCACCGATCAACTACTCGACACACTGCATCTACTTTCATTCCCAACAAAATCATAACTTCTAGGACCAATCAGCCCAAATGGATGCATAATCAAATACGGCTGTTACTAAGACAAAGAAAACGATTGTACCGGACAGCAAAGCGCACAGGCCTACTTCGTGACTGGGCGAAATACAAATGTAAACGAAATGAAGTTGTCGCATCGGTCAGGAAGGCAAAAGCAACCTACACATCAAAAGTTCAAGCAAAATTAGGTTGCCCTGAGACACCCTCTTCTGAGTGGTGGAAAACCCTGAAAACATTTATTTTTAATAATACATCGGGAATCCCTACTATCACCCATTTGAATAAATTATACTCCACTGACCATGAAAAGGCAGAAATCCTCAACGAATACTTTTGTTCTATTTCTTCCTTGGGTGACACTAATACTTCTTTGCCAAATTATCCCTTCCATGCGCACCAGTCCCTCGACGGAATAATATTACACAGTAGTGAGGTCTTTGAAGCAATCAAGAGTATCAAGGCATCGAAAGCATCCGGTCCTGACCTTGTAAGTCCCCGACTACTAAAGGAATGTGGTCGCTCTCTGTGCGAACCACTTACAGTCATTTTTAACATACTTCTGAGTAACAACTATTTCCCAGCCTTATGGAAAAAAGCCAACGTGACGCCAGTTTTAAAAAAGAATCCTTCTAACTTAGTTACCAATTATCGCCCGATATCGCTGATTAGTTGTGTTGGGAAACTATTCGAAAAATGTGTGTTCAAGCGGTTATGGCGTTTCATTTGCGATAATAATATCCTTAGTCAGTTCCAATCTGGTTTTACCCCTGGTGATTCAACGGTTTTACAACTGACAGACATCTATGATGAATTCTGTCATGCTCTTGATGAAGGGAAAGAAGTTAGGGTTGTTTTTTGTGACGTGAGTAAGGCATTTGATAAGGTTTGGCACACTGGTCTTATCCACAAGCTAGAAAAGATAGGAATAACAGGCGACTTGCTTTCCTTCCTAAAGTCTTACCTTTCGAATAGGTCTCAACGGGTTTTGATAGCCTCCGAGGCACCTCCTTGGAGACCAGTAACTTCTGGAGTTCCACAAGGATCCATTCTAGGTCCGCTGTTATTTTTAATATACATCAACGACATTACCGAAAACTTACAGAGTAGTATACGGCTATTTGCTGATGATACATCTCTTTATCTCATTGTAGAGAACCCCGGCCAAGCTGCAGCATTAATCAACCATGATTTGGCCAAGATAGAACATTGGGCCAAATCATGGTTGATTGAGTTTAATCCTCAAAAAACAGAGACTATGTTAATTTCGCGTAAGATCATTGCTCCTACGCACACACCTTTATATCTAAGTGGAACTCGAATTACCGAAGTAACTACTCACAAGCATTTGGGTGTGACCCTAAATAAATCCTGTACTTGGAACGAGCATTTTGATCATATCTGCGCCAAGGCTTGGACTCGTATAGACATGTTGAGAGCTCACAAGTTCACTCTTGATCGCAAGGTCTTAGAAAAGATATACTTCGCATTTATTAGGCCCCTCCTGGAATATGCAGACTGTGTTTGGGACAACTGTTCAAGTACACAGGCTGCGAATCTAGAAAAAATTCAAGTAGCTGCAGCGAGAATTGTTACTGGTGCTACAACTAGTGCCAGTAAAAGTTTACTCTACGCGGAAACTCGATGGGATTCACTGCAGGAAAGGCGCCGAAAGCACAAGCTACTTCAATTCTTCAAGATGTATCATAAACTTGTTCCTCCATTCCTTTCAAACAAAGTACCGCCAGTTACTTCGTCCATCAGTCTTCACCACAATACTCGATCAAATAAAACCCACCGAGTTCCGTTTTGTCATACTAGTTTGTACCAGTCTTCGTTTCTTCCAGATGTTACCAAACAATGGAATATGTTGCCCGTCTCGGTTAGGGAAAACTGTTCCATCATAAATTTCAGAAGGTTCCTAAATGGCGGGAATCAATGTCCGCCCACATTCTATGCCGGGGCCAAATCTCGAGCAGCTCAAATTTATCATTGTAGGTTGCGTCTGCACTGTAGCGGTGTTAACGCCCATCTGTATGATAATCACCTCTCGTCTTCACCTCTGTGTCTGGGTGGTGGCATAGAAACGACTGAACACTTTCTTCTGTACTGTACAAACTATACAGATGTACGTAATCTAACAATTAATACATTGCCGTTTACCTTTGATCTTTCTATGCTCCTGTATGGGTTTGAGCATTTGAGCATCACTGACAACTATCTTGTGTTCAGAGTCGTGCAAGAATATATCATACAAAGTGGGCGCTTTCACTGAGTTGCAGTATATATGTAGACTTGTTTCATTATGGTATATCGACAGGTGTATATGCACCAGTAAATACATCACAATAACATTTTTGACACTAACCTTCCTGGGGAAGTATACCGCGGACTGCCCGGAGTCCGCCCCTGGACTGTCTCTCCGTACCAACAGTATCCTGTTGAAATTAATTTTTAACTCCTCTGAACTGGAAGAGTGGTGAGAACAGTCCAGGCGCGGACTCTTGACTCGTCTCTTGTCTGTTTGCGACGATGGTACTGTTCATCAATAGAGTCATAGACTACACTCATGTGATCGCTTCTGGTATTAATACTGCTTTCAAGTTGGTTTCATCTGCAGATTATTCTGCGTCTTTGTTTCCATTAGTCTGTTTGTTTTTCCTTTCTTGACTTTTTTTTCTTTTTTGTTCGTTTAATTTTTTTTCTTCTTCTCTTGTGCTTTTCTTCTTGTTTCTTCATTTTTTCCCTCTTTTTTCCCTAGTTCTGACACTTTTCTCTTTCTATCCAACAACGACAATGAGTTCAAACAATATTTTACTCAGTTTTAGCAACCACCTATATACTTTGCTATTTTAGAAATGTTCCAGGAGACGGCTTATATAAGCTAAGAGCTTTCTGCCGAATCCTCTCACTTGATATTGTCAGCTACTTCTACATGTCTTGCTGTACTGCATACATTTTATTATAAATTCTGTACAGTTAATGTAACATTATCAGTCTTTTGTATGTATTATATCATGTTCAGTTCTGAATAAATATTGTTTAAACTAAGAACGGGGCAAGGGATGTCATCAAGCAGTTCGTCCCCGAGTGTTGGGAGGAGAGGAGAATCGCGGGAACTTACACGCTCTCTTTTTCTAAAGACGATAGAGATCCAATAATGCAAAAGTCAGCAGGCGAGCCTAGACAACGGCAATCCTTTTCTCTCTAATCCTATAACTCTTTAACACCTTGAGCCCCGGTGGCCCTTTTTCGGACAAAGACAGTGGAACACCCCGTTTTCCGTGACAAAATAATGTTAAATAAATAAGTAGTACAGACCAACCACTGTTTCCAACGTGTGGCCCCAAGGCTCCTCATTGGAAATACTGATTGGTCAGCTCTAAAATATTGAAAATATTGAAAATAGACCCTTCTAGCTAATTCTACTGAACTGATGTGGAAGATACCACCGGACCTCAAAACGGTTAAATCATTATCTCTCTAAATCTCCAATCTTCAACCCTTTAGCTGATGACTACGCAAATTCTTCCCTCCACCGTACAATACACAACCCCAAGGGCAATACTTTTGTTTTTCAGACTGATCCTTACCCATCCAATTTCTTTCGATACCTCACTTGGGGTGCTGATGTTTTCCAGGTCTGTGATCAGCGACGGTTTTAAATCCTCTTTATGTACATGCCTACCCCTTTCCCTTTTTTCTGGCTTTCCGTTCGCCCTACACCTATCCATACGTACCCCCTTACTTGGTCTACCCGTTCCACGTGTCTTACCCACGTTTCGCTTAAGCCCATGTCCTCAAACTCCTCTGCCTCAACCAATGTAGCAATTTCACTTACTTTCCGGTGGAGACCCTGGATGTTGCTATAACCCACTTTCAGGGTATCAAGGTTCATTGGCTTCCGCCTACTGGTCCCATTATTATCTAGTCCCTGTATGTTTGAAACTGAATACGTTTCTCATTTATCTGGTGTACTTTGTGTTTACGTTTTCGATCGCTTGTATAAATCTGAGGTTGTCATAGTTTACCATATTTGATTCAGGAATCAGCTTCTATGCATGGCATATAAGTTTTTTGTTAAGAAGAGGGCTCTCCACAACAATGGTTTCGTAAAACATGACAGTATATATAATCATGGAGGTAGTTTAAATTTAACTTCAAGGAAGACTTCCCGGATGGGGGTATAAAAGGTGCATAAAAGGGATGATAACTCTCACACCATGTCAGAAGTAGGAGTATAGATATTTAATCCAAAGTAATAAATATATCACTATTTTGTGTACTATATGGGTAAATAATTGTACAGTTGTACAGGTGTCCGGAGATATTTTGGACGAGGCGAAGCCGAGTCCAAATAGTGGAGGACACCTGCACAACTGTACAATTATTTACCCATATAGTACACAAAATAGTGATATATGTGATTTAATCCACAGCCCATCAATGTTAACAAAAGTCAAAAAAATTATATTTGACACGAGTAAAACTAAAACCACATTTTAAAACACGTTTTGCTTGCTCTACCCCCGAAAAACAAAATGGTCATAACCCATTGTTTGCTTGCTAGAATGTCTATTGAAGTTATGACACGCATCAGGAGTTCAGATATTGTGAACAGATCTGTGGCTTCGAAGTGAACTCACATCATGACGTAATTTGTTCTCCCGCTAATATAATGTCTCAGCTGAAGGGTGGGACACATATTCAATCCCTCATCGAAAGTGCGGCAGATAAATTTAATAATCGTTCATTTTTAAAGCATTTGGAAGAATCATTTTTTTTTATCTGAAGAAGAGGTTCGCTTTCCCTCAGGGGTGGCGGGTAGTGGTGCCTGATTGCCGTCTTAATATTTGAAAAAGGGCGTTTTTCTAGGTTGTATATTTATTTACTGGTGTTTAAGGTCATTTTTCTGCAGCTATGGCTAATTGTGACCGCAAAAAAGGGTGTAAAGTCAAGTTTAGCCAATCGTTTACATCCATGCTGCCCATTTTAGGGGACTTCTACCCCGGGCACTGGTGACCAGGTCCTATTTTACCAGTAAAACTGAACTTGTTTACCACAGCAAACAAGCACTGCTTCACTTCAGAGGTTTCCACAGGAGTCCTTTTTAGGTTACTAGGGCTGTTGGTTATTAAAAGCAACAAAAAATTAAAAAGTACATTATAATTTGGACACGATGCACACTCAATTCATTAGCTCTGTCGAGAAAAGCTTGTCGATAATTCATGTGTTAGAAAGTTTTTCACACCTCCTACATGTATACAGCATCTTTACTTTTGAATGGTTATGATTACAGTACCGTGACAATCGTACAAATATCTTGTTATTGGGACTGTTTCAAAACCGTCACAATATCCAGATATTGGTACTGTTTTAGTGAGCTGTTCTCATCAAAACCGTACTTGGTGTGATTTTATAGGGCTTGTTTTCATGACAGAGAACAAAAGAAATATTAGGTAGCTGTGGATTAAGTATAGTTCACAAAGAACTACATCGTTTCAAATACAAGCTCAAACGTGCATTGGACATGCAGCGGGACAGTGGGGATGTCGATTTCTTGGGGGCGTCTTATCGGCTTGATTTTCCGTTCTAGCTAGCAGACAGTGAATATGACAAATTTAACTTTTTGCGGATATATTTGATGATATATTACGCATGTACTCATGCTAACTGGAAAGAATGAGGATGATCAATTCGTGCTTTCATGCAGTCATCTATGCGAACGTGAGAAGGTTACTGACACGTCATTGTATATCAAGGAGAGACGTCCTTTGGTATTTTATTTGATAGGTTCAGAAGGGTGTAACGTGCTGTTTCAATGATTATCCGATATTTATATTTTTGGAGGAAATCCCACGAGAGAGAGAGAAAGAGAGAGAGAGAGAGAGAGAGAGAGAGAGAGAGAGAGAGAGAGAGCAACGGGCAGTTAGGGTGGGTATATATTTCTGTTTATAACGTCCCCGACTTGGTGTATTAACCCTCTGAATCCAAGTGGTATCTTCCATACCAGTTCAATGGCAGCAAGGGGAAGAGTCCATTTTTTTTTATTTGGGTCAGACCAATCAATCTGTTCAACGTGCAGCCTTGGGGCTGCACGTTGAAAATATTGATGGGTCTACACCACACCTTCGCTAAATAGTCAACCTACTTAATGAAATTATGAAACATCATGGCATGTTACATCATGGCATGTTACTGGGCCGGAAAATCGGCCTCAAAGGGTTAAAGCTTGAACACCCTAAAATGGAGTAACGCGACCACCTACCGTCCCTGCTCAGCGGCATAGTGAGTGCTCAAACAGTGGAAGGCGCTATCCAGTGTGTTGTTTTGTAGAAACAATTTAATTTATTTGGGGTATTGAAAACAGAATTCTCGTTTGAAAACAGAAATATTTTGTGGAATCAGATGAAGGAAATATGGTTATAGATTGATATTTTGTGGATTAAAAGAAAGAAAAAAATATTGTTATAACGTGAAAAAAGAATTCAGTGTTTTACATTTCTTTTTGTTCGATTGAAGTGAGTTTTATTTCTTAGACGGCTTAAAAATCGTAATAACGAGAAGAAAAATCATTTATTTACTTTTAAAAACTTTTTGTATATAATTTGTTTTTCTGTTTAGGTTTCGATTGAAGTATTTCTTTCTTAGGTTGCACTAAATGCTGTCGTACTCGAACAACCGTCTACATCCTCTTTATTGTACCTTGAATTTTTAAAACTTAGGCCACTCAAAGTAGATCTTCTGTTTCTCAGGCCATTATTTGTAAATTTGCATGTGGGCGAGCGGTTTTTTTATTTTGTTTTTTATTTCTGTAATTATTTCATTGCCATCAAAAGTTCATGTTCTTGGTTTATGTTTTAAGCCTCATAATCTACGGAATAGCATGGGGTGTATTTTGTCCCTTGACAGCAAAAAGGCTTTGCAATGCTAAAGCATTGCAAAGCCTTCTTGCACTCAAGGGGCAAATTTATCAGTTTTTTTAACTTGGGTAAAATATCAGACATAAACCATTTAATTTTTATTTTTTGAAAGTTTACATTGGTTATAAAAAAGAGAGCATACAGCAGCCAAAGAGACCGGGGGACAAGTAACAGATTTTTAATTTTCTAGGTCTTACTAAACTCTTCTAGGTGGTGAAGATTTGTGGCCAGCTTCACTGAATGTGAATATTTTTTTCACTTACATATCGTGTCGTTTATTTCAAGAACGAAGCAGAAAAAATTGCACACGATAGTATGAAATTATCTACCCTGAACAAATCTAAAACAAATGCTTGATAAGAAGCAGTACAAACTTTTTAATGTCGACAATCATTGAAAGATACAAAAAAAAAAAAAAAAAAAAAATAACAAAAAATGGAGAATCTAAAATTTCTGAACCGAGTTCACGAAAATCGATCTGAGCTGACTTCGGTTATATTTACTTATTCATTTATTTATTGGTGTTCAATGTCACATATTTCTGCACAATGGCTAATCATGACCACGACAGTTTACTGGTGGAGGAAGCCGGAGTACCCGGAGAGAACCAACAAGCAGTGGTAAGCAACTGTCAGCTCCCCAACATACTAACTCCACACAAGCAGGGTTAGCATTGGTTGAAGACATGTGCACCATCGACGTGCAGTACGCCTTAGTACACAACGACACCGTGCCCCCACGTGGGCAATGGGGTGAAGTGTCTTGCTCAAGGCCACAACACGATTGTCGCAGGTGGGATTTGAACTGAGGACCTCTCGACTTGCAGCCTGCACCTTCACCTACTGAACCACCGCGCGTGAACGTGGTGTAGAAATTTCATACCTAATCGTGATGAAATTTGAAATTCTTTTTTTATCACATCACGTATATTTTAACCCTCTACCTAAATTGATGGTAAAACCGACCAGACCTATTCGCAAAAAAATCCAACCGTTTTTTTCTTTTTCAATTTCTGTCTTCAAAGCATAGCTTATGTCCTCCTTATTGGAGCGAGATCTTTCCAATGAGGGGGTCATAAATTGTGTTTTTAGGCTAAAAATGAAAATTTTAGTTTTTCAGGAAATATTTTTGCAAATGTCGCCTGGTGGAAGTGTTGGGCGGCAGTTGACAGAAAAAGTAAGTTGAAAAACAGCAGATAAATGTAACTTCGGAATCCAACTCACTCACAGTGTTACGACTATGACGTTGCTCTGACGTCACGCGTTTATTAGACGTGTTGTGAACTCTTTCGAATCGAATCCAATTTCGATGCTTCGAAGGTCACCACATTCCTCGCACAGCATTACAAGAACTGTGTAGTCTCGCTGTATTTACTGTCTACACTCCTGTGTTTTGCACTATGAATTTAAAAATGTCTTTCTTCAATGGTTGCAAACCACACCACTCAAAGTAGCTAGCAGCATGAAATGGGAGCCAATACATTCCATCTCGGTCTAAGCTGTTTCCCTCATGGAAGCAAAACGTACCCAAGTTAGTGTGTTACAGTATAAGTATGTTCACATGGGGTGAGAGTATTATTACGTGAATGAATGCGGGAATTAATTTGCAGAAATAGAGGATATGGAATGAGTGTTTTTCTCATATAATATTTATGAAACGAGTCTAAGAATTTTCCGTTTTGACGAGCCTCTGGCTAGCCTAAGCGAAAAATTCGGACGAGTTTCATAAATATTTTTATATGAGAAAAACACTCATTTCATATTCTATTTATCATATGACACACACACACGCACAAATTAGCCACTTAGTATGACTTTTTAACCCATCACCTAACTTGAGTTGCAGACTGCACTTGGAAAAAACATCCTCGTATGACTAAAAATTTTAATTTTTTTGCTTCCAAAACATAGGTTATGACCCCTCATTGGAACGAGCTCGTCGAACTCGTTCCAATGAGGGTTCATAACCTATGTTTTGGAAGCAAAAAGTGAAAATATAAAAAAAATGAATGGCGTTTTTCTTGTAGGTAGAAGATTAATACAATATAACCCACCCTAAATAGGACAGATAACGTAAATTCTCCCAACTGAATTTATGCAAATGTCACCCAGTTGTATTTTGTTTAGCCAATCAAATTGTCCAGTTTTGAAATTGACCAATGAAAGCTCCCAACTCTAATTATGCATATTATGAAAATGTAGCCCAGTTGTATTTTGTTCAGCCAATCAAATTGTCTAGTTTTGAAATTGACCAATAAAATTGACGGAAGGCTTTATTTATCACTGATTAATATGAAAACAAAATATCAAATGTTTTAAAGTGAACAAAACGGACGAGTCATATGATAAAATAATATATTACAGGCGCAAAAGAAATAAACAGTGATACAATATCATTTAAACATTAGTACAAAATAATTAAACAATTGTAGAAAATAATTAAACAGTTGTACTATAATTGGAGTAATACAAATAATTAAACAGTATTACAGAATAATTAAACAGTAGTACAGAATAATTAAACAGTATTACAGAATAATTAAATAGTATTACAGAATAACTAAAAAGTGTTACAGAATAACTAAACATAAGAACAACTAATTAAACAGTATTACAATGATTATAGTAATACAAATAATTAAACAGTAGCACAAAAAAATTAAACAGTATTACAGAATAATTAAACAGTATTACAGAATAACTAAACATCAGAACTAGGACTGTCATGATTAATCGATTAATCGATTGTTGATCGGTCATGGCGAAATCGGTTAGTATTTTTCGTTGTCGAATAATCAGTAAATTGTATCCCGCTTAAGACGTTTAATAATCAAAAGAAAATTTGATGAAAAAACTATTGTTTCTAAAGGTAAAGAGTTAAGAACATCGATGTTAAACCCCAAGAAGCCGTTGGAAGCATTTGTCATTCAGGTACATTCATCAAAGCTTTGATGTTCTGAACTTTTGAACCGTCAGTGTAATAATTAAGACCGATCGGCAGTTGCGAAGTTTGCAACTGACGACGGTCTTGATTATTACACTGACGGTTCAAAAGTTCAGAACATCAAAGCTTTGAATGTACCTAAAAGAGGATCGTCTTCGTTGTTTACCGGAGGTAGGTCAACTGACTTGAACTTTATTTTTTATCGACTTCAGAAAGAGGGAGTGGGGGTCATCTGGGTACGATTAATCGATTATTATCGATTATTTGCGACGTTTAATCGATTCCTAAATTAAAAAATCGTGACAGCCCTAATCAGAACAACTAATTAAACAGTATTACAATGATTATAGTAATACAAATAATTAAACAGTAGTACAAAATAATTAAACAGTATTACAAAAACAATTAAACTGTAGTACAATTCTGAGAGTAGTACAAATAATTAAACAGTGGTACAAATTAATTAAACAGTTGTATAATGATTATAGTAATACAAATAATTAAACAGCAGTACAAAATAATCAAACAATAGTACAAAATAATTAAACAGCAGATCGAACTAATTAAAGAGTAGTACCATGAGTATAGTAAAACAGTAGTACAAATAATTAAACAGTAATAAAAATAATTAAACAGTGGTGCAAAATAACTAAACATTATTACAAAATAATTAAACAGCAGTACAAAATAATTAAACAGTAGTACAAAATAATTAAACAGTTGTACAAAATAATTAAACAGTTGTACAATAATTACAGTAATACAAATAATTAAACAGTAGTACAAAATAATTAAACAGTGATACAAAATAATTAAATCTTTACAATGAAACATTTAGAGAGATAACATTATCAGATAAATCTGAAGCAAGCACACCCCGACTCAAAGTTCACATGCAACGTACACAAACTTGTAACCTGTCCACCATTTGTCTCCCCACCTGTAATTGGTTCGCATCATATGAACTGCCAGATCGTTTGGGCTGTTATTTGGTTCACCTGATTTAGTTTTCCAATCAGACCATGTTAGCGGATCATTATTGGGCCAGTGCCATCTTTCCGTTCCTGGTTCTCTTGTAAGACCAATGAGAATGTCTCTCTCTGAAAAGATATTACAGAAATTAGACTACAACAATTAACCCTCTACATAACGAAGCAGCCGTATCCCTCCACGTAAAATGCAAATTCAACAGTTGAAAAATATTATTTTCCAAAATATTTCAACAAAACCATATCACGTGACCCATTATTGGAACGGGCTTTTCGAGCTCGTTCCAATTAGGGTCACATGATATGGTTTAGTTTAAACAATATTTATTCATGAATTATAATATTATACATACAGGTAAATGATAATTACATAATGTTCATGGAGACTTGTAATACAGGTGTATGCATAAAGGTATTTCAACATAGTTGATATACAAGTTGTATGGGTGGGATTCAGCAGTAAGCTATAAGCTTATGTTAAGCTGTCTCCCAAGAAAGTCTGAAAAAAATTGCAGGTAGTTGCTTGCACTATGTAAAATATTGTTTAAACATGAAATGGGGGTATACAAAAAGAGAGAAGAGAGAAAGAGAGAGAGGGAGAGAGAGAGAGAGAGAGAGAGATATATATATATAGTTTCAACATGATATGGTTTCGTTGAAAGTTCATAAAAAATTTGGAAAAATAATATAGGAAAAAATAAATTTTTATATCGTCTGCTTTGGGTAAAAGGTGAAATAGTTATTGTCTAACGTACCATGTAACGAAATAGTCCGGGCCTGGGTTTAACCATTTACCCAATGCAAACATAACCGTTATTCACAAAACTCTCCATTAACCCTTTACCTAACATGAAAAGCAGACGACACTTGCCAAAAAAATTCTTGAATAATTAATTTTTTTCATTTTTTGTCTCAAAAACATAGGTTATGAACCCTCGTTGGAACGAGCTCGACGAGCTCGTTCCAACGCGGGGTCATAACCTATGTTTTTGAGACAAAAAATGAAAATATTTTGAAAATTAATTGGCGATTTTTGAGAATAGCGCTGGCCGGTTTTAGCCGTTACGTTGGGTAAGGGGTTAATATTAGTTTTTCTATTTTTGCCTCCCAGACATGGGTTATAACTCCACACTGGAACGAGCTCGAAAGCTGTGTTTTTAACGAAAACAATGAAAGGTTGGGGTTATTCTTTAACCTTTTTTGAAAGTGTCGTCTGCTATTCGTTTTAGTTAAAACGTTAAAGTTAATTCATATGGCATTCTCTTGTTCGTAATCGTTTGCAGTTAGCCTATTCCGATTTTAAATTTTAAAAGAAGTTAAGAAATGACAGAAAGATATACAATTAGTTTCATCTCAGAAAACGTTGACGTTACACCACTGACGTTCTGCTTGGAGAGAGAGAGAGAGAGAGAGAGAGAGAGAGAGAGAGAGAGAGAGATTTTAATAAACAAACAGATATTCATGCCAAGGACAGGATTTATCTTGTCACTGAAATAAGTATAATTTTTTCACCACAGATTTCCAGAGTTAAATTTTGATAAATTTTACCTCATGTCTAGTCATGGCTGCTTCACAGCAGCCATGACTAGATTTGATGAAAAATATCTTAAAAATACTCAGCGGGTTAATATTTAAATACAATAGTTTCAAGTAAAATACATAGACAAAACTACATGTATGTTTCAATGAGTCGTTTTGTATTCAATGAGTCAGATGTGCGTAGGAAGAAAACGTCGAGACCGAAGGTCGAGACATTTTCTTTCTACGCACATCTGACGAATTGAATACAAAACGACTCATTGAAACATACATGTGGTTTTGTATTTATTACACGACCCAAGCACCTACTGACCTAATTTTCTTTTCTATCAACGATGGTAAACACCATGCACTTTATGCAGTCGCATTGCATAAAAAAGTCCGGAATTCCGTATTGCACAACCGTATTGCACGCCGTATTGCATATATAAGAGAGACTGCATGGGCATGTAATAAATCGAAAAATATTTACCGACTGCTATTGTTTGAGCAATGGCCTTCACGAGACTGGCTTTTTCGGCGGTTTCGACAGACAGGAACTTCGTCGAACCTGCACCTGAGCACACTTTGGTCAGTTTCTCGTACGTGGAATAATCATCACTGAAAGCGAACAGCCCAAAACATATCCCGAGTTTCCTGCTCAGCATGTATCCATTTTCCCGACTGCATTCCGCTGAAAAGAAATATGAATGTTGTCCGAAATATAATAATCCGTAGGACCCAGGGGCCAAATTCATCAAAAAATCGTAAGATATGTCATAAGATAAGTCATAAGTTGTGACTTAAGAAAAGTCATAAGATAATCTTAGGAAAAACGTAATTGCGATTCATCAAGGAATCGTAAGACCTTTTTATGTCACATTTCTTAGGACGATCTTAAGACAATCGGAGGGAGAAATCATTGACCTAATATGATGCAACATAGACACAGGTTTGTGCAAAAAAAGTTGGCTTAGCAGCAAATTATGTGTCGAAAATACAGTGAGTACTGGAAATGATGTACCAAGTTGCTTGTGCTATGATATTATTCTGTATTTAGCACTGTATACACATAAATACTCCTCATATATTTCTTATTGACGTATTACTGGAGAACCATGATATTTTGGGGACATTAACACGATGTGGTGGCGAGGGTCAGTCTGAGGGAAGCAGAAAACCGCGGCGAGTCATAGATTTATTAATACAGTTAGCTTGGGTTTTAGGCAAGTGCGTCATCCACGTTCAAAGATCAGTGTAAGATGTCACCGTGTTATCCAGAGAGCAATGAAGTAATGTACCGTAACAAAGCAGTGTGCGCTACAAAAAATACCTGCTATAATTAATATTGAAAAAAGTAACAGTTAAATTATAGGAAAGGATGCGTTAATCCCAATTACATCAACTGCTTCGCCCAGCATGAAGTGCACGGGGCACATAGTATGGTCTCTACTGTGTGTTCGCAATAAAAGAAACATTCTGCCTAGTTATCTGTTTCAATGAGAATAGTACATTTTTAAAATGACTTGTAAAAGGAACCCCAATTTCAGTGCGGCGGAGATTACAGCTCTCACCGAGGGCGTAGACTCAAGGAAAGGGGTCTTATTTTCTAAACACAACACATCAATTAATAACTCGAAAAAAAAAGAGTGCATGGGAGGCAATATGTGAAACTGTGAATGCCACCAACAGTTCGGGCGTTACCAGGACTGTCCCCGAGATTAAGAAAAAGTGGACATGTCTAGCCAGTGAGACGAAAAAAAAGTTGGCACATATCAATCGCGAATCGCGAAAAACAGGGGGTGGTCCTCCACCCGATAAGGTAACTGATGTGGACGAGAGAATTTCTGGCGTAATAGGAGAAACACGAGTATGTGGAATCCATTCTGGAATTGACACGGAGGAACAGTTGCCTAACACTAGCGGTATGTATTTACTATTTAGCTACACCGTAAACATTTAGCTCCATAATAACGGTTCAAAATTGTCACATATATACAAACAAAATTAGACTGAACCTATTTCATGGCCAGCTACATATAAAAAGTAGGAAAAAAACTTATATTATACATTCTTCACTGATAACTCTCTCTCTCTCTCTCTGTTTCCGTTTCTCTCCCTCTCCTCTCAAGAGAGAGAGAGAGAGAGAGGAAGAGAGAGAGAGAGAGAAAGTGAGGGGTAAAGGGATATATATATATATTATAAACAGACAGACAGACTGACTGACTGACTGATGGCTGGCTGACTGAGTGACTGACTGACTGTGAGACAGACAGACACAATCATTGACAAACAGGCAGACTGATAGACAGACAGATAGATAGCTAGCCAGGCAGACAGACAGCCAAAGATAGGAAGGGCATAAATATTTGGGAAAGAGGGAAATAGGCGAGGGTGTCGGGTGTTTTTTTATGGGGGTGGGTATAAGAAGTCAAAAGAAAACTAGATTTTTTCACGGGCATTTGGGATTTAAGGAGTTGCCAAGACGATTTCGACATGATATATTAATTGATTTACCATCAAAAACGTATGTTGAACAGTGAATTGATGCTTATTTTGTTACGCAACTGAAAAAGTAGTGAAACAGACATAACAATAAGCCACGCCCTAAAGTTATTAGTGTGGGGACTTTACTTACTGCACGTTTATTTGGCATGGCTCCATTGGTATATTGAACGACGACGAGTGACGGCGTCGTTGAATATCATAACTTTTCAAATACGTTTAACCCTTTGAACTCGAGCTTTCTGGGATGGAATCACATATGTGTGTATTTTCTATAAGACTGATGAGTCTACTGTAGGTATAAAGAAAGGATAAATTAATCACAGCAATATGCAGCTCGCCTCTGGCTGCAAATTGCCGCGATTAGTTTGTTCTGAACGTTTATAGATAGCCCGCTATATCCTACACACAGTTCCGGTCTATGTACGCTCATTGTCCGAAATATCGGCCTTTAGTGTTGAAAGGTTTAAGTTTATCTACACAAATGTCACCTCCCAACACTTCCATATGGTAACTGTAGTTTTTTTTTTATTGGAACAGCACAACAAGAACAGGATGAAACATCACAGGCTGCAAGTGGATACAGCTCAGACCATGACGTAGAAGTAAGTAGAAAGAGGAAGATGAGGTCCAGTAACAAGCAGGGGCAAACTGACCATTTAATAAGTATCGAAGAAGAACGTCTGGAAGTCGAGAGAAAACGCCTGATAGTGGAGGAAAAAAGGCTTGAGGTAGAGACGCAAAGGCTAGCTGTAGAACGTGAGATGCTCGAGATAATAATAATAATAACTCTTTGGCCAGCCGCTGATTTGTCGCGGTCCTCATAAGAGAAGGCCATCATTCCCCCTGTACCCCATCCCCTCTTCCCCTCCTCTCCTCCCAGCATTCAGATATAAACTGCTTAATAGTGTCCCTCACTTCCTCTTTTTCAATTTCTTCAATAAGCATTCCTACCCTCTCCCTCGTGTCCCCCTTCAGCCATCTATCCTTTGTTTCTTCACCCCACTTCTGCATTATTCTTCCAGTAAATTTTATTCTATGAGGTATATACTGTGGGCATTCCAAGAGAAAATGTTCCAGGGTCTCCACTACTCCAGAGTGGCACATTTGGCATCCCTTTTCTCCATCTCTTCCAATTTTTCCCCGAAGCTCCAGTGATCTCGATCTCAGTTTGAACAGCAGTGACCCTCCAAAGGTGCCATCTAGGTACTTCTCAAAAGCTGGCTTTTCTTTATATTGTAACCCCTGCAGTGATCTTTTCACGCTAACCCCTGCTCGCCAGTTTCGATTGCAATCTTCCATGACTCTCTCTTTGACAAACCTTTTGCCTTCTTTCATTCCTACTTCTATGTTTGTGACCTCTATAGAGTAATTGTCCATTAGTTCCCTCACATGTTTTGACCACCCCGTATCTATATTAGAATTCCAAATGGTATCGAGCATCAATTTGCACCACCGGTTGTCAGGCAGGTTTCTCAAGTAGTTAAAGTAACACAGTTTTCCCAAATCTACCCTGTCCTTGATTTTCATCCACCCAAGCTCCCCCCTTACTGCTTCCAAAGCTGCAGCATTACTCGACCCTGTTATCCATCTGCCGGCATCATTCTGAGTACTTTCCAACTTCTTAATAACGGTTTGGTTTAATGGAATCACGTCCGTGCCATACGTTATACTTGGTAAACCCACCCTCTCCCACAGTGTTTTCCCCACAAAGACCTTGTTGAAACTATTTTCCCTAAAAGTTTTAGTTGGTTCAGAATTCTTTTTCCCTTCAGAATCAGTTTGGCTGAGTAATTTCTGTACACCCCTCTTCCCGTTATATTTATGCTTACCCCTAGATACTCATACTCTCCCGTTTCTCCTACAGTGATTTGTTTGCTTTCCCCTTCGGGGATTGAGAACTCCCCCACTCTCCATCTCTTCGTCATATCTACCTTGCGTCCAACGGGTATTACCTTGCTTTTATTTTCATTTAGTTCGAGCCGCCAAGTGTTCCCATATCTACCAACAATTTCCAGCAATTTCTGTAGCCCCTGTTCAGTTCTAGACATTAACACCATGTCGTCCGCAAAGAATAAGCCTGGTACCTTTATGTCTCCAACATTTACCCCCGCCGCACTCTGAATTAGTTCGTCCCCTCAATCTTTAACATACAATGCAAACAAAATCGGTGAAAAGATACACCCCTGCTTGAGGCCTATATCCATAGGGACTCGTTTTGTAGTGATACTCCCTAGACTGAGTTGGCTTTGCACATCTGTATACAGTGCTTTCATGATTCCCACAAAGTCACCCCCCAGTCCGATGCCCTCGAGCTTTCGCCACATACCTTCCCTCCACACTCGGTCGTACGCTTTTTTCACATCTAGAAATGCCAGAAACATCTTTTTCTTTTCAGCCTTTGTTGATTCTATCAGTTGGGTGAGTGTAAATAGGTGATCAGTGACTCTTCGTCCTTTCCTGAAACCATTTTGAATTTCTCCTAAAAAACCTTTCTCTTCAATAACTTCCTCAAGTCTACCATATATGACCTTACAGAATACTTTTCCGATGTTACTACTAACTGATATCCCCCTATAGTTATCTAGAACTTCCTTATCCCCCTTTTTGTGTATGAACGACACCTTACTTTCCCTCCACTCTCTGGGGACCTTTTGCTTTCGCAGAGCCAGGTTGAAAAGGTTTGTCAGGACTTCAATAAGTGCCTCCCCTCCATTTTTGAGGAATTCGTTCGGAATTTCATCAGTCCCTCCCGCTTTACCATTTTTTAATTTCGAGACCACGTTCCGCACTTCTTCTGCCGTTATTTCACTACATACACGATTGGATAGGTTCTCCTCCACCAGTGTATTTCTTTTTGGTGGGGACCCACTGCCCCATCGCCTATCGTTTATCTTTTCCCAGTGCTTGACTAACTCTGAAGCGATACGGCCTTTATCTTCTGTACTTTCCCCATCCACTTTGATACTCTGCACACTACTTTTCCCCCGTTTATTTACCCAGTTCCAAAACACGTTTGAGCTCGAACCCCCCGTTTTCTTTATTGTTCTGGCAAGACTGCAATTGCGCTCCTTCCTATTATTATTCTTTATCTTATTCACCTTTTTCCGTGCCAGTTCATATTCTCCTTTCATTAGTCTCGTGTCATTGTTATCCACCCCTTTAAGCTTCCTACTTCTTCTGTAAGTAGCGCATTTTACCTTCCTTTCTTTTATAGCCTTTTTCAGTCCCTCGTTAACCCTGTATCCGAGTTCTCTCGTTGGGACCCTCACCCTTCCTATACAATCCTTCCCTGCCTCTGTTAGGCTATTTACTATGCCATCTGAAATACTCTGGACATTTGCATCCCTAGGTATACATTCAAGACTTGGTTTTAGTTTTTCCCGAAACTGCTTCCAGTCGGCTCCTTGTTTTAGTCCCCAAACTTCCTTGAAGGTATTTCTGTCTCTATTCGTCTTTTTGCCCATAATCTTAACTGTTATCAGGTTGTGATCACTACCCAAGTAATTTTTTCCCTCGTCATCTATTTCTACATCTATAACCTCCCTCCATACGCTAACGTCAGTGAGTATATAATCAATTATTGTTTTCTTATCGTTCCTCTCCCAGGTCCATTTACCCTTACATTTCGCATCCCTGTTCAGGATCTTTAAACCAAGCTCTTTTGATAGGTCCAACATCTTCCTCCCATTTGTGTTAATTTTCCTATCACCTCCCTGTATGCCCTCCTCCTTATCCCCGATGTGCCCATTGAAGTCCCCCATTAGGACAATACTGAACCCTCTGCTTTCAAGCTCTGTGATATTCGATCTAAGAGTTGTATATATTGAATCATTCCACTCGGGCTTACTTCCCTCCACTGCTAAGTATACAACACCAACGGCAACACTCCTGCTTCCTAACTTGATTTTTGCCCAGACTATTTTGTTGGATACTGGAATCTGAGTCCTTGCTTCTGTGAGATCTGTAATCAATGAGGGCTGTAATTCCTCTTTAGCGTAGATGCCAACACCCCCACCCCGTTTCTGACCCTCAGTTCGCCCAACTCCTATCCACACGCAACCCTTCATCTGATCAACCCGTTCATCCCGTCGTATCCACGTCTCACTTAGACCCATTATATCGAAGTCTCCTTCTTCCATCATTGTTGATATTTCGCTTACTTTCTTGTGCAGACCCTGGATGTTGCAGTACCCAAACTTAATGAATCTTTGTTTTTTTGTCATCACTGGCACATTATTATACCCCTGGTATGTCCCTGTGTTGTGCATGTTTGTTGTTCTTCCTATGTTCCCAGCATTTGTGCCCCTCTGGGTTATCGGCTGTGGTCCCCTACCCCCCTTTTCTCCAAAAAAGGCCCAGCCACCTGTAAAATTTTTTGGCCCAACAGGTCTGTACCCATCCTACTTAAATGCAATCCGTCTCGCCCATACAACTCTCCTTGTCCCCAGAATGAATCCCAGTGGTCAATGAAATGTATTCCCAAGTCTTTGCAGTGATCTTCCAGCTCCTCGTTTAGTGCCATAATCCGCGAGTTCCTCTCATTCCCACCACCCATAACGGGGAGCACCCCTGAAACGATGATCCGAGCATTCCTGCTAAGTAACTTACTAATTAGGTCCTTGTATGTGTCCACCAAACGAACTGATTTCCTCTCCCTGATGTTATTGGACCCCACATGTAATACCACTACCGGATCAGGCCCCGACCCAGCTACAATACCGTCCACTCTATCCCTCAGGTCCTCCACTTTAGCCCCCGGAAAGCACAGAACTGTTCTATTTTTACTGTCCGGACCACAGACAACCTTGTCGATCCCCCGAACTATGCTACTTCCCGCAACCACCAACTTACTTTTGGCCCTCGCCCTATTTATCTCCTCTAGTCTCCTATTGTTTACAGCGTCAGAAAGAGTTACTGCGAATGAAACAAGAAAAACATAACATATATTTGTCACAGTTAGCTGGACTTGAACCAAATATAAATGTTGAAATTACAGACAATTAAAAAAATAAGTATTAAATAACTTCTTGTTTATCTATACCACCAAGCATGCTGTTAATGTAAAGCGCAAGCTTATACGATAGAGTACGATAAATTGTAATATTTGTAATCCGCTGCCTGAAGACAGAAGATTGCAAATCTTAAATTTATCATACCAAATCGACCGAAGAAATATGACATAAGTTGGAATGAGAACCATTCGGAGCAGGGACAAAGATGAGTTAATTCAAGTGGTAAATTCTACTGCACGTGCGTACTATGTTGTCATAACAAACAACGTACAGAATAGTCTAGTTAAATTACAATATTTATTTAACTCTTTAACCCTCAGAACTAAAGTTTTGCGGAACCCTATATGCAATCCTAGAAAATATCCCCATACCTTATATGGGTTTGTATTTTAAGAAATAACTGTCTACATCTCAATAAAACAATGTATATATGGAAGTCACTGGAACTTGCTCTCTGGGGAGCCAGTTCCAGTTGCGTCCATATATACATTGTTTTATTGATAAGCTACCGTTACGTGACGGCAAATGGCGTTTTTAGTGGTTAAAAAGTTGACGTCAACATACTCCAAACCTTCCCTCGATCAGACGAGCTCTTACACCCATTCCGTCATTTTGAGTACCCCCATATGGCACGTGTAACTGGGCATCATCATTATTGTCACTAGGGGTCACATCCTGCATGGGAACGTTATTGCTTATGCACATATTATGAAGCATAAGCGTAGCGACAGACATGCCACAGACACGATCAGGCCTGTACAATAAACTGCCACCAGAAGTGTCCATGCAGCGGAATCGCATTTTCCACACCCCAAATGCACGTTCAATGGTGTTTCGTGTTCGTATATGAGACGCGTTTTATCTTGTCTCTTGTGCTGTGATTGGGTTGTTTACAGGAGTCATTAGCCATTTTTTCAACGGATAGCCACTATCCCCCAAAAGCCACCCACTGTCTATTGTTCCTTGTTCCATCAACCGAAAAAGTTCAGAGTTGATCAATATAAAGGCGTCGTGGCTAGATCCTGGCCATTTCGCCACAACATTCAGAAATCTGAGATTCGCATCGCAAACTGCTTGAATGTTAATAGAATGATATCCTTTTCTGTTTACGTAAGCATCTTCGTCAAGGGTTGGTGCTTTAATTCTAACGTGTGTGCAGTCAATGGCACCGATAACATTTGAAAAATTTGCTAAATCAAAAAAGCCATTCCTTACTTCCCGCAGTTCATTGGGTTCTCGTGGCATTTTAATGTATCTCCTGTGGTATTTAACTAACGCTTGGGTAACATTATTTACAATTCTCGATGTGCTCGCCTGGCTGATGTTATGGACGTCGCCTGTTACATTCTGAAAGCTGCCAGTTGCGTAGAAACGTAAAGCTACCATAACCTGCATTGATACTGGAAATGGCGATGACCTTCGAGTTTCACGCTCGAGGTGTTCATTTAGTAAATTACAAATGTCTAATATTAACGGGCATGTTAATCGATATTTACGAACAATATCTTCATCGTCCAAGTAGTCCAAAGGGTTACTACGATCTCTAAATACTCTTTGGCGACGTAAATTCCTTTCACCTTGAAGAACAACATAGGGCGCAGACATATTTATGACTGTCTTAAGACACCTCTAGAGGTGTCTTAAAGTTACGACCAAATTTAGGATTATCTTAAGTTATGACATTTTGGTGAATCGCAACTAGGTCAGAAAATTGTCTTAAGACATATCTTAGGACAAATATTTGTCATAAGATCGTTCATGAATTTGGCCCCAGATCTATAGCTGTAGTCATGGGATAATATCGTGTCCCTTGGTATCGGTGCTTGTGGAAAACTGAGATAGAGAAAATAGGCGGGGTGTGCACCAGGTGCGCACACTCTGAATTCGCCCATGCCGGTGCTATCTTGGGCACATATTTGTCTTAATTTGAAAAGCATTTTGAAAACTTTAGTGTCATCAAGCTGCAGGAAAAGAAAAAGAAAAGTCACGAGAATACCACATTCTCTTTCTTGATAATTCTTCGTCTTGACATCATTATTTATTTTATTTATTTATTTATTTATTTATTTATTTATTTATTTATTTATTTATTTATATTTATTTACTTATTTCCTAAACTTTTTTATTTATTTATTTTTTTATTTATTTTCTTTAATTAATTAATTTATCTATTTTTTATTTATTTATTTATTTATTGATTTATTGGGGTTTAACGAGACTTTCGACAGCCAGGGTCACCTCGTGTCAGACAGATTTACGGGTGGAGGAAGCCGGAATGCCCGGACAGAACCAGCGACCAATGGCAAGCAACCGTCAGATCCCCCACAAACGTACTAACTCTGCACAAGCAAGTTTAGCATTGGTAGACGATAAGCGCACAATCGAAGTGGAGTTCGCCTTAGTACACAGCGCCACGGGACCCCCACATGGACAATCAATATAGAGTGCCTTCTCCAAGGACACAACGTATTTACTGGCGGTGATCGAACCGCAGACCTTTCGGTTTGAGTTCCAACACCGTAACAACTGCGCCACCACACTCCCAACATCATTTATTGCGAATCTCTAAAAGTCCATTTGTGAGTGAAGGAATATCACTAAAAATCACTAGAAATCAACGGTAGCCTGCGGGTTTCATGTGAGCCGATATAAAGTCGCCTCTTTCTTCAAAATTTGCACACTGGAATATTTTGGTTGAAAAACATTCAGGTGTGACAGGAATGATAGTCCGTAGGAACGATAGTCCCTCTGGACTATTATTCCGCGGAATTATAGTCCTAGGTCTAACATTTCTAGGAATAGTAGTCCGGCGGACTACTATTCCTAGAAATGTTAGACATAGGACTATAATTCCGCGGAATAATAGTCCAGAGGGACTAATTTTCCTACGGACTATCATTCCTGTCACACCGGTCATGAGCAAAGAAGGCAACAGAGAGTCACATTGACCTTCCATAGTCCGACAAGCTCGTTCCAAATAGGGGTCATGATCTATGTTTTTGAGACAAAAAGTCGAAAAAAAAGAAAATTAATTGGCGATTTTTGAGAATAGCACTGGCCGGTTTTGGGCGTTACGTTGGGTAAAGGGTTAAATTGAAAGTTATAAAAAATCAAAACCAATCAAAAGTATTTCGTAATTTTCAGCCGATACTTGATGTTAGCAGCCGACACTAAAGTGGTTTACTGCCAACACGCGACGCACACGCTATTTTACTCGAATGGTTTTGCACCTCTGGTGAATGCTCCAAACTGTTTTATAAATTTTTTAACGTTCATTGAGAGAAACCCACTTTCGTAGACCTCCTCCGCCCTGATAAGAAACAGTCTACATCTGAAGTTTCTTCAAAAAGAATATAAAATTTAATGACTTGCATTTATGTTATTTATTTATTAGAGTTTAACGACACATTAACAGCCAGGGTCATATCATGTCGGTGACAGTTTTACGGGTGAAGAAAGCCGGAGTACCCGGAGCGAACCACCGAGCAACGACGAGCAGCTGTCAGCTCTCCAACATCGTAACTCTGAACTCTGCACCGCGGCACAGGCAGGGTTAGATTGGTTGAAGACATGCGCACCATCGACGTGCAGTACACCTTAGTACACAGCGTCATCGTGCCCCCATACAGGCAATCGGGTTTAAGTGCCTTGCCCAAGGACACAACGCGGGAGCACGAATCAGTCGCTGAAATGGTCACCCATCCAACTACTAACCGCGCTCGACGTTGCTTAACTTCGGTGATCTGACGAGAACCGGTTACCGCGACGCCACCGTGCCCCTTTGCATATATGTTTGCAGCCAGCGACTGTGATCACTGAATTTGAGACGACAGCCCAAAATGCAGTGAGACTGAATTTTCCAAACGCATCGACGAAAGACTGTTTCTTTCATTACGGACAAGCTCTCCCGAAAATGTGCAGAGATGTGGTTTCCTAACATCATACAAAGACAGTCCAGAAGTGAGTCTGTTAGCTAGGAATGTCGAAGCTCTTCTGATTTCAGTAACGATGGTCGGCAATGCTGGGTTTTATTCAACCGAGTAAACCCTGGTCAGTCCACCAGTTTACCGATTAAAATGGATTGAAAGATACTGCTGCCCAGAAACACGAGACCAACACGAAACAGAAGGCTATCGAACAAAACGAACGTTGTGCTAGGCGCCGTAAACTAAAAATTCTGATACCTGGATAACCTCCATATCTGTGTAAGGGCATGCAGACTTTTTTACAAGTGAATAATCTTTCCATGAAACAAGTATTTTGCAGATCGCAAGTGGCGGAATAACCGTGCCAATGAGGAAATATCGTAAAATAGACAATTCAGTTGGACACATGGGTGCCCGAAGCACTTCAGGGCGGTGAGGGGTCAAACCCCTTGAAAAGGGAATTTACTCGCACTAGTAGCCCCGCCATGACATGCCGAAGCATGCATGTCTCGAAGGCCGAAGATCCGTAATGGGGGAGTTTGAGAGGAGATGCCAATCCCCGATGGAAAGGGGGAACCTCCTTTCAAACCCCACCCATTGAATTTTGCAAGGTCCCCGAACGGATTCGGGGTGTATTTTAGCTTTACTTCGAGAATTAATCGTTGAAAAAAATTGAGTGACGAACCTTGGAGGGCATTGTCTGTCCCCTCTCGCCCCCGTGGGCAGGGAGGGCGGCTGCCTCATCTGCCCCCGTGCTTCTGGCGTCCCTGGTTGGACACATCAAAAAACTTTCCTAGAAAGCAATATAAGTTTAATGAACTGTTTTGACACCGTGTCATTTTCAGTATACTTTTTAATATTGCATCATGTTTTATGCCGAGCTTTCAGACCACCAGCTGGAAACTCGACGCTGTTATAGGCTGGGGTCTTTTATCTACTTTTTGTGAAGTTTGGCCGCAGGCTATCGTTGATTCCTAGTGATATTCCTTCACTCACAAAGATATTCAGATATTCTTTCGTGCTTCTCTAAGTTATAGATATTCCAGTCAAAAGGTATTTAATTCATCTTGAAACCATCAACATATTAACACAATTAGCAGAACTATGCGGCATAATAATAAAACTACGATACGGTTTATCAAGTCTGGCTTTGGAAATATTTCTTAACCCTTTACCTAACGAATCGCCCGCATCCGCCCGCGTAATATGCAATTTGAGCAGTTGAAAAAAATAAATTTTTCAAAATATTTCATCAAACCCATATCATGTGACCCCTCGTTGGAACGAGCTCATTGAGCTCGTTCCAATGAGGGGCCACATGATATGGTTTTGTTGAAATCTTTCAAAAAATTTAAAAAATTATATTTAAAATAATAAATTTTGATATCGTCTGCTTTGGGTAAAGGGTTAAGTTGATTCAAAAATAATTAATGTTTATGATATGTTTTAGATTCAACCGTCTTGAATATTTAAGTTGGTCGGAGAAGCGAACACATATTCCAGACGACTGAATCTAAATATGGATGATGGATATTTTAAGGGCTAGACTGGTTCTAGGCCAAATACAGAATTTGACCGGTGGCTTGAGAGCTTGTATTGCATGACGTATAAAGTAATGCTATAACATACATACACAGAACGACGTGCGCGTGTGAGTGGGTTAATTGATATGGCATGAGTGCCAGCGAGGAAGAATAAAACGTGAAGTCACAGGCGTCGCGTTTTATCCTTCCGCGATGGCCCAAATACCATATCGATCAACCCATTTGCGTGTGTCGTTCTCTGTTTATTACACGCTTTCACGTCTATAAAAAAAAAACAGTTATTAGAAATACACTCAGCAATTCATTTGACAACTATCAACAAAAAGAACACATTTTATCGCCAACCAAATTTGCGTACTCATACCCTTCTTCTTCTTCTGGATATTCATTATCCCCTTCATATATTGACTATATTTCTTCTTCACTATTTTCGTACACATTAAACTCGCCATATTCTTCAATTTTAGACATTTTATTTAGTTATTTCACAATCGGTTCAGTTTTCGGGTGATCAATCGTCTGTTCATCGATTTCTGTTCGGCACATGTGTGCGGAATAGATTTTCATTTTCCACATGATTTAGTGTTGCTGTAGATGGTGATTTCATAGAACAAGCGTGTAATAAATCATGTATGATGAATTTAAACAGAGGTGAGACTGAACATATGGAAAATAAACTAAAACCACAAGTGTACATGTATAATTACTTGTCAAAAGCATTTATCTGTACTGTCCTTCAGTTCATCGATGACGTCACTTATCACGTGACTGATTACGTTAATGATTACGTGATCGATCCAGACTGGTAAGAAACCAAGCATTCTCCTGCTTGACAACTCTTGCAAAATTATCTCATACAATGGGGCTCACCGTTTACTTAAGGTTTCATAGCACTACGTGCGGGTCTATATGTTGGACTTCTGGATCTTTTTGGAGGCAAAAGAACGGACTCATTTGAGTGAAAATGGGTGATTTTTGGTAATTTTCGGGTTGTTTTCGGTAATTAGATATACTCCCAGAGCGACAATACAACCAGAACCCCCCCCCCCCCAAACACACACACACACACACACACACACACTCTTCATCCTAACTCTTCCAGGATATCGTAACCACCATAGACACTAAAATGTCGGCAGGGCTGGGAGAGGAGATGCGGCCCTAGGGTTAATTCTGTGACGTCCCTTCCCTTTAGAAGGTGCCGCGATACTGATGCAGATGCAGAAGACACGAGCGATTGGTTGGGGAGGGGAGATCGTCCCTCCAAGAAAAATTTAAAATCAGCTATTAAATGAAGACTCCTGGCGGCTTTTGGGATGAAAAAACACGTTATTGTGTGGCCGTGAAAATTACCTTTTTTCAGCAGCATGTTACAAATTTGCAAGTTCGTGAGCGAGTTGCCAGTGACCAAGAATTATAGCTTTTGACTGCACAATTCTTGAAGTGATAACTTTATTACGTCAAGTTGATTTAATAAAGTTGTCACTTCAAGAATCATGCAATACAAAATTATAAACATTGTTTTAGCACCGAGCTCCATTCGCGATATAGCCCACTTCTTAACAATTAGTTCTACGCAACTATAGAACTAGTGGTACTTGGATGAAATGCGTTAATAGTAAGACCCACTAGTTCTGCTATGTAGAACTAAAATGTTGATAAGATTACAATGGTACTAACTTTGAAACGGGCACATGTATGAGTGGCAAGTTGTATCCCTATACGACTGGCAACCTTCCTTCCTGGTTCACGCTCGAAGTTCGGGGGGGGGGGGGGGGGGACTAGCTTGGCACAGGGGTCAGAACTCAGAACTTGGGGGGGGGGGGCTGAATCAATAATTCTGGACTCGGACTCCTGGGCCAAGCCCCCCCCCCCCCCCCCAAGTTCCGAGCCCCGGCGTTACTACTCCGGACTTCAACCCTCTTCCCGGCCTTGAACGTCGGCTTCTTGTGAACAAAATGTATGACGAACAATCGTATTACCCTAACAACACGTGTGTGCTGCGTATGCGCACTAGCACACCCATCACCATAACTTCACCAAACGAAGTGTATATCTTTTTCAGGGCAGCGCCCGGTCATTTTTCAGGACCCCGGACACCCTGGGAATATAAGATCCCAGGTCCTGCCCGTAGTCCTGAAAGCCGGGTCTTATTCACCCCTCACCTACTGCTTGCCAGGTACTCTATAAAATTATATTTATCGATTTTTCTGCTAGAGTTTAACCTTTTGAAACCGAAGGAGCGTTTTTCGGCGCCAGAATTCATAAAATGGATAGTTACTCATGCAGTGTATGTGTGCGCTGAACTAATCATGATTTTCAACGTGCAGCCCAAAGGCTGCACGTTGAAAATATTGATCCCCCCCCCCCCTCCCCAGTAACGAATATAGACTCTACCAGACGATGGTTCTGAACTGATCTAGAATATACCATCATGGTTTAAAGGTTAAATTTGACAGTGTGCTGGATGTGATTTGAATCTTTTGGTTGGATAAACACATTAATTAAATTCAATGCAATGTGAGGCCAGCAATCATAACTGTAATCGGCGATATCCCGAGGCAATAAATCATGACGTCAAAATTACCATTTATGATTTTCAGTATGTTCTCTAAAACCAGTTGGGTTAAAAATTAACCCAAATCAACTAGGTTGAGTGAATATGAATCCAATTTGGTTCAAAGCGACACGACCGTACGCAAATTAACTGTCCACTTTCTGGCAAATATTTTGGCAACTGTTGCAACGTTAATAATCGAAAGGACAATGTGTGGTATTCGATTCAGTAATATACGCATCTCGTTAGACTCTCAGAGCGAAGGATGTTTCTCCTTTTGTCACCAGTTTTCACATTTTCTCCCATATTAAGTGTCCCACGGCGCAATGCAAGTCTGTCCAGAGGCCTCCTGTGGCCTCCGGCCTCCACTGTTTTTCTGTGAATCAAAGCTAGAAGTGTTGTTCAGTCGAGACTTGATTTGATGGACATGTTGATGACATCACAAAAAGAAATGAAGAGTCACCACAACCGCGGTAATTTTATGATTACACCTGGAAGTTCCACAAATTATGTTAATATCGTGATGTTTTCAAGAGGAATTGAAAACTTATGGATTCCAATGTCTATGACTGGAACAGGAATGAATACCTATATATCTTTGTAAGTAATGGTGCGTCACATTACATCAACGATCGTCTGCGCGCAAATTTCCACAAAATGTGAGTAAACGAACAGCCAATGGCCCATTACAGAATTGGACTGGTGGATTGAGAGCTTGGGGTAATACAGTAAGTGGAGAGTAGATTGTGACAAAATCACCCGTGTAGTGGAGTTATCACCCAAAAGATCACTTTGAAATTATGTACATATGGACGAAAAACATAAGCAATGTTTCAGCCAATGGACCTCCGGGTTTAACCCGGAGGTCCATTGGCTGGAACTTTGCTTGTGCTTTGTATGCTTCGCATCAAATTTGCAATTATTGCTTGGGTGGAATCTCCACTCCGCGTGTGATTTAGTGATAATACACTCTACACGTACTTTATATATGTTTTGGATGCAGAACATGGGGGGGGGGGGGGGGGTAACTATTTGGGGGGGGGGGGCGATAGGTCTTCTATTACGTTAGGTAAAGGGTTAACAGCCGTATGAGTAGAGTTTACATTACTTACCACTATTGATTCTGTAGTAGTTGTCTCCTGGGCTTGCAGAGAGAAGCCTCGTGCTCAAAAACACAATCGAGTGCAAATGACACTTACGGGTGACACTGTTGAAAAAGAACGACATGCATGCCAAATCCATTATGCAATCATTGTAACACTTCCCCAACGAGAAAACTATAGTTGGAGTCCCAATCAGTGATGAGCTGCCAACTAGTCCCGAAAATCCATCTTCGCTTTTGATGACTTCACAGGTAGACATTGCCCGTGAAATGGGAATGCATTGTAAGGCACAGCTCAAAATGGTGTTGATTATAGAAAGAAAGCCGTACATGTCTGTATGTTTTAAACAGAAGATGCATGCATATCGGTTGCAATTCTCGTCAGTTCGTTGAAAGTTAAATTGCTTCCAGGCGTATGGAACGCTTCAATCACAGCAAAAGGTTTCGAATGTGTCACCTAATGTATTTCTTGCAATATTTTCCAAGTTTCAGGACATAGAATACTCCAGGCTTGTAGAGCGCTCGTTCTCTGATAAATGTGATTCGATATTCTGTCTTAATGTATTTCTCGGGTGACAAAGAATGCAAAAACTTTTCATTGTTCATGAGAACAGTGGCGCAAATACACGTCATTTGCTTTTATGCTTCACCAGTATACGGACAACAACAGAAAACTGAAGATTATATTCAGGGACGGGCAGCCGTTACTGCAATTCCTTAACCTACTACGGCAAGACAGTCAGTCAAGGATAAAAATCCTGATTGACAGCATTCTCTCACCAGCTTAGATAAGAAACCGGAACATTATTGACTCTTTACCCTCAACGTCAACAAGCACTACACAGTTAAAACTAGAAGTCTTGTCACGAACTGTGCGCTTATCTAGGCTTAATAGCGCGTAGGAGTTGCGCGCAATTGCCATATCGAATGGCATCCAAAGCACGGCAGGTTCTCCTGGTTACTCATAGCAAACACAAGCAATGTTTCTGCCAATGGACCTCCGGGTTACCATTGGCTGAAACATTGCTTGTGCACAGGCCACATGTACAGAATTTGATAGCCTTACTGTGGGCATAACGCGAGGATTAACGCGCAAATTGACGTGCTATTTGTGCGCATTTCATGACAGGACTTCCAGTTTCAACTGTAGCTGTACACACACCAATAATGACCAATAATCCGTCATCCCAAAACATCAATTGAGCCCTCATGTATTTACCGTTAAACTCTAACCTGGTGACCCCCCAGAAAGGCCACCCATGAGGACATAACCCCAACCATGAACGCGCTCAACAAACTACTCCCGCCTCACCCATACGTTGACACCGACAGACACTCTACCCTGGAGAACAATATCTTGTCCATTGAAATACCTAACATCCGCTGCAATGTGCAAACAGTTGCATCTTGAATGGTAAAGTCTGAGTAACTTAACTGGTAGAGGGCTAATTTTTTTCTCATCCTCAAGATTTGTTCACACATTTTTGTCTTGTCACAATTCATGAGAGAGTACCTATAGGCACTCTCCCATAAATTGTAATAACGCAAATTGATGGGGATGAAGTAATTGTTCTTCCAAGATAATATGCAGGACATCCACAGAATATGAAGCCTTTAACTTTAGGTACCTGCAGTTCAGAATAAAGCCCAAATATGGGCTTCTAGCAATCTACCATTTAACCCGTCTTTAGTTAGTTTAAACAGTATTTATTTCCAACAGCAAGTAATGAAAACATAGATACAATTGATACATATGAGTTTGGATGATGGAAACGGATTCAGCAACAAGCTGTGTAGCTTATACAAGGTTGTTTCCGTGGCACAGGTTTTATCACAAAAGAAGTTATATAGCGTGACAAACACATTGTACTTGTAAAATATTGTGTTAGCATTTCCCTAAACCAGTTGAGTGGATATATATAAATATTTACTTTACATGGGTGCGCATTCACTCACACGCGCAGACGACGCGCGCCCAGACACACACAGACACACACAGTCTTGTCTACCCTACATACCGAGGTACCCCATTGTTTGTCCTTTGTGTGGACTAACGGTTTCTACCTCGTTTTGCCGGTACAGTTCTGGGAAAACAACCGAGGTAAAGGGTTTCTTTTGTCTTTTGTACCTCGGTAAGGCGAAACACGCAAACTCTTTTGTCTAGTTACCTCGTCAAGTTGGTAAGACAAACCCACAGACACACACGTAGAGACACATACAAACACACACGGACACACACACACACACACACACACAGTCTTGTTTTCCCTACATACCGAGGTACCCCATTGTCTGTCCTTTGTGTGGACTAACGGTTTCAACCTCGTTTTGCCGGTACAGTTCTGGGAAAACAACCGAGGTAAAGGGTTTATTTTGTCTTTTGTACCTCGGTAAGGCGAAACACGCAAACTCTTTTGTCTAGTTACCTCGTCAAGTTGGTAAGACAAACGCACACACACACACACACACACACACACACACACACACACACACACACACACACACACACACACACACACACACACACACACACACACACACACACACACACACACACACACACACGTTCCAGGCTTATTCTAGGCTGGTCAAGGCTTTGTTTCAGGTGCTTCAATGTTTGCACCACATTGGGCTATTAGAGCACCATTTGGCAAATCGGGATTTCCCGAAACAGCTGGAGAAGAAAGTAGATGAGTTAGGTGGCTTTCTAAAGCCAGCTCTTCCCACCCCACACATTTTTTCTGTTTTTCGACAGATTAGTGTGGGATGGGCCAATCAAACGTTACATGCTTTAGTTGAGCATTATAAGATAAATTTAAACCAGTTGAAGTCTAAGATAACTTTGGCTAAGCGACCACCTCCTGGACTCGAAAAAATAGACTTCAACAGCGCTTCGGCGCGTGCCTTGATCTGGGCTAAAAAGAACTTTAAAAATAAGTTGACAGATAAGACGATTTCGGCCTATGAGTCTTACATTTCGGAACTTCGCCCAGCGTCTGGAGTAAGGAACAATACGGGAGGGAGCAAGCAAACTCCGGCCCGTGTTGTCCCTCTACCCCAACATGAAAAGCAAAATAAGAAAAGATCAAGGCAAAGCACTTCTCCCTCTTCTTTTCCTTCTACTTCTTCTTTCTCTCAGAGAAAGCGCCTCAATTTGCAAACATCTCCGGTCCATATTGTGACCGAAGATGCTCGCAAATTGAGTAACGCTGTCTCGCCTCGTCTTGCTCCTCTACCTCCTACTCCTCCTCAGCCTTTCTTCTCTGGTTCTCCTAGTGCTCTCACTAGAACTCCTCCTCCTCCTTCTGTTTCTTCTCCTGCTTCTGTTTCCTCTCCTGCTTCTGTTTCTTCTGCCCCTTCTCCTGCCTCTAGTGTGGTTCAACCAGGTATATCGTACTCAGAGAAAGTCAAATCACCGAGCCGCAACTCGGGCCGCTCATTTGATTCTAAATTCTCCCAGTTTCGGCATAAAAGCGGAGTTAATTTTGACAAAAGGAACTGGCGCCTCCCCGATGTTTGTAAAAACATCCTTATGATTGGAAGTTCAAATTTAGGACGCATTGATCGAAATCCCCATCCGGACATCCAGGTGGAGTGTTATCCCGGCGCCAAATTCAATCATTTGCGCTCTATGTTTAAAGGGCACAGGGGCCAGTCCAGTCCCCAAAAATATTATTAAATATTGGCGTGAATTCTCGAAACGATAATTCTGATCTCGTAGTTAAGCAGTTGCGGAATATGCTTAGCGATATCAGGGTCAAGTTTAGATCAGCAAAAATTTATTTCGCTGAACTAAACTTTTCGCAAAACCTCCCACAGGCTGAGAGGAGAACCCTGAGCATCATCAACGAAACCATTCGGAAAGTGAAGGACGTTAACGTGATACCAAAAATTGATGACGCGAAGTTTGATGTTGCTCAGGATTTAATCCATTGGACCACGAGAACCGCCAATATTATGTACGATCACTGGTTGAACCACCTAAATTTAAACTAAGTAAAGGCAAAGGTAACGGCCGCCTAACAGATGTGGGAGTAGGAACTAATGTGGTTAACCTGTCTGGCACCAATGACCTAACAACCCAAGAGAAATCTCTTTTAGATCGCGGTTTAACTTTTGTACCAGCATCAAAGCCTAAAACTGATAACCAAACAAATTTACCATCATACAACTGTAATTTTCTTAGGCAAATGAAATTAGCCGACCGCTTTCGAAACTCCAGCGGTCGGAAACTTCCTTTTCAGAATCATCTGGTTGGTCACCTCCAGATAGTGAAGTAGATCCCGAAATTACTGAGGCAAGCAAACGAATCATCAAAAAGGTGTTCAGCATGAACATACTCTCCGATAAAGACAATTTAACAGCTGGTGAACGGAGAGCCCTCATGAAACTTCGAAAAAATAAGAAATTAGTAATTAAACCAGCCGACAAAGGTGGGTCGGTAGTTGTTCTATCTCGGGATAATTATATAAAGGAAGCCGTGAGACAACTCAGCAATACTAAACATTATAAGAAAATAGATTCACTTATTTGGCCTAGTAATATTGAAAAATTCAATAAGATCTTAAAATTTCTCCTCGACGAGGGTCACATTACCAAAAAACAATTGAAATATTTAACAGCTAAGCTCAGTGCTCAAACAAGACAATTTTATATCCTACCAAAGATCCACAAGGACCGTTCTTTATGGACGGATGATTTAACTCCACCCGGGAGGCCAATTGTATCAGATTGTAATTCGGAATCTTATGCCATCTCGGAATTAATTGATTATCATCTGAAACCTATAGCAAATAGACATCCGAGCTATCTAAAAAATACACAGGATTTCCCGTCGAAAATTTCGAAATTGAAAATATCGAAAAATGCAATTCTGGCTACTTTGGATATCGACAGTATGTATACGAACATTGATATTGATAAAGGTGTTGAATCAGTTAAAAATGCATTTGAAAAATATCCGGATGCGAAACGCCCGGATGAACAAATTTTGGATCTTTTAGAGCTGAGCTTAAAAGGTAATGACTTTCAATTCAATGGAGAATATTTTCTACAAATAATGGGTTGTCCTATGGGTAAAAGATTCAGTCCTAATTTTGCAAGCATTTATGTAGCGGAATGGGAAGAGAATGCCTTAAACAAATGTGCAAAGCATCCTCTCGTATATCTCAGATATTTAGATGACATCTTTATTATTTGGGAACATTCAAAAGAAGATTTTGATGAATTTTTAGAAATTTTGAACAATCACGATCCAAATATTAAATTGAAAGCTACTATCAGTGAAAATTCTGTTGATTTTCTCGATGTGACCGTGTATAAAGGCAAGCAATTTCAGGCGTCCGGTCATTTAGATTATAAAGTATATTTTAAACCAACTGATTCACATCAATTGTTGCACACAAAATCATTTCATCCTCAACATACATTTAAAGGTATCATCAAATCACAGCTCATTCGTTTCCACCGCAATTCAAGTGATAAGGTAAATTTCAATGAGGCTTGTTCTACTCTATTTGGCGCCCTCAGATCGAGAGGGTACTCGCTGCGACTTTTGCGTAGCCTGAAATCCCAAACCCTGAAAAAGCTCGAAAGTCCAGCTGAAACTACCGATTTCGAACCACTGAAGATTGAACACAACAGACCGTTGCAGAATGGTAGTGGCGCGGCATTTAACTGCAAAAAGCCTCGTTGTAGACTGCATACTTTTATGCCTGATCAGAAAGAGGAATGTTCCTCCGAACAAACGAAAAATCATTATCAGATCCGTACCCCCCTCCATTGTGATTCACCAAACATTATTTATCTTATCACTTGTAAGCGATGTCGGAAACAGTATGTTGGTCAAAGTCAAAATCCTTTCCGAGAACGTGCTACTAGACACAAACAGGATATAAAACATAATGCTGATGCCCCAGTAGCACAACATTTTAACCTTCCTGGCCATTCTTTGGACGATTTCGAAATCCATCCTATTGAACAACCACCAATTAAAGACACATTAGAAGAAACGGATCAATTTAGAAAAAAACGTGAAGCTTTTTGGATCAATACTCTTCAAACCCTCTGGCCATTTGGTATGAACATATCAGAGGGCGAATGCGAAAGGAGGTCCATCATTCCTTTCACTTTAACGTACAACAGAATGAATATCGAAATAGCAAAAATGTTAAAAGATGAATTCAATTTTACCAATGCTAAATTAAATGAACCTTTAAATCTTCGACCTGTCATCGCCTATAAGAAAAACAAAAGCTTGCGTAACATCCTTGTAAGGACTAAATTAGAGCCCATCAATGAATAACATCAATTATTGCCAGTCAGTTTAACCAGTTCCTAAGCTCATCACTTAGTTTAAATCAATTTTGTGTAATTTTTTGTCATGTTTGAAACCCATCGGGGTTCAGTAAATGAAAACAATTTTTCGGCGGCATATTAAAAGAAAAAAAACGTTTCAGTAGGAAATGTCTGTGCCAGTGCGATTTTTTAACCTCAAACACACACAGTCTTGTCTACCCTACATACCGAGGTACCCCATTGTTTGTCCTTTGTGTGGACTAACGGTTTCTACCTCGTTTTGCCGTTACAGTTCTGGGAAAACAACCGAGGTAAAGGGTTTCTTTTGTCTTTTGTACCTCGGTAAGGCGAAACACGCAAACTCTTTTGTCTACTTACCTCGTCAAGTTGGTAAGACAAACCCACACACACACACACACCCACAGTCTTGTCTACCCTACATACCGAGGTACCCATTGTTTGTCCTTTGTGTGGACTAACGGTTTCTACCTCGTTTTGCCGGTACAGTTCTGGGAAAACAACCGAGGTAAAGGGTTTCTTTTGTCTTTTGTACCTCGGTAAGGCGAAACACGCAAACTCTTTTGTCTACTTACCTCGTCAAGTTGGTAAGACAAACCCCCCCACACACACACACACACAGTCTTGTCTACCCTACATACCGAGGTACCCCATTGTTTGTCCTTTGTGTGGACTAACGGTTTCTACCTCGTTTTGCCGGTACAGTTCTGGGAAAACAACCGAGGTAAAGGGTTTCTTTTGTCTTTTGTACCTCGGTAAGGCGAAACACGCAAACTCTTTTGTCTAGTTACCTCGTCAAGTTGGTAAGATAAACCACACACACACACACACACACACACACACACACACACACACACACACACACACACACACACACACACACACACACACACACACACATACGCACACACACACACACAAACACACACACATATACACACACACCCAGTCTTGTCTACCCTACATACCGAGGTACCCCATTGTTTGTCATTTGTGTGGACTAACGGTTTCTACCTCGTTTTGCCGGTACAGTTCTGGGAAAACAACCGAGGTAAAGGGTTTCTTTTGTCTTTTGTACCTCGGTAAGGCAAAACACGCAAACTCTTTTGTCTAATTACCTCGTCAAGTTGGTAAGACAACCCCCCCCCCCCCACACACACACACACACACGCACGCAAGCACGCGCGCGCGCACGCACACACATACACAGAGAGAAGAAAAAAAAATGGTGTGAGAAAGAGAGGAAAGAAATAGGGAGGAGGAGCAGGGATCCGAGAAGTAAGTCACTTGTTCACCTCCCTGTTTAACCAGTCTTTCTTGTGACTTGACAGATATTTAGACTTTTGCCTTGAGAGGCTATATATATTTCAATTACACGCAATATATGAATACTTGTTGATAAAAAAGCAGTTTCTCTAGAATGTTAACATAGCCGAGCTCCTAGTTGCCATCTCCAAACCACGTGAACGGTGAGTCGTTTAGTCATTTTTGAAAGTTTGCACACTGCGCTCACGTCGTCCTCTAAACATTCAAGCGAACTAACCTTCTAATTAATCAACTATACCATTAATTCCTCGCCAAACAACTCTCAAAAATCAATAACAACTCACCCGATGTGATATACCACTATCACAGCGACCTAAAAAAGGTTAACTGTCACCTTTTTCCAACCCTCCCAAACACACTAAAGAACAAACCCTGGCTACAACGGAAACCAAGGAAAACCAAAAATTAATACCACAACCCCAACGTAACCCTGCACAGCAATCAGCCGCACCGATCCATAATTCAAAAAATCAAACCGCCTGATTAGCATGTGTAAAAACTACTGAAAACCTCAACATAGCAGTTAACTCTACCATAACTAGCAAAAACAAAAAATACCACACAAAAAACAAACAAACTGAAACTGAGAGTGTCAAACAGAGGACACCCGTCGAAAACACTAAGTTACCATTGTTGGAACAAACAGCAAATACGCAACTCCACATTACCCAAATTGGTAGGCACTGCAACCTAATCAAGCTCTCGCTTTGTATTCATGGAAAGATTCCTTTCACTTCTTGCCCTCCCGAATAAATCCTTCCTGCCAAATAGTGAACCCATTGGCGCTATGTTGAAAAGATGCTCCCGCGACATTATAAACAATGTCTTTAAACAACAAGTAATAAATCTAACCTACGCTCTACCCTTTTTGTGCTACTCCCCGTCCCACAATGGGGCGCCCCTCCCAATATACCCACAGTAGCATCCCTACCATTGAATAGCCGGAAATTTGGAGCTTCCCTCTATCCAATATGCCTCCACTCTCGAGAGTTTTGCCTAGCTTGGGGTAGGGTCATATATTTCCTCTCTTTTTTAACTAATCCCCATGGGTACCTACTTTCGGAATGCCCGAAAAGTAGGGCCGCTACCTTTGACAACTGGCAAATAGCCATGATGATTATGTAGAGAATATATCAGAGTATCTTAGAAATGTCACTGTGAAAATTCCTCCGGGGTGGGGGGTTGGGGGGGGGGGCGTAATACCAAGTCCACGGTCTATTTATACAATACTCTGTCATATCATCGGAGCCTTTTCACGCCAATATTCAACTCAAACATGAAAAGTGGTAAATCTCGATCATTCTATAACATTCGGGAAGTAATTACAG
The DNA here is from genome assembly GCA_031216915.1 of Pictodentalium vernedei. Classification (NCBI taxonomy): domain Eukaryota; kingdom Metazoa; phylum Mollusca; class Scaphopoda; order Dentaliida; family Dentaliidae; genus Pictodentalium; species Pictodentalium vernedei. The sequence goes on along the minus strand of CM062294.1, from coordinate 523,096,238 downwards.
GTGATACAGTTGTATTCTTGCTCGAAACTTGAACCCTGACCTCTGATAGTATGTTTACGTTTCGTCTAACGACAAAATGTAATGACTTTTGAACAGTTTGCTTCAGTCTATTGCTGAATACGTAAAATGTCTGCTTCATTATGGACTATTTTAGAAATGGACACTATACACAACAACGCATTATTTTTAACAACGCAACTTGAGGCCCATATTAATCACGTTTTTAATTCTATTTGGCCAACTGTTGTGGGTTTTGGTTCAAGCAGGGGTGTCACGTAGGGGTCCATTTGGAGGGAGGGGTGTAAACCTGACTTGCCCCAACTGTGGTGGTTCAATCGTCCTGATCAAATATTACAGCAACATCATACCTTCGTTGAATATTTGTCAGACGGGATAATAGTTCAAGAACTCAAGTCTTCTTTGAAAGATATTTGTGGATAAATAAAATAAACATGTAGTTGTAGAGACTCATCACAGGTCATTTATGTCTCCAGCAAAATGTACATACTATCTTTGTATTAGTGGTGTGATTCAGTACAGTAAAACCTGTCTTGAGAGACCACTGTCTTGAGAGACCACCAGTCTTGAGAGACCACATCTGTCAGGCACCGATTGGTTTTACTCTATAATGGACCTGCTATGGGAGACCACCTGTCTTGAGAGACCACCTGTCTTGAGAGACCACCTGTCTTGAGAGACCACTGTGACCTGGTACCAACTTGTATTTTTATGCCATAATGGACCTGTCTTGAGAGACCGCCCCTTTGAAGACTGAAACCATAACAATAGCTTTTTACCTGTTCTGGAATTGGAAAATCCATTGTGGTTATACTAACATAATTAAAAGTAATAAAAGCTCTTAATCGGGTTTCAGTTGCTAACTCATTAAAGATTGTGAAAAGATTAGGATTATTGCTGAATAAACAATTTCATACATACCTGAAATGTGACAGATAGGAATAAAAATAAATTTGTGTTGAAAATCTTTTTGTAACAAATTGAAATGGACTGTTATAAAAATTATAAAAATAAATTAGTGTTGAAAATCTTCAATGAAGATTTTCAACACTAATTTATTTTTATAATTTTTATAACAGTCCATTTCAATTTGTTACAAAAACTTCATAAAAAAGAACAACTACAAAGTAATTTCAAAAATCCATTCTTCTCCATTTCTGAATTTTGTGGTTGGTTATTCACTGACTTGAGAAAACCTGAAAACTGTTATGAGAGACCACCTGTCTTGAGAGACCACTTTTGTGTGGCCCAAAGGGCGGTCTCTCAAGACAGGTCCTACTGTAGTACCTTAACTTCTTGCATGCTGCTGGTGGATATTACAGCCCACATCAGAAAATCTTTTGCCACTAAAATAACAAGCCTAATTTGAGCATTGTTAACCATGGCTCTTTCAGAGCAGCCATGCCTAGTGATAATGAAAATATTTTTAAAATACTCAGCGAGTTAATAGTTAATCCAAGCGAACCGAATTTATGGTTATTTAGTCGTCTGCTCAACTGCTGCCTTTCCCCCTTTTAAGAAACAAAATGGTATTATGGACTTTAGGGGTCAACTGTATATGGATGATATCCAGAATGACATATCACGCGACAAAGGTTGTCAACGGAATTGATTTGTGGCTATTTTGGATATCTAGATTGACATGTTCTATGACAGAAGTGATGTCATTGATCAGGTTTAACATGTATCTACGGTTTAACCCTTAAATAAATCAATGGAATCAGTTTGTGGCAAAACAAACATTTACTGTACAAATTCTGTTAACATTAATGTTTTTGACTTTCAAATGTGAAGAAGATACTTCACTGGAACGAACCCGACACGTCTTGTCCAAAAATAAATTCTTTTACTCTTTCAAATTAGTATTAAAACTGTTTGCATATTACGAAAGGAAGACGGCATTTGCAAACCAAATTCTTGAATAACTATGGGTTTTTTCATTTTGAACGTCAAAAACATAGCTGATGACCCCTCACTGGAACGAGCTCAACGAGCTCGTTCCAATGAGGGGTCATCAGCTATTTTTTTTTAAACAAAAAAATGAAAAGAAATAAGGAAAATTGAATAGTGATTTTTGTAAATAGCGGTGGCCGGTTTTTTTTTTTCGTTACGTTGGATAAAAGGTTAATGTATTTATTTTATTTATTTATTTATTGGTGTTTAAGGTCACATATTTCTGCACAATGGCTAATCATGACCACTACAGTTTTACGGGTGGAGGAAGCCGGAGTACCCGGAAAGAACCACCGAACAACGGCGAGCAACTGTCAGCTCCACACAAGCAGGGTTAGCATTGGTTGAAGACAGGTGCACCATCGCCCTGCAGTACGCCTTAGTACGCAACGCCACCGCGCCCCTACGTGGGCAATGGGGTGAAGTGTCTTGTCCAAGGACACAACGCGGTTGCCGCAGGCAGGATTCGGACCGAGGATATCTCGGCTTGCAGTCTGCACCTCCACCCACTGAACCACCGCGCGCGCCCCAAACGATAATGTATGACTTTACACTTAATGAACATATGGAACAACAAACGTCGCTCCAAGAATGATCAGTAATACATTAATTCTAAAACCCCTTAGAGCGGGGTGATTAAATTTTTGTGAACACCCTAAGAAATATACAAATTGGATTAGTCCATATGATACAGACAGTGCCGTGCACGACGATCTATGATACTACGCAGAAACATAAAGATGAAAGGGTTCAAATGTTTAGGTACTTACATTGGTTGGGAGCGCGGTGGCTCAGTGGTAGACCGTTGGACCTCTATACTAGACGTCCCGAGTTCGATCCCAAACCGGGACGACCCGCGTTCGTTGTGTCCTTGGGAAAGACACTTTATCCTGGTTGCCTACATGGGGGCACGATGACGCCGTCTACTAAGGCTTATTGCACGTCGATGGTGCACGTCTTCAACCGCTGTAACCCTGCTTGAACGATGCTCGGTTGTTCTCTCCGGGTACTTGCACTATTTATACTGAAATGGGGAGCGCGGTGGCTCAGTGGTAGACTGTTGGGCTTCTGTGCTAGAGGTCCCGAGTTGGATCCCAATTCGGGACAACCCGCATTGTGTCCCTAGGCAAGGCACTTTATCCCGATTGCCTATATGAGGGCGCGATGACGACGTGTACTAAGGCGTACTGCACGTCAATGGTGAACATGTCTCCAGCCGCTGTAACCCTGCTTGAACGGAGCTTGAAAAGAATTAGGATGTTGAGGAGCTGACAGTTGCTCGTCGTTGCTCGGTGGTTCTCTCCAGATACTCCGGCTTCCTCCATCCGTAAAACTGTAACGGTCACGATTAGCCATTGTGCATAAGTGGTTACGTGAAATAATTCATGAGAGATGAGGGACGTTGTACAGACACAAGTGCGCGAATGCGCACGAATGTTTTACAATATAGTCCCTCGCCTCGAATGAATTATTTCGCGTAACCGGTCCAGTCAAGCGATTACTCTTTTTTTTACTTTTCATTATTAACGATAATTATATTATTTAACCCTTTACCTTAAAGTAACGGTCAAAAACGGCCAGCGCTATTCTCAAAAATCGCCAATTTATTTTCATTATTGCTTCACTTTTTGTCTCTAAAACATAGGTTATGACATTTCATTGGAACGAGCTCGTCGAGATAGTTCCAATGAGGGGTCATAACCTATGTTTTTGAGACAAAAAATGAAAATAAAAGTGTCTGTCGTCTGCTTTTCATGTTAGGTAAAAGGTTAAAAAAATCAAAAAAAAAAAATCGATGAAGTCCCCATTACACCCACGGTAAAGCGTCTTCGTTTGCGCGCACGGATACATGGCACAATTGTTGATTGCATAATTCACTTGTGAAGTTATCGTTTATAATCAAACCCGGAAATCCCAGTAACTCACACTTGGGGAAGTAATAAAAAAATCATTATGCACAGTTTTTTACATCGATACCAATAAATGGAATGTGATCAGTAGTTAATTGGTTCGATCTCGGTGTAGTCCTTACTCTTGACTGAGATATGGAGGTACTACTTAACGACGCGCTCATCGTTTAATTATGTGAGGGGGCGAAACCGATGTTTAACTATTCAAATGCATAAATGGATATAAGTATAAATATGAAAAAAACGATGACTGAGCGTGAGGGAAAATTCTCTGTGAGGGAACATTACCAAGAGGGTCCAAGGAGTGACAATCCACTCTGTTTCCCTCAAGAAGAGTTGTTATTTAATTTTTATACCCAATTTATATACGTGTAACTTCTCAGAACGCCCAATTCACTCAGTAACCAAATACCACAGTTGGGGCTTTCGTATTGATTTATATGGTTTGCGCTATGTGTTAGGGTATGTATAAAATACCACGACAGAGATTGCAACGTCCCAAATATCAAACAAACATTAATATTTATACCACCTACTTCAGCTGTCTTTTGGCGCAACACATTTGGCGCATACATATATTATCTGCAGTCAGCAATATATCCTGGTTTTAAGCATTACCAATTCAACCTGTAGCAATTCGTGTAGTTAGAAGTGTATGTGTAGTTGTATTTATTTGTACTATCGTACAGTACGTGGAGAGTGGATTATCACTAAATCACTCGCAGAGTGGAGATTTCACCCAAGCAATAATTGCAAATTTGTTGCAAAGCATAACCAGCACAAGCAAAGTTTCAGCCAATGGACCTCCGGGTTAAACCCGGAGGTCCATTGGCTGAAACATTGCTTGTGTTTTTTGTCGATATGTATAAAATTTGAAAGTTATAGCTTGGGTGATAACTCCACTCCGCGGGTGATTTAGTTACAATCCACTGTCCACGTACTGTATATTCTGTGTGAATAAGATCCTATTGGCGATTCAGAAGTGAGCCTTGTTTGTTTCATAATATGACGCCGTCAGTCCGTGTATCATCCAATGTGCCTCTTCTTTTGAAGTATGAAACGGTTGGTATATTTTCTCGAAAGCCTTGTCATTTCTAATATGTTACACATCATCATTCTAAGAATTTGTTTGCCTAATCGTACGTCAGTGTACCATGACTCTCCGCCAGTGAAAAAATCCACAGTCCTCTTCAGCATTAAATTATCACGATTCCGTCTCTGTATATTCATTTTAAATACAATGACAGGACATAAAATGTCTCGAAACATTTCATGCATAGGACCATCAGCCATGTTGCCATCTATTCTGTCGTTCTTACAAAAATTGTTACAAATCTTTCCTTTCTTTTAGTAAAGATAGCACCACCATGTCGAATCGATGACCACGCCGGGTGTCTTTCTGCTAGTTTCTCATAAAACATTGTTTCGTGATAACGGCGGCACAAAAAGAACATCAATTCAAACCACACTTTTGGTGCAAGACCTTTCTTCTATAAAATCAACCAAAGCGGCCGAGATAAACCTCACGAGAGGAGTTTAGTTCAATTACACCAATGCCAGTCTCAGGTGCAGCGTGTTTGTTAAGTCTAACATAATGTTTGGAATGTTTTATGTTTGAAATAGTCACCAGGTTTCGTACACATGGGAGCACTAGAGAAGAATGTCGTTGAGTGTCCTCTGGTCTGTATCTTTTCAATTCCGTAATCCGTTCCTTCGCTTGCAAATACTCGCAGAACAATTCTTTGACGCATTTCGCACATTTCTGTGTTTTTTTTTTCAGTATAATCCATCACCCGATGAAATATCCGCGAATCTCTCCTTACTACATGTAGCCACTGTAAACGGCTTTGAGTGGACGCGGAAGCTATTGGACAAATTACACCACCTGGTCGAATTTAGAGTTCTACAAACCACTATCATGGCTCTATTGAAAATTTCTGAGAGCTACTATAGTGGCTTTGTACTGTATGCATTAGATTGATGTTTCAAACGAGTAGAACAAAAAATGTTTATATAAAATTTTTTTTTACAGTTTATTGGAGAGTGCCCACAGGCACTCTCCAATAAATTGTAACAAATAAATTCTTTATGAATAAAATTGTGCTGAACCGAGGCCCCCTTGATAGTAGCAATAGAATCTTTTAAAAAAATAGTCATGTTACAAACCACCTTTGAAAAATAATTCAGCACTTTACCAGTTGAGGTACTTTCAGCATTTTCGCTCTATGAGGACAGCGACACAAGTATAACGTATAGTTAACCAATTGGTTACACCAACACTGACCACTTTAGAAGACTTCTACCCCAGGGATTGGTTACCGAGTCCTATTTCACTAGTAACAGAGAATGTGTTTACCAGTAAATATTCACTGATGCACTCTCCAAATTTTCCTCTGGAACTACACACCTGAAATTTAATTAAGCACCCCCCTGAAATGTTTCATGACAGTGAAGTTGCGGTTACTGGTGTTTTAATAATTGTTTTGTCTTGCAGTACATTTCATCCAGTGAAACGTGATGTTTCCGGTTGATAGCGTACCCCAAACATATCACATCGTCCACGTGAAACATGCTTCCCACGAATATCACAAAAAACCACTATCATCCACATGCAATATCTGGGTATAAAACAAGAAAATTTGTCACTTCCTTTATCAATAAATGTTGACATGTCAAGGGGGGGGGGGGGGGGAGACTGCCAGAGGCACTGAGATGGCAAACTGTTGGCACCATGCAACAGGCATGTCATTCATTCAAAGCTATTGGAAGGCAACTTGGCTATAGTCATTCTGTCATAAGCAGACGTTTCCGACCACATCAACAAACCAATGATATTAAGGACCGACTAAGGCCTAGGCCTGGACAACCCCAAAATACACCTCCTCGGGAAGATCGATGTCTGGCACGCCTTGTTAGGCGTGAATTCTTTGCTTCAGGTGGGGTTTTGAAACGCTTTTGGATCCCCAACAGACATTTGTGCAAAAGAACTGTCCGAAACCGTCTCAAAGCACCGGTATGAGGTCCAGAAGTGTCATCAATCGCCCACATCTGTCTGATCAGCATCAAAGACGACGTTTGGGGTGGCGTATGGCACGACAACATTGGAATCTCAGGACGTGGAGGAGAATCCATTGTCAGACGAGAATAGGTTCCTGCTTCACGTCACAGATGGTCGCATGAGAGTGTGGAGGCATATAAATACTACTCACGTGCACAGGAACATCCGACCTACTGTTCCTTATGGTGGAGGATCAGCAATGGTCTGGGAATGCCTCTCTCGTGATTGTACACTTGATATGGTGACTGTATTTGGGAATGGTCACCAGTGCATCCTGGAAATTCTCAATCCGGCTGTCATGCCCCATTTTGACAAACACCCGTTGGCTACTCGCCTTGTATTCATGGACGACATGCAAGGCCACATCGTTCCAATGCTGTCAGAGCATTCCTTCAGAACAACGCTATTAAAACACTACCTTGGCCTGCAATGAGCCCCGATTTGAATCCCTTAGAACACATCTGGGACTTTCTTGGACGTTGTATGCAAGCAATGGATCTGCATGTACAGAACTGGACCGATTTGGAAGCTGCATTGCATGAGGAGTGGCAACAGTTGCACCCGGACCGTATCAGAAGGCTTACTGGTAGCATTAGGAGGAGGGTTCACACACTGCCATTATGTGCAGATCACAAGTTACATTTTTTGTCAGTAATTACTGGCATTGTTTCATCATGAACCGTTCCAGCACCATACATGTCGAGAGAACATTTTTCATCAAAAACATTAGTAACAGATATGTGTAATTAGCTCCATTAAAATAATGCATATTTTCATCATTGTGTTGTCTTTCACATTTGTCAATAGAGCGTTCTTTCTGCAAACAATCACTTTTGGCCATCTGGAAGATAGCATGAAAGTAATGACAGTTTCTATTAACAGCACTGCGACAAAACAGGTTTTTTTTAATTAAGTTCCAGGTGTATAGGTCAAATACACGCTCTTTACATCTTCTTCACACATTCCCGAGAGCATGTCTTGTTCTCACTTAGTAACACACCGTGTCAGCTGTTGTCCGAAACCTTACGAGAGTGTAACATTACACAGTAAGCCATACTTCTAATCTTTGTTTTTTGTATATTGGTAGGTTATGACTGTCAGAAAGAAAATTAACGTCCATGAAAGAGAGGAGATAATTTTCTCTTATATATAATCTATCATAACAAACTATATGTTTTGTTAGAATATTTCCGCTTGGACTAATCTTTGAGTTTTGGAACTGAAATTGCGTGCGGAATTAGCACTTTTGGTGAGTTTGGCTCATTGGACTCGACCAGGGATGCTAAGGTAGGCTCGGGGAATATGCAATGTTTCCATGCTTCGCTCTCGCACCAGACTGCATGTGAGCGCCATACACTTAAATCTGTTACTTCCTCAAGTGCAATCATACGATAGTCTAATAGGAGATTGCCCAAGTGCAATGGAGCAAGTCTTCCTAGAACAAATATATTTAACTCTTCAATTCCCACTTTTACATGGTGGCATTGTACATATCGAAAGACGACTTGTCTGGGAAGAGTCCATTCTCAGGGTTGACTCATTTATATTTTAACCTGCTGCAAGCTAAATATATTAAGTAGTCTACTCTTGATGACCATTGCTCCGGTGACCAGTAATTGGATGTCCCCTTATCTCACCCAGTGTTAAGATCAGGCAGCGTGATGGTCGATGACGGTGTCCAGAGATACCCTGTTTTATGGTACTCCTCTGCAGTGCCATGGTAGGTCGTGGGGCTTTTCACGAGGATTTATTTCTAGGAGTTGTGCGGACTATTATACAAAACAATGGTTTTTACCAGATGTTGTACAACATGGGCGTGTTTGCATAAATTGAAGACAGAAAACGCTCAATGGCGTAGGGGGTGGTCCCGCAGGGCCCGCATTGCGGGGAGGGGGGGGGAGCGGCTAGAAGGGGGCCCCGTCTTGAAGGACGTCCCAACGCTGGAAGAAAGAGGGAAATGGAGAGAGAGAGCGAGACTCTGTACCAAATACACATAATTTCAAACTCTCACTTCCGCACGACGTACTCTTTGTAGTCTATGTATTAATCTTTTAACCCTTTACCTAACGTAACGGTCAAAACCGGCCAGCGCTATTCTCAAAAATCGCCAATTAATTTTCATTATTTTTTTCATTTTTTGTCTCAAAACATAGGTTATGACACCTCGTTTGGAACGAGCTCGTTCTAACGAGGGGTCATAACCTATGTTTTTGAGACAAAAAATGAAAAAAATTAGTTATTCAAGAATTATTTTTGTAAGTGTCGTCTGCTTTTCAGGTTAGGTAAAGGGTTAAGTGAACGCTACATCATTGTAACTGATAGGGGTGAGAAATGAACAATATACATACATGGTGCCTCTCAAGTCACACATGTTGGGCGTGCATGTGTGTATCGTTGGATGGTGGGGGTGAAACCGTCTGCGGTTTAAAGATATTAATCAGTCTACCTTTTATGACCATTGCTCCGGTGACCAGTATTAGATGTCACCTTATCTCACCCAGTGTTAAGATCAGGTAGCATGATGGTCGACGGTGGTGTACGGGGATACCCTGTTTTAGATGGCTCTTCTCTGCGGCGCCATGGTGGGTCGTGGGGCTTCTTACGAGGATTCATTTCTAGGAGTGGTGTAGAGAGAATGACTGCTGGAGATGGGTATTTCTCGAGGTAACCACTTCCAGTGGTTTGATTATCTCCCTTGATATGCTCTTGTTCGAGATGAACTCTTTTCTTGTCATTCATTAAAGTTACTTCGTACCGGCTAGACGTCTCAATTTAGATTCCTACATATTAGGCCAAGAGCATTAGGCCAAATGGGCTCAAACCTCGACATTTCTGGTAACAAGCTGATTTTTTCAGGATTGGTCCGGGAACATGTCTGGAATAACATACTAAAAGTCCTCATGAATCCATCGTGGGCACTTTCCGCAATCCAAGATGGCGTCCAAAATGGCCGCCATTTTATAAATTTCTTATAACTATGTAATTAGACAACCAAAATATACAGTTTAAATGTATCAAATTTCTTTGTCATTACAGGTAATGGACCCGCTTTGTATTATCTGTAACGAAATATCATCAGATACAGTCATCGTTGGAGAGAAGGGACGGAGGACTCTTGTGATGTCCAGTTTAGAACGAGGTGATGGACTACATGATTTATTTGAAAAGACAACGCCACTACTAGTCCATGCTGTTTGTCGCAAGAATTACACAAGAAAATGTTCCATAGTGTCTGCAAAGATAAAATCATCATGTCTTGAAGAGGATCAAGACGAAGAAACAACTCACCTTCGTTCAAGTGTTTCAAAGACATTTATCCTAAAAGACGATTGTATATTTTGTTCTGAGCCTATTGTTCAAGACACTAAACACCCTTTCCGCAAAAGAGGTTCAGTAAGCAGTGTTGAAACCTTAGAATTCCAGACAACGTTATTGGATCGTGCAAGAGAGCGAAGTGACAAGTGGGGTAAAGATGTTTATGATCGTTTGCAACATGCATATGACCTGGTTGCTGCTGAGGCGAAGTATCATCGAGCATGTGCCCAATCATTTCTCAGGACAAAAACTGAAGGAACATCAGCTGACTGTATTCTACAGGAAGCATTTGAGCATTTATGTGAATTTCTTGATGAAAGTGATGAGTGCCAATACTCAGTTCAAGAGCTTTCAGAATACATGGCCCCATTTTTGGAAGGAGGCGAGGGTTACTCACTGTAGCATCTTAAGTGCAAGCTGAAGGATCGATATGGTGATGATCTAGTTGTAACCAGCATCAAAGGAAAATCCAGTATCGTGAGTTTCCGTGATCCAGCTCACAAAATACTTCATGAAAAGTGGAACAGCGGTAGGGTGTCAGATGTTGAGAGCCAAAGTGATCGTATACTAGATATGGCTGCTTCAATCATCCACAACGATATCAGACTGACAGTGTACAATTGTGATGAGTACCCAACATTAGATGGAACTGAAAATGGAGAAACATCAGTACCAAGATCACTGAAGCGTTTCATACATAATATAGTAGACAGCAAAGGCAAAAATCACACAGTTGCAAACAGGAAATGTACCTCAATCGCACATGCCATCATCTCTGCTAGTAGGCCCAGGTCTTTCGTATCACCAATATTGTTGGGAACAGCGGTGTATATACACAAGAAGTATGGCTCACGTGAACTTATAGACATCTTGAGCAGCATGAGTTTTTCAGATGACTATAAAGAAGTACAGCGGTTTGAACAAGCCCTCATGTCAACTGGTGAACCCGCCTATCACCTTGGTGGTTTCTCCCAATTTGTATTTGACAATGCAGACTTTAATGTCGCGACAGTAACTGGTCACAACACCTTCCACAACATGGGTGGAATTGCTTGCGTTACTCCACCAGGGGTTGTTGATACTCCACCTATTAAACGTTCAGTGAAGTTGCAATCAGCTAAGATACTTGGAGAATTTGGACATATTCCAATAAAGACATACAGCAAACCTGCTGTTCCTGGCTTGCAGTCTGTTGAAGTATGTCGTCTCAAAAAACCTGATACAGAGCTCAAGTCTCTCCAAACTGCAGTTGTCATGGATTCCCTCTGGGTTGCTGGCTATGTTCTAGAAGTAGATTCATGTTCTTCATGGAGCGGTTTCATGAAAGTAGCCACACAGAGTAATGAATACGAGCAGACGAGAATTGAAACCCTACCCTTTATCAATTTGGACCCTTCTAACCCGAGTACCATCTACACGGCGCTGTGCTTTGCCCAGTCTCAGTGTGAAAAGCATAACTTGAGAATATGTGCAGTAACATTCGACCAGCCCTTGTACATAAAGGCAGCAGAGATTGTGGCTGCTTCACGAGATCTAGACAAAATCATAGTCCGCCTTGGTGGATTTCATCTTCTCATGTCATTTTTAGGCAGCATAGGCCACATCATGGATGGAAGTGGGCTCACAGAGCTATGGGAGACCGTATACGCCAAAGGATCAGTAATTCATATGCAATCTGGTCATGCATATTCCCGTTCTCTCCGTGCTAACATTCTTACTGCAGCTGCCCTCATTGGCATATTAATGTCTACATCTGGTACTATAGACAGAATAGATAAGGATAACTTAGCAAGTCTTTACAGTGCACTTCTCAATCAGGAGAAGAAAATGACTGAAGTAGTTGAAGAGCAGTGTGTGAAACAATTAAGTCAGATCATTTCACATCTCCTTGAACAATCGGCGGAACAAAGTAGAACAGGAAAGCTTTGGGTACAGTATATCCGACAGGTGTCTGTTCTCCAGTGTTTCATTCGAGCTGAAAGAATAGGAGACTGGAAGCTTCATCTCAGCTGTATGAGAGAAATGATACCACATTTCCACGCTGCAGGACATCTTCCATATGTCAAATCTGCCAGGCTGTATCTACAACAGATGGAAGCCCTTGATAAAACCATTCCTGGAAATGAATATACACTATTTGCAGAAAAGGGATACTTCACTATTCGTCGTGCAGATTCATTCTGGGGTGGAAACTTCTCAGATCAAACCATCGAACAGTTCCTAATGCGCCAGTTAAAAACAACAGGTGGGATGACTCATGGACGTGGGATCACAGACAGTACATTGACAAAGTGGGTCCATGCACTGCCCCAATGTGTTCCCATTTGTGATGAACTAGAACAATTCACTGGAGTACACACCGGTACCTCTGAGCAACACAGAGAACTACGGCAAAGTACCAGGTCAAGAGACATTAAAGATAGACGCGTTTTTGTTGAATGGCTGCAGGCACATCCACCATTTGCTGGATATGAAACTGATCGCCTGGTCTCCCTGTCAACTGGCATCGTCGCTGACCCATCTTTCAATTGTGATAAAGCAGTAGAAATCGGTCTAGCAGCAGCATCAGAAATAAATGGTACCAAGTTTACAGATATCAAGCTACATCGCAGTGACAAGGTGAAGACCATTGGGGCTAAGAGTAAGACACTGAAAATCAGAGGACAAAACACAGAGGTGAACCCAACGTTACTATTTAACTGAATAACATGTATCCTGAATAACAGTGCTGAATTGGAGTCATTTTTTGCTTATGAACTTGCTCCCAAGCCACCTTCCCTCTTCAAAGATGGGGTAATGCGAAAGCCTGCAAAGAGTTCTCTGGGTCTCCTGCTTAAGTCATTCACAGACACACAACAATCCAACCTTCCAGAAAATTGTCTTTTTGTTTTAGATGGTGGTCACCTACTGCAATCTGTTGTATGGCCACAACCATCAACCTATGCTGATGTTGTTCAGTCCTACATTTCATACATCCTTAAACATTATGGAGCTCAATCAACAGTGGTGTTCGACGGATATAGAAGTGGTACTTCAACAAAGGTAGCTGAGCAGAGGAGGCGAGCCCAGAAATGTACCTCTAGTGACATCATATTCGATGAAAATATGGCAACTACTACAACCCAAGCAGCTTTCCTAGCCAACAGCAACAATAAGATGAGACTCATACAAACTCTACGCGAGAAGATGCTTATGACAGGCATACGTGTCAAGCAGGCAGAAGCAGACGCAGACACCCTGATTGTGTCCACAGCATTATCAGTAGCAGAGTTAGAGATGGTGCCAGTCGTTGTCGTTGGTACAGACACAGACTTACTGGTCATGCTGGTCGCGCGTGCAACCGCTTCCACAGACATGTACATGCTATGCCGTTGTGATCCTGTCACGGTCTTTAACATACATGAAATTCAGGATGCCATTACAGACACTAAAAATCACTTGATGTTTCTTCATGCAATGACAGGCTGTGACACAGTCTCTGCAATCTATCGTCAAGGCAAGCGTAAAGCTTTCAACATGGTCCATAAGAAAAGGGACTACGACTTGCTTGATACCTTCACAGATAGTGGAAGCACCCACGATGAAGTGCAGAGAGCTGGAGAAACCTTCATCCTCAAGCTTTATGGAGCCAGTGGTTATGAATATCTCAATGACTACCGTCACATTGCATACAAGCGAATAATGGGTCGCAGTTCGCTGAGCTCAACATTTCGACTGGAAAGTTTACCTCCAACGAGTGCTGCAGCCAAACAACATTCATACCGCACCTATCTTACAGTCCAAGAATGGATGGGTAACTCTTTACCTCCAGAAGAATGGGGCTGGCAATTTCAGGATGGAGTTCTCACACCTGTAGATACAGACATTGCTGTTGCACCCGACACTTTGCTGAACATGGTATCATGTGGGTGCAAACCAGATAGTTGTAGAAGTATGACATGTAGCTGCAAGAAGCTTGGACTATATTGTACCTCGATGTGCAGTAAATGCAGCGGCCTTAATTGCAACAATACAGCACCGACATTGATAGAAACTGATGATGAAGATAATATGGATATCAGAACAGTTGATACAGCATCCGACGACGAGGGTGATGATTGATGGGACATATACGTTTACAAGTTTGGGCACATTTAGGTTGGAGCAAATTTTATCTCTTCTCTGCTGAGATCCTTGTGGAATATTAGGCCTATATACTGCAGTTTCTTAGACTTAAACAAGTGAGGGTCATGTGTGTGTTTACTCATGAATTATTCATCAAATTTGACGCAACCCCCGTTGCCTCAAAAAGAGCCTTTAGCTTGAAACCTATTTGATAATTTGCTTTTGGTTAATATGGCGGCCATTTGGGCGCCATCTTGGATGTTGTATCTCAAGCAATTTCTTTGGTGTGATTCAAATTGCCTGAATAAATACTGAATTCCGTCTGGTGTGTCTCAAAACATATATAAAACACTTTAAAACTGTATTCGGCTTGCCTAGTTACACAGATAAAAGAAAAACAAGAAATGGCTACCATTTCGGGAGACATTTTGAATATCGTAAGTTTCCCAGGCAATTCAATCGATACATCTGTGGTTAAAATGTCCAAATAAGTAATTAATTAGATTTCTTAGGTTTCACAAATAAAAATATATACTTTAAATATGAACAGGGGCTACCTAGTTTCAAAGATATGAGACAACCGGGAAATAGCGTCCATTTTTGGCGCCATTTTGGATGTTGTGAGCATCCCAAGCACATTATTTGTTACTTCTGTGGATAAAATGTCTAAATAAGTATTTCATTTGATTGTGGAAGTCTCAAAACATAGAGATATACACTTTAAATATGCATTGGGGTTACCAAGTTTCAAAGATATGAGATAAACAAGAAATGGCGGCCATTTTGGACGCCATCTTGGATTATGGAAAACGCCCAAAGAGGATTTATGAGGACTTTTAGTATGTTCTTGTGTACATATTCATTGAACTATTTTGAGAAAATCAGCTTGTTACCAGCGATGTCCACGTTGCAACCAATGCTCTTGGACTATATTGGTAATTCTCAAATCTGAACGTAGTGTTGCTGTTTCTTTAATTATTATTATTATATACCAAATTTACCACAGTGGCGTCGCCGTAAAAAGAAGGAAGCGAGGAAAGTGTATTCTTTCTTTTTTGTTTTATTTTCTAACTCGGAATTTCGTGAGATGATTTCACGGGAGTTTTTCGTGAAGTCTTGTTTGAGGGAATGATCACTGTGCAAAGCTGAACAGAGAGGTCATTGCTTCTTGTTCGTATTTTTGCCAACATTTAAACAAACATTTTCGTGTTGTAATAATAACTACAAATATTTTATCATGGTACGTCTTAACGTTCAAACTGCCACTGCCGAGCAGTTACAAGAACTGAAATATATTGATCAGCATCAGGCTCAGAAACTGGTGGATTTCAGAAGAGCCCATGGCTGTTTGGGAGC
The DNA here is from genome assembly GCA_031216915.1 of Pictodentalium vernedei. Taxonomy (NCBI): domain Eukaryota; kingdom Metazoa; phylum Mollusca; class Scaphopoda; order Dentaliida; family Dentaliidae; genus Pictodentalium; species Pictodentalium vernedei. The sequence continues at coordinate 523,080,524 of CM062294.1, read as the reverse complement.
CCATGATTTGCTGGAACTTACTGGTATGAGCTTATCAACACTGATGGATTTAGTATCAGAGACGAAACTTACTCTGAGATCGGACTGCATTGAAAATGACGACACATCTTCAACCAAAAAAGTACCACCCAAATCAAGTTATACTGATCTGAGGGAAGATAAATCATCCTCTTGGAAGAGTGGTCAGGTCAAAGTCACACATCGAACAGCTCAAACTCAAACACTCGAGCAGCCAGATCATTCCATCAGGTCATATTGTGAGAAAGAAGATTTTCAAGCAAACATTTTGGAGAAGATTAATACTTTACAGAATGTTGCAAACCGTGTTTGATTTTTTAATAAATAAATAAGCAAGCTACAACAAGACTAAAAACAACACTACCAACAGCAATAACGGCAATGTTTTATTAAGCAAAGGCTGGGGCAGGTCAGGCAGAACCGTCAACAAAGAATCTCCTGCTGCCAGTAATAAAAAGCCAAGAAAAACGTCGGGAAAGAGTCAACAAAAACAGGGAGGTGGAAGCGAAAAACAATTTAACCCCCATACCACAGATCAGCGATCTCGACAGGAGAATAGAAAATTGTTTGTTCCCTGCGTTCAGTGCGGTTGGATTATACACACCAGGTGGTGTGTATAATCCAACCGCACTGAACGCAGGGAACAGACAAAGCTCTTCTAAAACAAAGCGAAGATGGACAAATCAACAGAGGAGAAAAACTATATGTCAAAATTCAAGAAAAAGTAAAAGGTTCGATTCACCTGAAGACTTTTCAGAGAACTGCTTGAAAACTCTCCAGCTTGATGGCGTCTCTCCTTCAGAAAATAAGAATTTTAAAAGCTGAAATTATCTCTGCTAGAAAAGAGGAGGGAAAGCAGAATCCAGCACAAAAAGGCAAATCCTACAATGGAGATCGACGAAGTGGCTAAGCGTTAGACTTCTCAACCTTCAGACCGTTCCTACATGGACACACTCATTAAACCATCAATGCTTTTATCAAATGAGTTTGAATATGATGAAGTTTTTAATAATGTTAAAGGCATTACTCAAGATATATCGTCAGTGAGTATGTTCATTTCACCAAAGCAACAAATTCAACTGAAGAGGTCTCAAAACGTCTGTTCTGCTTCTCAGAGAAGCCAGGTCAGGGGAGATTTTAGTGGAGTCTCCTGCGAAGACAATTCAATGTCTGTAAAAAACAGACATACCGAATTGAAAGACGGACGGCAAGAACTGTGGTCTTCTCATTTGGAAAGTACACTTCCTTATATGGCTTGGAGTGATGGTATCGGCACTGAACCCCGTAGTGGTTTGATGTTTAAAACTGACAGCTATGGATTCCTGCAAGAAGTTATCTGATAGCTCAACGTTTGGTGAATTCGGAGATTAACAGCCTGCAAGTTGCTGTACTGATTCCGCAGATATGGTGACAATGGATGTCTCAAATTACGTGGAAAAACCTTTGTGGTCGGTTATAGCTGACACAATAATTGTTCCACACCGAAGCACCCATTGTCGCTGAATTTGCAGAATAAATGTTACTGACATTCAAATCAGCAGCACCATTTCGTCAGTTTCACGACGATTTAAAAAAAATACTGTCAGTTTAATACTCTCAAAGCCGGAATCTGTGTCGAAAGATGTCTGCTGGTGTTCTGATAACAATAATCAGAAAACAAGTTACCTTTTGGTACACTGTACAGAAATAATGGCAATATGTCCTGTGTTCACATTATTAAAAAATGTGCAAAATTTGCAATAACTCCTTTCAAACATATCATTCTGCTTCTAGCATTGTAGTAAAATGATACTTAGAAAATATTTGAGTCAGTTGTGATTGGAGGCTATGTACTTTATATCACAATTGATATTATATCCATTGACAAGATCACAATAATAGTATATATTGTGTGTATGCTCATGGAAAGAGTATATGTAATACATGTGTTACACTGCACATTTGCATTCATTGTGCTTGCTCGAACACTAAAAGTAGCTGCTTTGTCATGTGTCATAATGACACTTAGATTTTAACCACTTCTTTCTTTTAGCAAGTTGCACCCACACACTTTTTTCTTTCAAACCTTAGCATTCTTAATTTTACAACTACCTGCAACATGTTACTTTCTTCTCTTGTTTTTTTTCATAAGGAGAAGAAAAACTTACGTTATATGTACATACATGTAATTGCCAACAACTAAGTTTAGGATTCCACTGCTTTTGGCCTCTATGTGTCGCTAGCTGAGGCAACCAGGTTATGTGAACATCTGTGTAAAGTAGTGACGGGGATCAGAACAGCTTTCGGTCACCGTACAATCTGGTAGTCTAAGGACTATTCTTCTGAATTTGTTAATCAGTCGTAAGTTAATTGTCATTATCGGACAAGAGAAATTATGTTTGTGTACATACATTACGTTTTACTATTGATAAGATTGCAATGATACAGCTCACGTAGTGGAGCATATTTCCACACCTCTCTCAATAGAATTGTATGCACAAAACTTGATAGTTTATTCTAGCAAGAATCATTTGAATTTTAAAAGTTACTTTGAACCATTACTGGTCTTGTTAGAACGGGAAATTATGGTTTAGTTTCACAAAATAGGGAGGAGTGTAGTGAGAACGACTGCTGGATGTGGGTATTTCTCGAGGTAAACACTTCCAGTGGCTTGATTATCTCCCGTGATCTGCTCTTGTTTGAGATTAACTCTATTCTTGTCATTCATTGGAGTTACTTCGTACCGACTGGACGTCTCAATTTAGATTCCTACATATTGGTAATTCTTAACCCTTAAGTCCTCAGATTAATTTTAAAGTATTTATGGCCTTTTTCTGCTTACATAGTTATTGATGACTTGGCAGTGGTTCTACATCACTGCTGGCTGCCTATACAGGCAGCCAGCAGTGATGTAGAACCACTGCCAGGGAAAATTCAGTCTACACACAAGAGTAATAAAAAAGATTACACAAGGGAGCACCTGCTTCAATGCAATATAAAAGTGGCGGTTTGGGGCTATATGGGGGCTTAAGGGTTAAATCTGAACGTAGTGTTGCTGTTTCTTCAATGGATCAGTGGTAAATTATCTACCAAATTTACCACAGCAGTGCGGACAATTAAACACAACGATGGTTTTTACCATATGTTGTTCAACATGAGCATGTTTTCATAAATTGAAGACAGAAGAGCTGTGAATGCAAACACGCCTGTTGTCCTCATTGTAAGACTGAAAGTAATTTTTAAAAGGTCAGCAGGAAGACAGTCCAAATGACTATGTTGTCAACCCGCAGTCAAAAGGAGCTTACTCAGTATAAATACTGAAAATTGCTGATTTATTATGACGCGAAATAATCACAATCAAAGTATTCATGTTGAAGAATCTTCTGGTATAATGGAGCCTAACAAAAAAATTCTAGATCCTAGCTGCAAATGAATCAAAAAAGGTTGTCAGTACTAAATTATATAATTCTTTCTTTACAGCAACATTTTACGGCAGTGCCGACACCTGGTTGCCATTCTTTTACCGTAGTTTGTACAGTAAATGTTACAACACAAGCAGTATGAAACCTTTCCATCTACTTAACTTCGAAATGACGTTTATCCTGCGTTCTTAACTGGTAGAGCGCTGGATGCCCATATTTGGGCTTTACTCTGAAGTGTAGGTACCGTAACTTAAAGGCTACATATTCAGTCGAAGTGCTCCATATTATCTTGTAAGTGAATTTATTTTATATGTATGGATTTCCCTTGTTATAATTTATGGGAGAGTGCCTATAGGCACACACACAGGCACGCCCGTAGGCACTCTCCCATAAATTATAACAAGGCAAAGACATGTGAACAAATTTTGGTGATCAAAAATATATTCAGCACTCTACCAGTTAAAACACAATTCCCAATCGTGCTTCTGGTTCGAAGCTTAATCTTACGAAAACTAAGGGTATGTTTTTTTTTTTAAATAGCGTACTTGCTCTGATTATCCCTTTGGTATATCGTGGGCTGACAATTTAGGCATGATTGGAATTCGCTTTGGATTGTCGATTACGATGGATGATCATTTTCATTCCCACTTTGCCAAAATATCGAAGTCTTTGGGCTTCTTTAAAAGTCGTGATCTTTCCCTTTTGGGCGTGTCACTATTACTAATTGTTATGTTGCTAGCAAATTGTGGTATGTATGCTCCGTTGTCCCAATTGGTGTGTTTTATCAGAAGTTGCTGCAGTGTGCAATTTTACGGTTTGTTTGGAATGGTAAGTGTGAGCCCTTTGCTAGGTCTACTATGTACTGTTAATATACTTGCCAAAATTAGGGCTTTTAGGCTCTCTCATCTTCGAGCTCTTCTTAATCCCGAATGCGTTGCCAAGTGGAAACCCTTTGCCATATTTCTCTTTACGGTGTTTGGATCCATCTTTGACCCCTACTTTAAACATTTACCCAACGTAATGGCCAAAACCGGCCAGCGCTATTCTCAAAAATGTCCAATTAATTTTCATTATGTTTTCATTTTTTTGTATCAAAAACAAAGGTTATGACCCCTCGTTGGAACGAGCGCGTCGCACTCGTTCCAACGAGGGGTCATAACCATGTTTTTGAGACAAAAAATGAAAAAAATTAGTTATTTAAGAATTTTTTTTCAAGTGTCGTTTGCTTTTCATGTTAGGTAAAGTGTTAATTCCGCATATCCGTTGGAAACCTCACTTCTATTCAGATTCTTGGTTGGCTTTTCAGATTTTCCGTAGTTTGGCTACCTTAGATATTTTTAGTACCTTGTCCACCAGACAATATTATTCAGTAATAGTTTCTGTCTACACTGCCACCCTCGGGTTATGGTGAAGAATCGTTCTGTCGATTACTCTCTTGCATGACGTCATATTCATCATCCCTTTGTTGACCCTTTCTGTCGAGTTCATCTTTGAAAACTTCTCTATGAAATTCTTCCAGTGGGCTCGCGCCTTGTTCGATTGGGACTTTCTGGCGATGATGGGTGTGAGTTTTGTCGTCTCCCTAACGCTACTGAGACTTATCGTCATTTATTTTGTAGCTGTCCTTTGGTTCATCCTTTATGGGATCTGGTTTTCCGTTGGATCACATGTCTCGTAAAATGTGTTGTTCTTCCAAATGAGGCTACTATTTTATCCCTTGTCCTTCCTTCCGGTTGTGACCCTTTTGTTACTGTTTCTTGTCTTTGTTTTCTTACTGAGACTGTATCTGATATTTGGGGAAAGCGTAATGCTATTCGCTTTAACCGTGAACCTGCTATCCCTGTTATATTGCCTTGCTTTCTTAGTTGCTTACGTTCACGAGTCTTCCCCGGGTTCATGTTTCCTTATACTGGCTTCGTTCCCTTGATTTGTGTACCCTTCTTCACGATCAATTAGTCCTGTCTTTTTAGCTTTTCACGTGAGTAGTGTTTTTGATTTCACTTGTTTGGGGGGTAATGGATTGTTTTCTAGTCCTTTTTTCCCTTAAATATACGATAATACCATAGTGTGTTTTGATATGTTTGATATCTCAACGAGTTGAAAGTGAGTTTCAACTCGTTGAGATATCAAACATATCAAAACACACTATGGTATTGTTGTATTTATCTTATACCGACCATTTTTGTTCTTTTTTGCATTTTTAAAAGGGTTTTGGGGATGATTTCGTGTCAAAATGTCGACTCATCTGGAGTGGAGTCGACTACTTTCTCTTGTTGGGCATGAATACATGTGATGTGCCCGGAAAAGCTGTTGGTGCGTAACAAGGCTACAAATTCAAGTGAATGATAGAGTATAGTTCCCCTTAGAAAGTGGCCCTGTAACGGGGAAAACAATTACAGAAAATATACTTACGCCTCAATTCTTATGATTTATGACAAAAATATATTTGATAATCAATTTCACCAGATTTGACACAATTTATAAACAATTTTGCGAATGTCATCATTATATTATAATATAGAAAAAGACTATAGTCCGTTCTCCAATCTATATGACATAGGGGTATGTGTTATAGATACTCTATAACACATGGGCTATATCTTCAACAGGTATAAGATAAAGCGCGATACGTGCTTGGTAACGTTGTTGCGATTGTAGCTGGCATGAACTATTTTAGTGTTTTTTGTTATCATACATTTGTTCACACCTCGGTGCATCGATATCTGTGATATCTTTGTTTTATAACCGATGCCTACGTATTTAGAATAAATAAAGTTTATGAAAAAAAAAATTCCCAATCCTGTATGTACCTTATATACATACTGCTCTATTCGAACAAGTTTTTCTCACATGTAACGACTTGAGCGTTTTGATGTGCACACAGAAACGCACAATGAACAAATGCACGGGATTTCTAATTAACGCAAGCCAAACATGTAGATACAAATTAGGAATTCTAAAATGACATATCAGATTAGGAAATTTGCTCAGTCTTAAACGCTATCAATTACCAATGCAAAAATCACCAAACTATTGAAGTTGATGTAACTCCATAAATATGCCTGATGTAAACACAAAACTTGTTCGAGTGACATTTATACTTATATGCTTTAATAGAAAATATTATTTTATATTGTTTTGTTTGGCAGTACAGTTCACAGAATCATAAAGTGGATTAGGCAGGACGGTTCACGGCTGATAATTTGAAACAGAAATCAGTTTCAGGGTTACGACAAACGAATTTACTATGAAAATCCCAAGTTTGAAATTCCATAAAATTGAAATAAATATACACATATTATGTACCAAAGTGAACACTGGGGTACATAGAACATGAAAACTTACATTCTTTTGACTCACATAGTTAATGGCAGGCAAATATGGTTCATGAAAGTCTCCTGCTGCATTCGTACCAGAACTGATAATAAAATAATATTTCGCGAGAACAACTCGTAGCCTGATGTGCTTCAGATATCCAAAAACAACGCTTGGAATTCCAAACACTTCACATTGCAGCGACAGGGCTTCGGGGAGGACAATGCCAACAATGTCGGCTTCCTTCCGGGAAGAACGTCACGGTATTTGCTTACGTTTAGGTCAAGGTCATCGGAGGCAAAACACGCATAGATATCCAACGCCTTTTAAAGGGACATTGTGAGCCCAATCACCTCCGCACTGCACACCGTTGTCATATGAAAACCGCATAATTTGCATATTATGTACAAGGTGCCATGATAGATTAGAATTTCTTAGAACTCTGAAACTATTTTCCGATTACACTGGGATATCACGTGACAAACACAATTACTTCGGCATGGCATCCTGCTTGAAGAAAACAAAATCGGACAGTATTGACATTACTTCAACGCAGCCCTGTCGCCGAATCTTGAAGCGTTTGGTATTCTAGGTTTGTTCTTGGATATCTGAAGCAAATTTGGACACGAAAAATGCAAGGCCTGATTGACATTGCAAAGTTGTATTGAAAGTGATCTCCACTGATAGGTTTATTTCAATGGCTCCCTATCAGATCTAAGATACGAAGTTCCAGTATTAACTGACTAGTCTAGTTTTTTTTGTCTGTTTATCGATAAATAGACAGAACGCGATGTGTGTTTGAATCGGTGGGTGATTTACATAACGAGTTGGAATGGCGTAGTCATATTTCGCGAGAGCCTACCGCTCTCACGAAATATGACTACGCCATTCCAACTCGTTATGCAAAACACCCACCGATTCAAACACGTATTGCGTTTTGTGTTTATTCCACACCCCCATGCAATAAAATTCATTTAAATAAACAAATTTTAATTGCGATGTTTAAACCCAAAGGTGAAGAGTCTGTTATTTTTTGTTTGAAGCGGTACGGATCAAATGGATCGATAAAAAATCAAAACAACCTTCAAGGAACCAATCTGAATTACATTTGTTATCTTTTCTATTGGGCGTATTTGTTGAAATTCAGGCATATCGCTGCTTCTCTTCGGCTGGTGTCCATTCACGCCTAACCATTTGGTGGCTATTACTGATAGTAAAAATATAAGTACAAATTTGAGCGGATTTGCAAAACAGCTGGGAGAAACACAAACGATCGACAATTGTATAACGAAATTTGGAAACTTTTCGAAGTGTAACTAATGACTCGACGGGAAAGGAACTAGTCGAAACGGTGCGGGAGAAAAAAGTTCCGGTTTGTGCATCACCAGTTAAATGCAGAAACATTTATCTCATAGCGGCGATTCTCGTTAAATACAAGGGTTTAAAGTTTAATCTATTTATTTATATTTATTTATTTATTGGTGTTTAATGTCACATACTTATGCACAATGGCTAATCGTGACCGTGACAGTTTTACGGGTGGAGGAAGCCGGAGTACCCGGAGAGAACCACCGAGCAACAACGAGCAGCTGTTAGCTCCCCGTCATCGTAACTCTGAACTCTGCACCGCAGCACAGGCAGGGTTAGATTGGTTGAAGACATGCGGCCCATCGACGCGCAGTACGCCTTAGTGCACAGCGTCATCGCGCCCCAATGTATGCAGTCGGGGGTAGGGTTAAGTGCCTTGCCCAAGGACCCAACACGGAGGCGCGATTCAGTCGCTGAAATGGTCACCCATCCAACTACTAACCGCGCTCGACGTTTCATAACTTTGGTGATCTGACGAGAACCGGTTAACGCGACGCTACCGCGCCCCTCTTAAAGTTTAATGGATGTGTAATAAAATGTACTTGTTGATATGGTAGAATTTTTATGGAGCAGTTTATTAGTTGAAAACGTAAAATATGTTGCTTTATCATATGACTCGTCCGTTTTGTTCACTTTAAAACATTTGATATTTTGTTTTCAAATTAATCAGTGATAAATAAAGCCTTCCGTCAGTTTCATTGGTCAATTTCAAAACTAGACAATTTGATTGGCTGAACAAAATACAACTGGGCCAAATTTTCATAGTTTGCATAATTAGAGTTGGGAGCTTTCATTGGTTAATTTCAAAACTGGACAATTTGATTGGCTAAACAAAATGCAACTGGGTCACATTTGCATAATTCCAGTAGGGAAAATTTACGTTATTTGTCCTATTTAGGGTGGGTTATATTGTATTAATCTTTTACCTACAAGAAAAACGCCATTCATTTTTTTTATATTTTTACTTTTTGCTTCCAAAACATAGGTTATGACCCCTCTTTGGAACGAGCTCGACGAGCTCGTTCCAATGAAGGGGTCATAACCTATGTTTTGGAAGCAAAAAAATGAAAGTTTTTAGTTACACGAGGATGTTTTTTCCAAGTGCCGTCTGCAACTCAAGTTAGGTGATGGGTTAAAAAGTCATATTATGTGGCTAATTTGTGCATGTGTGTGTCATATGATAAATAGAATATGAAATGAGTGTTTTTCTCATATAATATTTGTGAAACTCGTCCGAATTTTCCGTTTGGGCTCGCCAGAGGCTCGCCAAAACAGAAAATTCTTAGACTCGTTTCATAAATATTATATGAGAAAAACACTCATTCCATATCCTCTATTTATTTAGCAGTAGTTAATCTGATAATCGTTTTAATCATTTTGTAGGAATACTGTAACAAGATCTAAAATCAAACCGTTTAAAAAATCAAACGATTTAATCAAGTTTACAAGAGATACAATTTACAACTCTTAGTTGTGTTTTTGCTGTTATCTGTTCAAACATTACAGGGTGTCATCGCTGCATAGTAGTGTCTGATAATGTGCTCACGATTAACTAGATTTCAGGTCTAAGTGTGCATTTATAACACACTAGCAGGGTTACCCGGCGTTGCACGCAAAATTGTAGGGGACATATGAAAAGTACCCCCCCCCCCCAAAAAAAAAAAATAAAAAAATAAGGGCAGCGTATTTTTCGACCCAGCCCGCCCTACGGGTGGCACACTCGGCCCCGCACTCCGGCCTGGGCTTTCGATCCCGTCACTTTTTAAACCGCTACCATTAGATTCCTGGTAAAAAGTTACCCCTAGTAGATTCCTTTGAGGACCTATATCGGTGAAATCCATCAATTTTGCCCCTCCCCACCCCCACCCCCGCCACTTATTTTTAAACACCACCATTAGATTCCTGATAAAAAGTTACCCCTAGTAGACCCCTTTGAAGACCTATATTGGTGAAAGAAAATTTGGTCATAACTTTCGGTGCCCCTCCCTGCCCCACCCCACCCCGCACACTTTTTTAAACCTGACGAGGACCTCCGCCATAAAAAGTACCCCTGGTAGACCCATTTTGGGCACTCTGGATGGTCCCATATTCATTTCTATAGCGGACAGACAGACAGACAGACAGACAGACAGACAGACAGACAGACAGACAGACAGACATTCTAAAATATAGTATAGATTAATATTATAGAAATGCGCCTATGGTGCAATTGGACAACATGCATGTAATCAACTGGCTATTTTAGACTTTCTTCGTGGGAATCCCAGGAAGTGTAGCAATTCTTCTTTACCATGGTAAACAAGTTGTGTTTTTCTGATGAGATTGGCCCCAGTCACCTGAAATAGGCAGAGAACTGTACAAGCCAAAATAAGTTGTAGGATAACCGCTATTAACTATATATCTTTCTCTTCATACACCGATAAGAACAGAATTTCCAGAAAATGAGGTCAGATTCTTATCAGTGCAGGAGCAACAGTACACTTAGTTTTTTGCGGTTATGCTACAACTTATTTTGACCTTTACTGTAGGTGTAAACGATCGTCTAAACTTGACTTTATTCCTTTATTACGGTTACATTTAGCCATAGCTGCAGAAAAGTGACCGTAGACAACAAAAAGTAAATAATAGACTTTAAATTTATGTTGCTGTCAAAATATAGTCTGATTTTGAACATTACAGTGAACACAAATAAATAAACACGTGTATGATAAAGAATCTAAATAAGGCCACACAAAGTAGATCTTCTGTTTCTCAGGCCATTATTTGTAAAATTGCATGCGGGCGGGCGGTTTTTTATTTTATATTTTATTTCAGTAATTACTTCTTTGCCATCAAAAGTTCATGTTCTTGGTTCAAGTTTTAGACCTCATAATCTATAGAATAGCATGGGTGGTGATGTATTTCATCCCTTGAGTGCAAGAAGGCTTTGAAATGCTAAAGCATTGCAAAGCCTTCTTGCACTCAAGGGACAAATTCATCAATTTTTTTAACTTGGGTAAAAAATATGAGACATAAACCATTTAATTTTTATTTTTTTCAAGTTTAAATTGGTTATAAAAAGAGAGCATGCGGCAGCCAAAAGGACCATGCGGGAGGGCCTGAGAAACAGATTTTTTATTTTTTTAGGCCTAACCCTTGTAATTTACTTTTATTTTCCAATAGTTTTTAGCATATTAAGTCTTAAAAGACATTCACGAAACCTGTGCTGCCATGACACCAATATGCTTTTCTTTACAGTTAATCTCTTTCTATAAAATTTAGATCCACTGAAATATTAAGGAAAACCTAATCTATTTTTGTCTTGCAGCTTTTGTGAAATGGAAAGTTCCATGTCTCATCTCGAGTGATATGACTGATGTATCAAATCAAGGGCTGTTTGTTCTCTGCTCTGTTCAAGAGAAAAAATAGATCCTTGTCTAACAAAATTTTGACATCAGATGTTTTATAGCCTGTGCAGTACGTGTAGACTGCATTGTTAGTAAACACTTGTGAGGTTCAGTTTCCACCCCCCCCCCCAAAAAAAAGCACCCAGCGCGCTTTCAGTTAATAGGTCCCTGTATTCATTTGTGTTTTTTACGTGTATTCTCCATTTCAATTTTTTATCAGGTGACTTGTTCACCCCATCAGTGTTTTTAGTAGCAATACACGCAGCATGTACGGAGTTTATTAATTTATTTATTGGTATTGAAGGTCACATACTTGACAGTGACAGTTTTACGGGTGGAGGAAGCCAGAGTACCCGGAGAGAACCACCGAGCAACGACGAGCAGCTGCCAGCTCCCCAACATCCGCACTGCAGCACGGGCAGGGTTAGATTAGACTGCACCATCGACATGCAGTACGCCTTAGTACACGGCGTCGTCGTGCTCCCATGTGGACAATCGGGGTTAAGTGCCTTCCCCAAGGACACAACGCGGGAGTCCGAATCGATCGCTCAGACGGTCACCCATCCGAGGACTAACCGGGCTCGATGTTGCTTAACTTCGGTAATCTGACAAGAACCGGCTACCGCAACGCCACCGCGTCCCCAGCATGTACTGTACATATCAATGTATGTATGAGATCATGGATGTGATGTACATTTCAAAGTCCAGCATCTTGGTCGGAAGTTGTCAGACTGTCAGTATGGACTTTTAGGTACTAATTCAAAAGGTGCATGTTCACTTCTGTAAAAAAAAGTTCTCCGATGCTGATAAAATTGGGCGCAGTAGTCAGTGTCTGCGTGCAAATCAACTAAATCGGACAGCAATGATAAAATGATTGAATGAACTTGATCTGGTTGTGTGGTCGTTATTATACCCATTGATGATCATCAGGCCTGGCATTCTTTAGGAATGCGGCGTGCTGCACACCCACTGCACGCCAAGAATAAATGAGGGCAATTTTTTGCACCCCTTGATTTTCGGGAATCATTTCGTCCCCTGAGTTCCAATGTGTTCTATGTGCCTACTGGCACATAGAACACATTGGAACTCAGGGAACGATTTGTCAATGTTGCATTGATTTGCAATAATTCATGACCCATTCTGTGTCGCATTTCAATACATTTTGAGGGTAGAAGAGTCGCTTAAGAATTGGATAAAACATTTTGAATAATGAGAAGATGTGTGTGTCAATTTTTCCACTATGTAGCTGAACGTAGTACTATTTTTCAGTCACAATATGAATACCTTCAATTGAATAAAACCACAATAGCATACAAGTTTTTGCATTGAAAATTTCAGGTGCAATTGCACTCGCAAGCAATCTGAGGAGGGCAAGTGTTTTGCACTCCTAGATTTTCTACATTTCCAGGCCGATGATCATGGATGTAAATGACTAAAACCCAAATTAAATATCTTTCAAAATGGGCGGAAGCCGCATGTTTGAATTGCCATATGCTCCGTAATGTACAAATTATCACCTTCCTTTCAACTTTATTTTCAGGATCTAACACGGATGTCTTGTTACATAAAACAGGTTTCATTGAACACTTTTGTTATTTGGTTCCAAAATTATGCATCATTTACTATCAACCTTCATTAATAAGTACTCCTTGTAACTCAGATAAATTTATTGTCTCTGATTTATTTTTTTAAAAATGGCCATTTCACTCAGAAGTTCATTTTCAATGTTTACCTCTTTGAACCCTAATGTCATCTTCCATATCAGGTCAATATCATCAATTGATAGAATCCATATTCATTATTTGGGGTAGACCAATTAATATTTTCAACGAGCGGCCTCAAGGCTGCTCGTTGAAAATATTGATTGGACCACTCCCATATTCACCGGGCAACCATTTACTAATGAAATTAGGGAGTAATCATTATGGTGACCTGAAAGGTAAAGCTTGAGCTAACACAAAACTCCATGGTCAGAGTGTTAATTTATTTCTGTTGTTTTGTTTTGTTAATATTTCATAGATTTTGAGGGGAGTTTATTAGTTCACAGTTACAACCCACCCGAGAGTAGACATATACTGCACATGGGGTACCAAAACGATAAAAATTTGGATTCCCCCTCTGAAAGCTGTCGAAACAATTTACAGTACGTGGAGAGTGGATTGTAATTAAATCACCTGGGGAGTGGAGTTGACACCCACAATATTATTTTCAAAATCTGTACATGTGGACAAAAAACACAAACAACGTTTCAGCCAATGGACCTCTGGGGACAACCCGGAGGTCCATTGGCTGGAACTTTGCTGCTTGTGCTTCTTATGCTTTGCAACAAATTTGCTATTATTACTCGAGTGGAATATCCACTCTGCGGGTGATTTAGTGATAATACACTCTCCACATACTGTATCACTGTCGAAAAAATTCGCTCCCCCATTCGCCCCACCACCCCGTCGGAAAACTATCTACACCCCGGAAGAAATGTGTATCTACTTCCCAAAACATTGCTATTTTGACGCACTGGATAGTTTATCAAAAACTATTTTACAGAATTTAAAACGTACTTTTCTGCATTCAAACCAGTTTCAATAACAATAATAAAAAAAACACTACAAAATACAAACTAAAACATCTGAAAAACCAAGTGAAATAAAAACAAAAATAATAAGAATGAAATATTCAACCAGAGCATTTATTGTTAAGGCACTCAAGTTTTTATTTTAAGTTTGTAAAATTGTCGCCTCGTCCTCGAAAAGCTTCACACGTCAGTGACGTGAGGTGAGACTCATTTCAGACAGATGTGATATGGACTCGGAAAAGTTGACTTGAGAGCCAGATATAATAAGTAAACTACAGCGGTGTTGATGGGCTATTCATTTTTAGGGTCGTCAAATAATAAATCCCACAACACTGCTAGAATTTTCTTTTGTTATTTTGTAGATTTCCGTGTTGCGGATGGTATTTTTGTAATGACCATTTTTGGTCCTGATTATGTGATAAAATGATATTATACTAATATGAATCCACTTATTTTAAACACTCTGTTAGTGAAGATTTAAATTATTAGCGCAAAGCCACATGTTCTCTGTTGATGGGTTACTTTAAGCAAAGTACAGTTTTCATTTCGTCCCATGAGTTCTAATGTGTTCTATGTGCCAGTAGGCACATAGAACACATTAGAACTCAGGGGACGATTTGTCAAGCCTGCACGGGTTCCTGAATACGGCAGCATCTGACTGCTATCAAAGAAAAAAATTCTTTAATCGAAAGCAAAAACAAAACAAACAAATAAATATATAAGGTGAAAAAAAGAGGAAAATACATGATTTTTTTTTCGCCATCTAAAAAAAGAATTACTTCATTCAAAAAAAAAATAAAAAATTTAAAAATGAAATAAGTAAATAAATATACTACTCAGAAAAGTAGGGGTATCCAAACTGATGTTGATATTTTCGGAAAATGGTATTGGATAAGCTTGATTGGACACATCAAAATGTTACCAAGTTCAGTGTGGATTATGAATGTCAGCGGCCCACGAAAACTCGTGCAGGTTTTTCGCACGGGTGCCGCATTAATGTCTGTGGGGTACGTTTTGAAATTTTCATTTGTACTGGACGGGCTTTTTCGGATGTCTCATTGTTCTTTTCTTGGTATAAACTCGTTCATCAATAGTTTCTGGTCGAACCGTAACTTTTGAGGTGTGTGAAGACTGGCACGTGACGAGCGTTTACGTATCGTTGGCATGTTGGAAGCTGGCAACAGACAGACTGCAGTGGCTCAAATTCTCAGCATTACTCAATCGGTGATTAGCAGGTTGTGATCGCGCTACCGCCAGACAGGTAATGTTGATGACAGTGGTCGATCAGGTCGTCTAAGGGCGACATCTGCTAACCAGGATCGTTTCATCCGAACCACAGCATTACGTAACCGCCATCAAAGTACCTCAGAAATTGGACAGCAGCTACACCGAGCTACAGATGTGCGAATCAGTGTCAGACTATCCGAAATCGCCTACACAACTGGAATTTGTACGCTCGACGACCTCGAATAATTCCACGTTTGTCTGAACGAAACATCACAGCAAGGCGCAATTGGTGTGGAGCACGACAGCACTGACCACTCGTCGGTGGGGCAACGTCATGTTTTCCGATGAATCTAGGTTCACTCTCGACATTCACGACAGGCGAAACAAAGTGTGGAGGCGGTGGAACGAACGATACCATGACGCAACCGTTAGGCAGCTAGATCGTTTTGGTGGCGGATCGGTTATGGTGTGGGGAGGCATAACCATGTCAAGCAAAACAGCATTACATGTCATCCAAGGACGTGTCACAAAGCAGTACTGCGAAATAATATTTCTTTGAATAGAAATAAAATGAGAGTGAAATGTATCATTTCCCAGGCTCTATTCATACCAGTATTTATCATATGACTCGTCCGTTTTGTTCACTTTAAAACATTTGATATTTTGATTTCATATTAATCAGTGATAAATAAAGCCTTCCATCAATTTCATTGGTCAATTTCAAAACTAGACAATTTGATTAGCTGAACAAAATAGAACTGGGCCACATTTTCATAATTTGCATAATTAGAGTTGGGTGCTTTCATTGGTCAATTTCAAAACTGGACAATTTGATTGGCTAAACAAAATACAACCGGGTCATATTGGCATAATTTCAGTAGGGAGAATTTACGTTATCTGTCCTACTTAGGGTGGGTTATATTGTATTAATCTTTTTCCTACAAGAAAAACGCCATTCATTTTTTTTATATTTTCACTTTTGCTTCCAAAACATAGGTTATGACCCCTCATTGGAACGAGCTCAACGAGGTCGTTCCAATGAGGGGTCATAACCTATGTTTTTGAAGCAAAAAATGAAAATTTTCAGTTATACGAGGATGTTTTTTCCAAGTGGCGTCTGCAACTCAAGTTAGGTGATGGGTTAAAAAGTCATACTAAGTGGCTAATTTATGCGTGTGTGTGTCATATGGTAAATAGAATATGAAATGAGTGTTTTTCTCATATAATATTTATGAAACTTGTCCGAATTTTCCGTTTGGGCTCGCCAGAGGCTCGCCAAAACGGAAAATTCTTAAGACTCGTTTCATAAATATTATATGAGAAAAACACTCATTCCATATCCTCTATATATCCGCTCGAACAAGTTTGTCTTTACATCGGCCATATGTATTGAGCTGGATCAACTTCAATAGTTTAATGATTTTTACTTTTGTAATTGATAGCATTTAAAAGATTTAGCAAATTTCCTAATTTGAAAGATTACTTTGTATCTTCATTTTCTGCTTGCGTTACTCGAAAATCCCGTACATTCTTTCATTGTGCGTTTCTGTTTTCACATCAAAACTCTCATGTCGTTACATATTGTGAGAAAAACGTGTTCGAATAGTGTAGAAATGGGAAATATACCGAAAAACCGAACCGATACCGTTATCATGGGCATGCCGAAAAACCGAAAAAAATCGCCAATTAATTTGCATTATTTTTTTCATTTTTTTTTCTCAAAAACACAGGTTATGACCCCTCGAGCTCGTTCCAATGAGGTGTCATAACCTATGTTTTTGAGACAAAAAATGAAAAAAATAGTTATACAAGTGTCGTCTGCTTTTCGTGTTAGGTAAAGGGTTAAACTGTGGTAAAAGAATGGCAATCAGGTGTTGGCCCTACCGCAAAATGTTGCAGTAAAGAATCATAGCAATGGCAACCATTTTACTTCACTTGCAGCTAGGATTTAGAATTTTTCTTTGGATTCATTATACCAGAAGGTTCTTCAATATGAATATTTCAATTGTGATAATTTCGCGACAAAATATTATGGCAATATACAGTATTTAGTATAGGTTACAGCATAGAAAACGAGTGATATTGAATATACAATCGCGAGAGTTAGTTAACGAGGACTTGTCCGAGTAACTAGCTCGAGCGATTGTATGTTCAATATCACGAGTTTTTGTGCTGTAACCGACTTGTCACATTGATGTTTGCACAATCAAAACACGAACAATCAAACACTCCACTGAACCCTTGTCTGACACGTGT
The DNA here is from genome assembly GCA_031216915.1 of Pictodentalium vernedei. Classification (NCBI taxonomy): domain Eukaryota; kingdom Metazoa; phylum Mollusca; class Scaphopoda; order Dentaliida; family Dentaliidae; genus Pictodentalium; species Pictodentalium vernedei. The sequence goes on along the minus strand of CM062294.1, from coordinate 523,062,981 downwards.
CCATTCCCGTTTAATTAGTTAATTTCTTAAGCCAAACTTGCAGGACACATGAAGATTGATGGAAAGCAAGTGATATTACTTCATTTTTTCCGTTTCGTCATTGCGCTCAAAAGGTTGAGCGAGAAATTAAACGTTCCATTTATCATTTACACTCGGGTGTGGATTTCTTTCTTTAACTCTTTCAATAAAATCAAAAGTCAGATAAATTCTCGTTTCTCTGTTCAAAACATTTTAGCACAGGTGCCCTTAATCTTTCCTCTCGGCTGTGTTTGTATTAGAACTGACAGGTTACACAATCACTGTCTATTGTTCCTTGATTGGTAAAAGTGTGGCGATATATGTTGAATATCACACATGCTCTAACCAACTCTTCGAAATATATCACACACTTTTAACAAAGGCGTGACGTCATAACTATGTGACAAGACTGGGTAAGCTCCCTTTGACCGCGGTTTGACTGCAAAGTCATATGGAGTGTCTTCCTGCTGTCCTCATTGTGAGACTAAAAGTAATTAAAAGTACTTTTAATTACTTTTAGTCTTACAATGAGGACAACAGGCGTGTTTGCATTCACAGCGTTGTCAGTGGCGTAGCGGAAAATTTTGTGCCCCCCCCCCCCCCCGCGAGATAGAGACGGGGGCCCTTTCATAATGGTGGTTGCCTTTAAAACGGGAGCAAATTTAGAGTTGTTACCGTGCACAGCATTCAGGATTTCACGTAGAACATACGCCGTAAATTAAATGAAGGTATAGCCTATAGGATCGATTCTAAAAGTACGACTCTGTAGATTTTTTCATTACATGTTTTAAGTTTCACCCCCACCATCCAACGATACACACATGCACGCTCAACATGTGTGACCTGAGAGGCACCATGTATGTATATTGTTCATTTCTCACCCCTATGAGTTACAATGATGTAGCGTTCACTTAACCCTTTACCTAACCTGAAAAGCAGACGACACTTGCAAAAATAATTCTTGAATAACTATTTTTTTTCATTTTTTGTCTCAAAAACATAGGTTATGACCCCTCGTTGGAACGAGCTCGACGAGCTCGTTCCAACAAGGGGTCATAACCTATGTTTTTGAGACAAAAAATGAAAAAAATAATGAAAATTAATTGGCGACTTTTGAGAATAGCGCTGGCTGGTTTTGGCCGTTACGTTAGGTAAAGGGTTAAAAGAATAATACATAGACTACAAAGAGTACGTCATGTGAAAGTGAGAGTTTGATATCATGTGTATTTGGTACACAGTCTCTCTCTCTCTCTCTCTCTCTCTCTCTCTCTCTCTCTCTCTCTCTCTCTCTCTCTCTCTCTCTCTCTCTCTCTCTCTCTCTCTCTCTCTCTCTCTCTTTCCCTCTTTCCTCCAGCGTTGGGACGTCCTTCAAGACGGGGGCCCCCCTTCTAGCACCCCCTCCCCGGTTACCGCAACGCCACACCCCCCCACCCCGACAGTTATAACTTATCAAAACACAATAAACAAAGATTAGTAATATTGTTCCTTGTGTAATGTTTCCCTCCCGATAGGTTTCGGCCATCAACTGATACAGTGTGTTATTAGCTGAGAACAAGACGTGCAGAAAATGCTCTCTGAAATGTGAGATGTAAAGCGCGTGTATTCGTTCCAGTTCCAGAGAGAAATTTGGAAAGTGTATCAGTGAATATTTACTGGTAAATAAGTTTTCAGTTACTGGTGAAATAGGGAGTGGTAACCAATCCCTGGGGTAGAAGTCTTCTAAAGTGGGAAGTGTTGGTGTAACAAATTGGTTAACTATACTTATACTCGTGTCGCAGTCCTCATAGAACGAAAATGCTGAAAGTACCTCAATTGGTAAAGTGCTGAATTATTTTTCAAAGGTGATTGTATTAAAGTTTCTTTTGCTACTATCAATGGGCCTTGGTTCAGCACGATTTTGTTCAGAAAGAATTTATTTGTTACAATTTATTGGAGAGTGCCTGTTGGCAACCTCCAATAAACTGTAACAAAACAATTATATATAAATATTTTTGTCCTACTCGTGAGAAACATCAATCTAATGCATACAGTTCAAAGCCACTATAATGGCTTTTGGCACTTTTCAATAGAGCCATGATAGTGGCTTCTGGATCTCTACCAGTTAAATAAATAAATTCGACCAGGTGGTATAATTTGTCCAATAGCTTCCGCGTCTACTCAAAGCCGTTTACAATGGACACATGCAGTAATGGGCGATTCGCGGATGTTTCACCGGGTGGTGTATCACGTGGACTATATTTCTTCGGATGTTCACAAACATTTTATCACCCAGCCCTAAGAGGTTTTAGGGTTAATTTATTACTGGTCATTCTGGGGGAGATGTTTGTTATTTCATATGTTCACTAAATGTAGTAAAGTCATACATTAACGTTTTACCCAACGTAACGGAAAAAAACGGCCAACGCTATTCACAAAATCATCTTTCAATTTTCATTTGTTGTTTCAAAAACATAGATGATGACCCCCTCGTTGGAACGAGCTCATTGAGCTCGTTCCAACGAGGGGGAATCAGCTGTGTTTTTGACGCACAAAATGAAAAAAAACAGTTCTTCGAGAATTTTGTTTGCAAATGACGTCTGTTTTTCGTGTTAGGTAAAGGGTCAAGCAAACAGTTTTAGTACTAATTTGAAAGAGTAAATAGGCGTGGCATTCTGAAAAATGCAGGAGGGCAAAAAATCGCTCTCCTCAATCAGCTTAGGAGAGCAATTAGCTTTACACAGCATTTTAAGTATCCAGTTGAACGAACTCATTGAAACTGAAACCAGTGATTTTATTAACTTTACTAAGGTAAAGCGAAATCTCTTAGACATCTAGATGTCTCACTCAACAACCGAACACACACTTGACAAGACCTGTGTGTGTACCCAGACCTGTTGTCCAAGAAAGTCATACGCCCAAGGGGGGTTGAAGGTGGTAGTGGTAGGCATATGACTTTCTTGGACAACAGGTCTGCTTGAATCTACAGTCACATCCTGGTGCAAGTGCTTCAAGTGACAGGATAGTAGTAATGGTAGTATATTATAGTGTCAATATTCCTTGAATAATTACCCATCAAACTGTGATGTCAGTTGTTGAACTTGAAACTGACAGAAAAAAAAATATTGCTGTGACCCATTTTGCTTCAAATGATTGCAACTGTGTTTGGGTATGGTTGCAGCCATTACCTTTTACCACTAAACCACTTTCAAAATGAAATTACGTGATGTTATGCGACTTCGAAGTTAAATTACATTTTTGCTTTACAACAAAAATTTAATGTGAGCATAATACATGTAATCTCAATCATCCCAGACCAAAATATTTAGGAGGGCAATTTTTCGCTCTCCTTAATTCTTTCAGGAGGGCAGTAGGAGAGCTAAAAAATCGCTCTCCTGAAATTGCCAAGCCTGAGTAAAGGGATTTATTTTGGGTCAAGACGTTTCGGATTCGACCCAGTGGTTTAATGAGCGAATAAAGATGTTCAAAGTTCATTCAAATTTGAAAATCAAAAACGTCAATGTTTACAGAATTTGTATAGTAAATGTTTGTTTAGTTTTGTTTATTTGAGGGGTAAACCGGAGATACATCTTAAACCCGATCAATGACATCACTTTTGTCGTAGAATATGTCAATCTAGATATCCAGAATAGGCACAAATCGATTCCGCTGACAATGTCCAAACATTGACCGTTTTATATGTCGACCTGGATGTCCACATACAGTTAACCTCAAAAGTCCATAATGCCTTTTTTTCTTAAAGTAAAGTAAGACGATAAAATAAACACAGATTTGGTTCGGTTAGATTAGCTACTATATCCCGGACTATTTTTTTAAATATATTCATTCATATCAAAGCATGCCTGTCCTGAAACACCCATAGTTAACAGTACTCAAATTATGCTTACTTTAGTTGCAAAAGAATTTCTGACCTGGGCTGTAATATCCACCAGCTGCATGCAAGAAGTTAAGGTACTACTAAATCAAACCACTAATACAAAGATAGTATGTGCATTTTACTGGAGACATAAATGATCTGTGGTGAGTCTCTACAACTACATGTTTATTTATCCACAAATATATTTCAAAGAAGACATTAGTTCTTGAGCTACTATCTTCACTGACAAATATCCAAGGAAGTTATGATGGAGTTGGAATATTTAATTGGGACACTTGAACCATCAGAGTAGAGACAAGTCGGGTTTACACCCCGCCCCGAACGCCCCCTTCCCTTCGTGAAACCCCTGCTTAAACCAAAATCCCACAACAGTTGACTAAATAGGTTTAAAAAAGTGTTTCATATAGGGCCTCAAGTTACGTTATTAACCCTTTGAACTCTGGTGGTATCTTCCATGCCAGTTCAATGGCAGCAATTAGAAGAGTCCATATTCATTATTTGGGGTAGACCAATCAATATTTTCAACGTGCAGCCTCTGTAGACTAATCAATATTTTCAACGTGCAGCCCAGAGGCTGCACGTTGAAAATATTGATTGGTCTCAGGGGTTGGACGTTGAAAATATTGATTGGTCTACCCCGCACATATACTGAAAAGCCATCCTATATAATGACGTTATGCCGTATCATGCTCCTGGTCGGAAATTTATTTATTTATTTATTTATTGGTGTTTAAGGTCACATATTTATGCACAATGGCTAATCATGACCTCGACAGTTTTACGGGTGGAGGAAGCCGGAGTACCCGGAGAGAACCACCGAGCAACGGCGAGCAACTGTCAGCTCCCCAACATACGAACTCCACACAAGCAGGGTTAGCAAGGGTTGAAGACAAGTGCACCATCGACGTGCAGTACGCCTTAGTACACAACGCCACCTTGCCCCCACGCGGGCAATGGAGATGAAGTGTCTTGCCCAAGGACACAACGCGGTTGCCGCAGGTGGGATTCGAACTGTGGACCTCTCGGCTTGCAGCCTGCACCTCTACCTACTGAGCCACCGCGCTCCCTCCTGGTCGGAAAAGCGGCCGCAAGGGTTCAAAGGGTTAAAAAATAATGCGTCGTTAAGCATAGCGTCCACTCCAAAAAAATAGTCCACAATGAAGCAGAGATTTTAAGTATTCAGTAACAGGCTGAAACAAAATGTCCAAAAGTCTTTACATTTTGTCTCTAGACGAAACGTAAACATACTATCAGAGGTCATGGTTCAAGTTTCGAGCAAGAATACAACTGTGTGACTGTAATTACATCCGGAATGTTATAGATCAATAGAACATTACCACTTATTGTATAAATAGACCGTGGACTGGTTATACCCCGCATCACCCACCGCGGAGAAATGTTCAGGGTGCTGTTTTTCAAATATTCTGATATATTCTCCACAAAATCATGGGTGTTTGCCAGTTGGCAAAGGTAGCGGTCTTACTTTGCAGGCACTCATGAGAATTGATTAAAAAGAGAGGAAATATATGACCTACCCCAAGCTGGGCAAACATCTCGATGATGGGGGGCATGTGGCATGTTGGATAGAAGGAAGCTCCAGTTTGCCGATTATTCAAGGGTGGGGATGCCACTGCGGATATATTGGGAAACAGTCCCTTCGTGGGACGTGGAGGAGTAAAAAGGGTAGAGTGTGGGTTAAATTTATTACTTGTTTTTTAAAGAAAAATGTTTATAATGTCGCGGGTGCATCTTTTCAACATAACGCCACGGGGTTCACTGTTTGGCAGGAGAGGCACTCTCACTTGTTCGTGAGGGTAAGAAGTGACAGGAAACTTTCCATGAATACCCAAACAGCAAATACGCAACACCATATTACCCAAATCGTTAGACACTGCAAGCTATCCAAACTCTAGCTTAGCGAGAGTTTGGATAGGTTGCAGTGTCTAATGATTTGGGTAATATGGTGTTGCGTATTTGCTGTTTGGTCAAACAATGGTGTATTTATACGACGGGTGTTCTTTGTTTGACACTCTCGGTTTGTTTGTTTTTCGGACGTATTTTTTGCTATAACTGGTATGTTATTGTTTACAGCAGTTTTTACGCATGATAGTCAGGCGGTTTGATTTTTCAATTAGGGATCGTGGAGCTGACTGCTGTGCAAGGCAACGTTGGGGTTGTGGTATTAATTTTGGGGTTTTCTTGGTTTCTATTGTAGTCAGGGTTTCGTTCTTTAACGTGCTTTGGAAGGTTGAAGAAAGATGGCGGTTAACTTTTTTGGGGTCGCTGTGATCGTGGTATATTACATCGGGTGGCTTGTTATTTACTATTGGCGAGGGATTGATGGTGAATTTGGTTGACTGGAAAGTTACTTCGCTTAAATGTTTAGAGGAGGATGTCGACGGGATGTTGGGTATTTCAGTGAACAAGATATTATTCTCCAGGGTGAAGTGTATGTCGGTGTCAACATATGGGTGAGGGTGGAGTAGTTTGTTGGGCGCGGTCATGGTTGGGTTTATGTCCTCATGGTTGGTCATCCTGGGGGTCACCTGGCTAGAGATCAACAGTAAATACATTGTAGCTCAATTGATATTTTGGAATGGCGGTTTATTGGTCATTATTAGTATGTGTATCCCTTACAGTGCTTGTTGCCGTGAGGGTAAAGGGTCAACAATGTTCCGGTTTCTGACCTGGTCTGACCTGGTGAGAGAATGAAGTCAATCAGCATTTTATCGTTGACTGGGTGTCTTGCCGTAGAAAAGCTCACAAATAGCACGTCAATCTGCGCGTTAATCTACGCGTTATGACCATAGTAAGTCTATCAAATTCTGTACATTTGGCCTGTGCACAAGCAATGTTTCAGCCAATGGATCTCCGGGTAACCCGAGGTCCATTGGCAGAAACATTGCTTGTGTTTGCTATGAGTAACCAGGAGAACCTGCCGTGCTTTGGATATATCATTCGATATGGCAAATGCGCGCAAGTCCTGCGCGCTATTAAGCCTAGATAAGCGCACAGTTCGTGACAAGACTTTTAGTTTTAACTGTATAGTGCTTGCTGACGTTGAGGGTAAAGGGTCAACAATGTTCCGGTTACTTATCTAAGCTGGTGAGAGAATGAAGTCAGTCAGGATTATCGTTGACTGGGTGTCATGCCGTAGTGGGTTAAGGGGTGGCGGTAATGGATACAGAGGGAGCAACAATTTGTTCAGAGACTATAGGGTTCGAGTTCGGATTTCCTTTCTTGAGGGCTCAGGGTTGTAGGGCGAGAGTTGGAGGCGTCGGTGGGCATTGTCGCAGGATTTAGTTATATGGTCGGGTTTCATTTTGGGCGTCCAACTGGGAGAATGGCTCCTGGGGGTCGGGAGACTGATGTGTATTACTTTCGGTTCCTTTGGTTGTTAGTCGCCTTATATTTGGCTACGTGCTTGTTTATGAACTGGGACAGGCTTTTATCTTACAATCAACATATATTTTGTCTGTATTAACTCCGCAACTGTCGTGTATCCGACTCCCTGATACAGATGTTTGTATCAGGGGGTCGGATAGAAGCACGTTCCTTTCGCGTGAGTTCCATTTTTTTTTCTTTTTGTTCATCAGTACGAATAAATATAGTTCGTTTATATTCGTCTACATTCTTGTATCCGAGTCTCGCTCCGGGCTCTAAGGGTAGATCACGACTCGTCTTCAACTCGTCGTGATCTGCCCTTAGAACCTGGATCTCGATTCGGATACATATTTTGTACATCCACATAATGGTAATAATCTCCATGTCTTAAACATTTGAAGAAATGTTTTTTTTTTTTATTTTGTGTTTAGGTCCCTGCTGGTGTCAGGATCAGGATAAATTATCGAAACTGGGTAACGTTTACACGTAATTGTTGTTCAAGTAATGTGTCAAGCGTTGGTCAGTATGGAACTATATACAGTCTATGTTTCGAGAGAGATTGTGTTGGAGTTTCAGGGTATGGTCAGCTAGGGTCTGTAAATGGTTCAAGGGTGGATGATAGATTACATTAAGAACAACATTTGTCAGATTATATCGTTCATAATTCTGGGAATGGGATAAAGCGCGGACTACTTTCTACAAGTGGGATCTGGTATTAATTAAATGCCGTCTTAGACGGTTGCTAGTAATTGGAATGAGCGTATCCATTTGGGGAAATTATCACTGGCGTTTTTAATATGTAAAGTAATATCCGCATGGAGGTTAACCCTTTGATACTTTTGTTCGTCTTATGACGTACGAAATCAAACAGCGCGTTGATACTTTATGGTCATTTGTTTTGTTATTATTTTTCGATTTTTTCCTGTTTTCTCCCGAATAGTGCTCAGCGACAACCGTTGAGCCAAATGTTATCGCAGATTAAAATACAAATATAATCCTACTGTCAAGACTTCTTAATTGGTTGAGTGCTAGAAGTCACCATCAAGGCTTTCAAAAAATGAGGATACCAGAGAAAAGCCAACACTTTCCTTGCTTTTATTTCATATTCAGTTAAACACAAATAGTATTTTGTTCATATAAATTTGTTTTATTGAAAATTATTGGAGAGTGCATGAGGGCACTCTCCAATAATTTGTAATAGCGCGCGCAAAAGCAGCCCGAAGGGCTGCTTTGAAGCAAGCCTAATAGACAACGTGTACGTGAAAATGGAAAAACCAAGGAATGCTATGCCATCCAATCTAAACCGGAAACCGGAAGTAAAAACATGGGGAACCCCAGCTCTCGTTTTCAGAAGCGAACAAATCGAATGATGCCCCCTAAAAAGCGAACGGTGAAATGCGAGATTTCTCCTTAGATCATTCCATGCAGACTGTGAATAATTTATTGAACATGCTTTTCAAAATTAAAGTTTTTCCAAACAAACTCAACTGTCGTTTGCTTTGCTGACTAAATGACAGAAATTGTCGAAAAGCTAAATGTTCCCATATATGCACATTGGATTTCATCGTCCGCTGGCTGGCTGTTGGGATCCCGCTGTTGTTCGATTCTGCGGAGTATTCTGTCACGTGATTTATCTGTTTTGCATTTGCAAAACGCTGTTCACTTCAAACCAACACTGCGTGTTATTGGAACAAAGTGAACCGAAAGCAGACAGGTCAATGGTGTCGTCGCATGACTTCCCTAGCAACCACATCGCCCCTTAGCAACGGACTAACTACTGGTCCGATTTTGACCAAATTCGGTATACGAACCCAAAATGCATTGCAAATAAAAACAGACATATCAATGTTGGCGTCTCGTGACTTCCCTAGCAACCAGAGGGCGCCCTTAGCAACGGGCTAACTACTGGGCCGATTTGGACCAAATTCGGTATACGGACCCAGAATGTATTGCAAATGGAAACAGATAGATCAACGATGACGTCACTGACGTCCCTAGAAACCACAGCGCCCCCTTAGCAACGGACTAGCTACTGGGCCGATTTTGACCAAATTCGGTATACGGACCCAAAATGTATTGCAAACGAAACAGACAGGTCAATATGTCGTCGCGTGACCTCCCTAGCAACCAGAGCGCCCCCTTAGCAACGGGCTAACTACTGGTCCGATTTTGACCAAATTCGGCTATACGGACCCAAAATGAATTGCAAATAAAAACAGACATATCAATGTTGACGTCTCGTGACTTCCCTAGCAACCAGGGCGCGTCCTTTGCAACCGGCTAACTACTGGGCCGATTTGGACCAAATTCGGTATACGGATCCAGAATGCATAGCAAATGAAAACAGATAATCAATGATGACGTCACGTGACTTCCCTAGCAACCAGAGCGCCCCCTTAGCAACGGGCTAACTACTGGGCCGATTTTGACCAAATTCGGTATATGCACTCAAAATGCATTGCAAACGAAACAGGTAGGTCAATGGTGTGCGTCGCGTGAGTTCCCTAGCAACCATAGCGCTCCCTTAGACGTCATTAGCAACCAGAGCCCCCCCCCCCCCCCCCCCCCTTAGCAACGGGCTAACTTCTGGGCCGATTTTGACCAAATTCGGTATGCGGACCCAAAATGTATTGCAAAAATCCAGAAGCACAGGATTAGCAGTTTCATAATTACTCTCAGAATTATCTGTTGTGATAACTACAAACAATACCAGTAAGTCGGTATTTTTTTCAGTGAAATTAATGAAAACGGCTTATTGAAATTGGCACATAAAGCTCTAAGCCTATTTACTTCAAACGACAAGTCTGTGCTGTCTTGTGAAGTGTGTATGTCTGTGCTGGCTTGTGTAGTTTGTGTGTCTGTTGGGCAAATCGCCCAGAAACCTGGTCCAAATCGTCCACAAACATGGACCGAATCATCCAATAGTCTGGTCCGAATCGGCCAGAAGTATGGTCAGAATCGTCCATAGATCTGGGGGCGAAACGTCCTATATAAAAATCTGGTCCGAATCATGAAACTACATTTGTGATACTCAGTCTTATTATTTTAAAGATGGCCTTTTCAGTAAAACTGTATTGGAATATTATCATCGTCCTTTTTTCCACAGCACTGCTGTATTTTCTTGTAGTGGCTACTAAACGTTGGTAATAGTAACAATAAATGCTACACGCTATTTGTGAAAAAATAAAAATGAACGCAGCAATTTCCGTAACTCATCGGATAAATTGCGGAAAACAACGACGCCATAAATATATCTTCCAATCAAAGCAATGATAAAATTATCTTTCAATCAGAGGATTGGAAAATATCTTCCAATCAAAACGCAGATAAAAGTAGTTATCTCGAAATTTGGTTGGTTCCCTATTCTTTACCAGTAAATGTAGACACGCAGCACATTAGGCCTAATGCATCACTTTCGCTCGCTTTTAGGTTTGCCTAAATTTCATATTATATTGTAGGTCTGATATGTTTTTAGGGGGAAATAAATCTACAAGACAGCATGTACATGCATTAGTTCACAACGCAAAATGTTTTGTTGGACGACCCCTTAAACACTGTTTTAAATTTTGTTAAGTTTATGTCATTATAATTTGAAAAACACTGTGAGTTGCGCGCGCTTCTTGGTTTTACCAAAGTTCATATTAAAGCAAGTTTTGAATTACAAATTCAGACCACCCAAAATAGCCCACCCTAGCCCTCAAACAGTTAATCACTAATGTGAACAATATCTTGTTATTTGTACTTTCCGACGTTTGACGTCGCATTTTGAAAAACGTTGAAGAAACTGAATTCCCATTGACGCTTGAACGTCAGTATAATTAAAGTCTCAAAGGGTTAACTCGTTTCGCCTAAACCAGGATTTTCAAACCAACGAGTGGTAAGGAGGTCCTCGGGTATGATTGCAGCTGTCGTGGCTTATTACACGCCGAGTAATGGCGACGATTTTGCTCGGTTAAAATGGATGTGGGGACGGGGTTAAAGTTGTGCCGCATGAAGGTTCTGTGGAATGACATCATGTCAGTGACGATGTATTTTAGTCAACAAAGTGGAAACTAGATGTAAAATCCACTTAGGGAGTGGAGGCTTCATTTGACTGTGCGGATGAAAACTCAGCGTGGAGCTGGAAGGCGAGTAATATGGGAAGGCCATTGGGCGAAGTTTTTTAACACTGAAATTCCCATAGACGATCCTCGAGACACTCTGGTGGACTGTTGTAGCACTGAAGTCTCCATATAGGACCCTGGAGGCTCTCTTACGAGCTGTTTTAACACTGGAGTTCCCATAGAGGACCTTGAAGGCACTCTGGTGAGTGCCTCCAGGGTCCTTTATGGGGACTTCAGTGTTAAAACAGCTCCCCAGAGTGCCTCCATGGTATGGGGACTTCAGTGTTAAAAAGTTCCCCAGAGTGCCTCCACGGTCCTCTATGGGGACTTCAGTGTTAAAAAGTTCCCCAGAGTGCCTCCACGGTCCTCTATGGGGACTTCAGTGTTAAAACAGTTCCCCAGAGTGCCTCCATGGTCCTCTATGGGGACTTCAGTGTTAAAACAGTTCCCTAGAGTGCTTCCACGATCCTCTATGGGGACTTCTGTGTTAAAACAATTCCCCAGAGTGCCTCCAGGGTCCTCTATGGGGACTTCAGAGTTAAACAGTTCCCCCAGAGTGCCTCCAGGGTCCTCTATGGGGACTTCAGAGTTAAACAGTTCCCCAGAGTGCCTCCATGGTCCTCTATGGGGACTTCTGTGTTAAAACAATTCCCCAGAGTGCCTCCAGGGTTCTCTATGGGGACTTCAGAGTTAAACAGTTCCCCCAGAGTGCCTCCAGGGTCCTCTATGGGGACTTCAGAGTTAAACAGTTCCCCCAGAGTGCCTCCACGGTCCTCTATGGGAATTTCGCCAAGTGGCCTTCCCTCACTACCAAGGAGATATTTGGTATTTACGGGTGTGTGTCTTGTAAAGTAGTAAGTATACTTTGTGTTTTACGGTAAAATCAAATTCACAAATCACGAAAAAACAAACGAAAATCGCAGCTCCTAATTTTGGTAATTTACATTATTACCACTTTAGCAGGCGTTCTCCAGTATATTAACACAGTCGAGCGGGGCGGTAAAACTCAGTAATTCACGACGTCATGCAACCGAAAGCGATCGGCGGGCGTTAATGAAAACAAAATTCATTAACAGCCCGCTTCCGGTCGGGGTAATAATAGTAATAACATGATTTTGTCGGGCGTCCCGGTTTATTAACGGCCCTCGAGGAATGAATAACAGCCCTCTGGCTTATTAACGTCTGTGGCAACCACTTTTGTTATACCGCCCACTTTTGTTATACCTCACCAGTTTTGTAACAGCGATCACCCATTTTTGTTACACCTCACCAGTTTTGTAATAGAACGCCAGCTTTTGTTATAGCACATTAGACCCCACTGGACATACACCCTCTGTAGGTCTACCAAGGCCTTATGTGGTAATTTTCGCCAAATGAAAAATTATACCACATTAAACATTTTAAAATAACAACTAGAATGTGGTTTACCACATTATCCCCAAAAACAACTTAAGGACGTCCTGGACGCAAGATTTACCACATTAGGTACAAAATGTAAACACGGACGGACGGACGGACGAACGGATGTACTTGTGAGGTGATTTCAGTGTTAGGTACGGGTAAAATTCCGCACCTGCGACCGTTTTTGCACCCCAAAAGTGGGTGTTTTGAGGGGCCACTCCTCAGAAGAGGGGACTGGACCAGTGGTTAAATCACCGGTTTGCACAAGTAACGTCTGCACGCACAGCTTGTTCACACACGTACTTCTGAAGTAGCCTGAACGGACAGACAAACGGACAGACAGACAGACAGACAAGCGGGTGGTCAGGCGGGTGGGAGGACGGGAGGGTTTCGGGTGGGCTTCCGGGTGATCATCGGACAGGCAAGCTAGGAGGCAGACAGGCAGACAAGCGGGCAGGCCGGCCGGTCAGCAGGCAGACAGCAGGCAAGAAGGCAAGCATGCAGGCCATCGGATAAAAACGAATTTGTGTTTCCCTTTTCCTTACATGTACGTTTCAAATACACCTCAACTCCATCCAAAATCACTTTCATCAAACACACGTTAGAATAGGGGCGAATGCAAGTTTTGATTTCAAGTATTACAAAAGCTGGCGATTTATTTAACAAAAGTGGCTAGCTGTTTTTTTATAACAAAAATGGGCGATTTCTAAAACAAAAATGGTGACCTCAAACTATGACAAAAGCTGGCGTTCTATAACAAAACTGGTGAGGTATAACAAAAATGGGCCATCGCTATTACAAAACTGGTGAGGTATAACAAAAGTGGGCGGTATAACAAAAGTGGTTGCAACATCCCTCGACTTCGTCTCGGGCCGGTAATAAACCCTCGGGCTGTTATTCATTCCCTTCGGGCCGTTAATAAACCGTAACGCTCTCCAAACTCATGTTATTGTAATAGTACAGTCGGCGTGGATTGATCGTAATCCACGCGTGCGCAGTGATGTCCACGCATGCGTTTACCAGGTAATAAAAATCATTATAAGCAAAATTTTAATTAATGGTTGTATACGGTTCTTCATTAATTAAATTTTGGATTACCTATAATTAATGTTTGGAATTTAATATTATGGTTTCCGTGGAAATATTGCCCTCTCGTGGAAAGTAACCAGTCCACGGCGGTATGTCGTTCTGTATGCTGCCCGTACCTGAATTTCATCTTCATTTTTCAGTTGTTTCCCTTATTGAGTGATTTATTTTTGAGGGTTTAACGACACTTTCAACAGCCATTGTCACCTCGTGCCAGACAGTTTTACGGGTGGAGGAAGCCGGAGTACCCGTAGAGAACCATCGAGCAACTGTCAGACTCCTTAACGTACTAACTCCACATACTATACCTCCACACAAGATGGGTTAGCACTGGTGCAGGTGCACCATCGACGTTCAGTACGCCTTAGTACACAACGCCACCGTGCCCCCGCTTGGGCAATTGGGATTAAGTGACACAACGCGGTTGTCGCATGTGGGATTCGAACCGAGGACCTCTCGGCTTGCAGCCTGCATCACTGCCTACTGCACCACCGCGCTCCCTGTTGTTTTCCGTATACTGATGAAACATAAAAGCAAATGACCTTTATTTGTGCCATTATTCTCATGAACAATGATAAGTTTATATTCTTTATGACTCGAGAAAAACATCAAGGCGGAATATCGAATCCCATTTATTAGAGAACGAGCGCTCTACAAGCCTGGAGCATTCCATGTCATGTTACTGAGAAAATATTGCACTCGATACAGGAAATACATTAAGTGACACATTCGAAACCTTTTGCTGTGATAGAAGCGTTCCATACGCCTGGAAGCAATTTAACTTTCAGTGAACTGACGAGAATTGCAACCGATATGCATGCACCTACTGTTTAAAACATACAGACATGAACGGCTTTCTTTCTATAATCAGCACCATTTTGAGCTGTGCCTTACAATGCATTCCCATTTCACGGGCAATGTCTACCTGTGAAGTCGTCAAAAGCGTAGATGGATTTTCGGGACTAGTTGGCAGCACATCACTGATTGGAACTCCAACCACAGTTTTCTCGTTGGGGAAATGTTACAACGATTGCATAAAGGATTTGTCATGCATGTCGTTCTTTTTCAACAGTGTCACCCGTAAGTGTCATTTGCACTCGATTGTGTTTTTGGGCACGAGGCTTCTCTCTGCGAGCCCAGGAGACAACTACTACAGAATCAATAGTGGTAAGTAATGTAAACTCTACTCATACGGCTGTTAACCCTTTACCTAACGTAATGCGGTGGATCCATCCGCACAAAAAACCCGCTATTACTAAACAATTGTTCTATGTTCTACCACCAAAACATATCTATTACCCGAAGCTTTCAACCATCAATGTACAGTACGTTGAGAGTGGATTTTCCACGCAGACAAAAATTCCTTGTCTGGAAAAAAGCATTAGAACGGCGAACAAAGGTCCCTTAGATAAAACTGTGCTTGTCATTGTCATGCATTGCCACAGGAATTGACTCTTGTTGTCTGGGTGGAAACTTTCCCCCACGAGTGATTTAGTAACTATCCACTCCCCACGTACAGTAATTCTGTTCCGAATTCGACGCTGCACACTAAAAACTAAAGTGTTAAAACTGACACTTTCAAAGTGTTATACCCATTCTAACTCTTAGGGTTTGATTTTAACACTCAAAGTGCAATGCTTTAAGCACTTGGACATTACAATCGTCAGACATCTGAAACTTGAATGGATGGCACTTCCGTGTGTCTAGCATTGGTGGCTCTTCCAGAATCGTCCATAATTTGATTTGTGCTTGGTGGGTACATAATTAAAAGGACGCAACGCAGATGACGCGGATCGAGCTCGAGAGTTCGAGCCTGATCCGCGTCATCTGCGTTGTTTCCTTTTAAGTGTCGCGACATTACACTTGTCAAGTGGTATTATTGTAACTGTAACACCTGTCAAGTTCTGGGATATCTACACTTGAACAAAGTGCTAGTTCAGCACTTATTAAGTGTTAAATACAGCACTTCAAGTGTAGTTTTTAACACTTTAGTTTTTAGAGTGTGTATGGATTGTTCGTTTACTCACATTTTGTGTAAATTTGCGCGCAGACGATCGTTAATGTAATGTGCAGCGCCTTTACTTTCAAAAATATATAGGTATTCTTTTAGGTCCCAGTTATAGACATTCCAGTCAATAAGTATTTACATCCTCTTGAAAACATCATGAGATTAACAAAATGTGTGCAACTACCCGGCGTAATCATAAAATTACCGGTGTTGTCGCCGATACTGTCCTGGCCCTTTGTATCAGTGTTATCGCCGATACTATCGTGTCCCTTTGTATCGGTGTTATCGCCGATACTATCGTGTCCATTTGTATCGGTGTTATCGCCGACGATACTACCGTGTCCCTTTGTATCGGTGTTATCGCCGATACTATCGTGTCCCTTTGTATCGGTGTTATCGCCGATACTATCGTGTCCCTTTGTATCGGTGTTATCGCCGATACTATCGTGTCTCTTTGTATCGGTGTTATCACCGATACTATCGTGTCCCTTTGTATCGGTATTATCGCCGATACTATCGTCTCCCTTTGTATCGGTGTTATCGCCGATACTACCCTGTCCCTTTGTATCGGTGTTATCGCCGATACTATCGTGTCCCTTTGCATTGGTGTTATCGACGATACCACCGTGTTCCTTTGTATCGGTGCTATCGCCGATACTATCGTGCCCCTTTGTATCGGTGTTATCGCCGACGATACTATCGTGTCCCTTTGTATCGGTGTTATCGCCGATACTGTCGTGTCCCTTTGTATCGGTGTTATCGCCGACGATACTATCGTGTCCGTTTGTATCTGTGTTATCGCCGATACTATCGCGTCCCTTTGTATCGATGTTATCGCCGATACTATCGTGTCCCTTTGTATCGGTGTTATCGCCGATACTATCGCGTCCCTTTGTATCGGTGTTATCGCTGATACTATCGTGTCCCTTTGTATCGGTGTTATCGCCGATACTATCGCGTCCCTTTGTATCGCTGTTATCGCCGATACTATCGTGTCCCTTTGTATCGGTGTTATCGCCGATACTATCGCGTCCTTTTGTATCGGTGTTATCGCCGATACTATCGCGTCCCTTTGTATCGGTGTTATCGCCGATACTATCGTGTCCCTTTGTATCAGTGTTATCGCCGATACTATCGTGTCCCTTTGTATCGGTGTTATCACCGGTACCGTCGTGTCCCTTTTTATCTGTGTTATCGCCGATACCACCGTGTCCCTTTGAATCGGTACGTGTAGAAGACCTAAGATGAAAAAATAGAATGCAGTTACTGGCTGGGATCGAACCGTGGACTTTTTGGTTTGAAGTCAATACCGTATCCACTGAGCAACCACTGGTGGCTCAGTGGATACGGTATTGGACTTCAAAGTGAAAGGTCCATTGAACCACCATCAGACATGTTAAGTTTCACGATTTTGGCGGGAGGCTCCCGATTTTTGATGCCATCTCCCGTCTTCACGATCGGGGGACAGATTTTCACGATTTTGAGACCCCATGTTTTGTTTTGCAAACTTGTGTCTTGAGTTTTCAGTTTACTGTTTATGGTATGTTTGTGGGGTGGGGGGGGGGGGGGGGTTGTATGGTATTTATTTTATGTAAATGTTTTCCAACCTAATCTTTTTTTTTTTATCAGTCAGTCAGATGAAACTATGTGCATATGCTCCCGCAACGTTGCCAATATTTTATTTATTTATTTTTTTTTACCTTGAGTTCTAAAAGTTATGGATGAGGGGGGGGGGGGGGGGATTACAGTTTTTGTCTTGTATGGAAAAACAAGCTTCGCCGCTTAAAAATCTCACTGTTTTGAGCTTCTCAAACTTAACATGTCCAGCCACCATGCTGTCAACATTTCTCTTGTGAAGCTCTAAAGGCGATCTATCCACTAAATGATATTGATGAAATTATCAACATATGAAAATGGAGTTAAACGTTACAAGTGGTATTCCCTTAAGACTGCGCTGTATTCTTGAACATTTCAATATGTGAAAAGCATTTTTCTCTCAGGCGGCAATTTTTCGTAGGGTGGATATATGGAGGGGAGGTCACTTCGGATCTAGATTATAGCCGTTAACTAATTATTGTTATTATGCCCCTGACCTTCGAAGGAAGATTCGGGGTTATCTAATGAAGACCTTCGCCCGCCCGCCCGACCGCCCACCCGCCCGCCCGCCCACCAGCCCGCCCGTCCGCCCGCCCGTCCGCCCGCCCGTCCGCCCGCCCACCCGTCCGTCCGTTGGTTCGTAGAAACGTTTTGGATTGTAATTTCCAAGACATCGGTCGGATTTGAATCTTCTTTGGTACGTAAACAGATCCGCATGGGAGAACAGATGTGCACACGGAAGATGTGAACAGATGTGCACACGGAAGGGGTTCCGTTCAATAATGTTTCTCAGAGTTATGAGTATTTTTCACTCTTTCGACTTAGAAATTTTGTTAAGACTCACAATACGTTTAAGGCTATTTCGAACATGCCTACGGGTCGGGGGCAGTGACCCACGATTTGCGAAACCCTTGTTACATTTTGGACTCTATTCCTATTTCTTTTCAGCCGCATGCAGTCGAGAAAATGGATACATATTGAGCAGGAAACTCGGGATATGTTTTGGGCTGTTCGATTTCAGCGATTATTCCACGCAAGAGAAACTAACAAAAGTGTGCTCAGATGCAGGTTCAACGAAGTTCATGTCAGTCGAAAACGCCGACAAAGCCAGTCTGGTCAAGGCCATTGCTCAAACAACAACATACGGTAAATATTTTCCGATGTATTTTATTTGAAACTATTGTATTTAAATCTTAACCCGCTGAGATTTTAAAGATATTTTTCATCAAACTTTTGATGAATGTCACAACAAATCTCGTCATGGCTGCGTCACAGCAGCCATGGCTAGATTTGTTGTAACATTCATCAAAATTTAACTCAAGAAATCATTGGTGAAAAAATCTATTGGATTTACGGAGTGGAAATTGAATGAAATATGCAAGAGAAATCCTGTCCATGACATGAATATCTACCAGCAGCATGCAAGGAGAAACTCGTCAAACGAAAGTCTATCGACGTTTGTCGCATTAGGGTTATTATTTGTGATTTTTAACTTGCGAAAAAGTCTGACGCTAATCACTATGTTGGGACCAGGGATGTGGCGACAGGGGGTTGTGGGGGGGGGGGGAATAGTTATTCAAAACATTTTTTTGCAAGTGTCATCTGCTTTTCATGTTAGGTAAAGGGTTAAGAGAGTTTAACATTTAAGGGCCCAGTTCAGCGGCAGACTGGCCGTATTTGTTAGTTAGTGATTAACCCTTTAATAAAAATAACACTTTGGCCGGCCTCTGATTTGTCGCGGGTCTCGGGTGAGAAGGCCTTGGTTACCCTTGTACTACCAGCTGCCTCCCTATTCACATGCTTCTTCTCTCCTCCCAACACTCGGAGTTGAACAGCTTGATGGCAACCCTTGCCCTATTCTTCCCAATCTCTCCAATTAGCATATTAACCTTCTCATTTGAGTCTCTCACTAAACATATGTCCTTCATTCTCCCATCCCACTTCCCCCATTATACTCCCATTGAATCTTATTCTTTCAGTTTGTTATTTTGGACATTCTGGAAGAAAGTGTTCCCGGGTCACCACCACGCCCAAATTACACATCTGGCACTCTTTTTCACTGTTTTTCCCAATTTATCCCATCAGTCCCAGGGACCGCGACCTCAGCTTGAACAACAATAGCGGCCAAAACCGGCCAGAGCTATTTATAAAAATCACCATTCAATTTTCATTATTTTAAAAAAAAAATTTTTGTCTCAAAAACATAGCTTATGACCCCCCATTGGAACGATCTCGTTGAGCTCTTTCCAATGAGGTTCATAAGCTATGTTTTTGCGCAAAAATGAAACAAATTACTTATTCCAAAAATTTGTTTGCAAGTGTCGACAGGCTTTCGTGTTAGGTAAAGGGTTTCAAACAGAAATATGTTGTAAGCTTAAACTCCAATAAATGAATTTAAATAATAGGCGCTAATTTAAGGAAGAATTACATTGATAAAATTACATTGATAATGAATACTTCTGGAAGGCCAATGAATATTTGTTGTGTGCAGCCTAAGCACACAGGAAGAAAATACTATTCGTACGAATTTATTTTCAATCATGTATTAAATGTAGACTTTTATCATATGACTCGTCCGTTTTATTCACTTTTAAACATTTGATATTTTGCTTTCATATTAATCAGTGATAATAAAGCCTTCCGTCGATTTTATTGGTCAATTTCAAAACTAGACAATTTGATTGGCTGAACAAAATACAACTGGGCCATATTTTCATAATTTGCATAATTGGGGTTGAAAGATGTTATTGGTCAATTTCAAATATGGACAGTTTGATTGGCTGAACAAAATACAACTGGGTCACATTTGCATAATTTGAGTAGGGAGACTTTACGTTATCTGTCCTATTTAGGTTGGGTTAAATTGCATTAACCCTTTACCTAACATAACGATCAAAAGCGGCCAGTGCTATATACGAAAAATTTTCATTTTTTGCTTCCAAAACATAGGTTATGACCCCTCATTGGAACGAGCGCATCTTATAATATAATTTTTAGTTATACGATGATGTGTTTTCCAAGTGTCGTCTGCAACACACGTTAGGTAAAGCGTTAAAAAGTCACACTAAGTCGTTAATTTGTGCATATGTGTATCATATGATAAATAAAATATGAGATAAGTGTTTTCTCATATGATATTTATGAAACTCGTCCGAATTTTCCGTTTGGGGCTCGCCAGAGGCTCGCCCAAACAGAAAATTCTTAGACTCGTTTCATAAATATCATATGAGAAAAACACTCATTTCATATCCTCTATATCTGGGCCCTTAAATAGACATGGAGTGTCATTTTATACAAACTGCGGTTTCAGTTTTACCATAAATTTGCCCACTTCTCCTAGCAAACACGGAGCAGAACTCTTGTAATTATGCAAATTCCAAGCCATTTTCTAGTTCGAGGTTCTCGGGGATCTCAGCCCACTATCCTACTGCCAGTCGCACACTCAAACTTAATAAGATTATTGGATCTCGCTCCCGACTCTCGTGGATTTATAAGCAAATAAAGCTATAAAACAAATAAAGTTATTAGGGTCGCAAGGGATTTCAATCCCACATCGTCCCTGTGTGCCTTCGATACTTTTCATTTCATTCATTATATTCAGTATGGATTCAATTCACCACTGCGTTACATTCTAAAGTCGACAAAAATGAATGAGATGGTGCTATGCGGCGACATTAAAGGAACTCACAAGATCAAACGTTCGAAAAATACACCTTATTAGCTGTCTGCCCCAGTACTGAGAGAGAGAGAGAGAGAGAGAGAGAGAGAGGGAGAGAGAGAGAGAGAGATGTCCCAACCAGAAATGTGGCTAGACGGTTTCAGCGGGGGAGAGGGTGGGGAGGGGGGGGGGTGGGTGGCACCGGTGTAAATTCCAACTGTGAGTGGTTTCGATAGGTGGTTGCACTGCAGCGCTGGGTGATATCTTTTAATCCTTTACCCAACGAATCGCCCGCATCCGCCCACGTAATATGCAAATACAGCTGCTGAAAAAATATTATTTTTCGAAAAATTTCAACAAAACCATATCATGTGACCTCTTTGGAACGAGATCGTCGAGCTCGTTCCAAAAAGGGGTCACATGATATGGTTTTGTTGAAATCTTTTAAAAAAAAAAAAAAAAAAATGATATTTAAAATAATGAAATTTGAAATCGTCTGCGTTGGGTAAAGGGTTATGAACCCTTCTGAAAATTTTCGCTAGTCCTGAAAAGAAAAAAGCATCATTTATAATGTGTCTGAGTCAGAAAATTTACCGGATTGATGTCAGAGTCGAAATTTTGAGGCCATGTCAATTTTAGAGTAGGAAATTTGAAACTCAAGTTTCCAGTTGGAAATAAAAGATAAAAATTTCTCTTCATTAGTTGGAATTTTAATATTTTTCATGAACAATGTTAATTTATTGAATTAACATTGAGCTCGTTCCAATGAGGGGTCATAACCTATGTTTTTGAGACAAAAAATGAAAAAAATAATGAAAATTAATTGGCGATTTTTGAGAATAGCGCTGGCCGGTTTTGGCCGTTACGTTAGGTAAAGGGTTAAATATTATAAGTTATTCTGTTTGTCTGCTTATGGGCCGATAGTTAGCTGGGTTACTGAGGTCTTTTTCCTGTTTGGTTTATCATGACGTCCATAGCTGATTTCCAGCCGGAAAACCGAGACATTATAAGTTATTCTGTTTGTTGACAGGGGACATGGTCTCACGTTCCCTGCATGAAATTTATATTCAAGCGAGGCGTCGCATATGTTACGTTCTTACACATGCGAATCATTTTAAAATTTGTTGTTGTACAGCGAATATTAGAAAGCAGACGTTGTTTCGGTAAGGTGTTAACTTTTATCATAACAGACTGGAGTGTTTTCCCTTTATTCAATGTTTACGTACGCAATCAACGGGGCGAGATGCTCTCGATTCGAACCAGTTAATGTTACAGTAAATTAATGAAAAGAGACCTTATAATTTAATCGGTTTCATAAATAATTACCCATGTTTACATAACTAATCTTTTTGTACGTAATAACGGTACTTTTGTGTGTATTTTACTTCAGTTAAACGTGTTTGTCTCAGTTGATTTCAAGTCGGAAAAAAGACATTGCGATGAACCGTTGCTCATGGCAACGAGACGCTTTCCTTGACAGTGGACATAAGAATCACTGACAGTAGACATATGCGCGTGCCCGGCGACATAAAATAAAATCAACGAGGCATTGACCAATCACTGCAAGGTATTGTGGTTGGTATCGGGACATATAAATATGTCGTTTTCTTTTTACTACGGCATAGGGAGATGTTGTACTCAAATGGGTATAATAGTACTCCCAGACTCTAAATCTTTAAGAACTGATTCTCGCGAATCAAAACAAATTTTAAAGCCTAGATATGACTGCACCTTCGATATGACTGCACCTTCGACACTCCACATACTTTATTTATTTATTGGTGTTTAAAATCACACATTTATGCACAATGGCTAATCATGACCATGACAGTTTTACGGGTGGAGGAAGCCTGAGTACCCGGAGAGAACCACCGAGCAACGGTGAGCAACTGTCAGGTCTCCAACATACTAACTCCACACAAGCGGGGTTAGCATTGGTTGAAGACAAGTGCACCATCGACGTGCAGAGCGCCTTAAAACACACACAACGCCACCGTGCCCCCACGCGGGCTATGGAGATGAAGTGTCTTGCCCAAGGACCCAATGCAGTTGAGGCAGGTGGGATTCGAACCGAGGACCTCTCGGCTTGCAGCCTGCACCTCTGCCTACTGAGCCACCGTGCTCCCCTCGACATACTTTACGGGTTTGAGTTTCAAATCAATTCTCTTGTGCATACTTATTATCTTTTTTGAGTATGTTGTTCATGCATCCATAACCAACGTTCACGATTGCTAACAGAATTGGATATTGATATCTTTGAACCCACGAGTGGAAAATTTCCCGACTTTTTAGTTTAACACCTTACATAACAGGAAATGTAGATGACACTTGCAATTAAGATTCTTGAATAACTATTTTTTTCCATTTTTTTCGTCAAAAATATAGTTTATGATTCCTTATTGGTGCGAGCTCGTTGAGTCATAAGCTATGTTTTTGAGACAACAAAAATGAAAAGATGATGAAAATTGACTGGTGACTTTTGTGAATAGCGCTGGCCAGTTTTAGCCGATACGTTCTTAAGGGTTAAAATATTATCTTGATCTAAACATATCACCGACTAAGTCAATAATATTTATAATTTAACTGGTAGAATGCTAAATTATTTTTGGTCATCAAAATTTCCTCACGTGTCTTTGCTTTGTAACAATTTAAGGGAGAGTGCCAATAGGCACACCGAGAGACACGCCAATAGGCACTCTCCCATAAATTGTAACAAGGCAAATCCTTACAGACTAAATAATTTTACTTAAAAGATAAAGCGAAGCACATCCACTGAATATGAGGCCTTTAAGTTGTGGCACCTGTACTTTAGAGTAAAGTCCAAATATGGGTTCCCAGCATACTACCTGTTAAATGGTTCAATGCAGTCAATTCTCCTTTTTATCCTGTCTTAAGTGGAAGAGTTGCTAACGCAGATAATGTCGATATTTTACATCTTGTGGTGACAAAGACATTTCTTTGATACGATCTTGAAAACAACAATGTTTTTGTTTGTTCTGACGCGAGGACATGATGGATGTTGTTTGCAATGCCATCTTATGCGATATTTGAAATTTCTTTGAAGTTTCAACATACTTAAGTTGTTTCTCAGTTTCTGATTACTCGGAATTTTCTAACTCCGATGACAAATCTTTCTGAAGTTGTGCTGCATTTATAACTTGAGGAGTTAGCTTGTACCCCCCGCCCCCGATGATTGTCCTAGCTACTTGTTTCTTTGTCGTAACAGTGTAATTATTTCCTGATTTTAATCAACTATTTTACTTCCTAACTGATAATAACCCGTTTGTCGCCATCGCCACGATATAACCATAAATGCTGATGTGGCGTTAAACACCAATAAATAAACATAATTGTTACCACTTTCGCGGACGTTCTCTAGTATATTAACGGAGTTTAGCTGGGCGATAAAACTCAATAATTCACCACGTTATGCAACCGGAAGCGAGTGAAGGACGTTAATGAAAACAAAATTCATTAACAGTCCGCCGCCCGCTTCCGGTTGTGGTAATAATAGTAATAACATGATTTTTTCGGGCGTCCCGGTTTATTAACGACCCCTGAGGACTGAATAACAACCCTCTGTCTTATTAACGGCCCTTGACTTTGTCTCGGGCGGGTAATAAAACCTTGGTCTGTTATTCACTCCTCTCGTTTCGTTAATAAACCGTATCGCTCTCCAAACCCATGTTACATGTTATTTTTATATCAACCAGACCCCTGAGAAGTTTCTGAATTCAATTCGAAATCGTCCTGATGATTCGAGTCGAGTCAAGTCGAGTCTGACCGATTTTTCGGAAATTTCGAATCACTTGGATGTTGTCAAAATCCTACCAAGTTTTTTTCCTTTTCCTTTTGAGCTCTGTTCTGTCATCGAGTCTCCTGAAAATGGAGATTTCAAGGAGTTCTTGCTTCCTAATTTGATTCCGATTCGGAAATATTCCACTTTTTGATCGACTTGTCCAAACATACGAGTCGCCATTGAATGCAACTCTTGAGATGAGAATATCAATGTTTGCTGTATATCACATGAAACGTCATTAATTTCGACGTAACAACCCATGTCTCATTTCAGCGCATTCATGGCGTCATGGTGTGAAGCGTTTGAGCCAACGAACTGATTGTCGGTTGTTTTGGGAGAATTTAGCGACAATGAATTAAATAAAAAGTGTAAAAAACATTCGAAAATTCATGTGATATACAGAATCTTTAACTCGTGATGTTTGGATATAAGATTTCTTGAAACTCGTTTGATGAATTCGATTCACAACTCGCCTAAAGGCTCGTTGTGAATCAAATTCATCAAGCTCGTTTCAAAAATCTTATATCCAAACTTCACTCGTTTGAGGTCCTCTATATATTCTATTGTTGTAAAAGAAATTGCAGTATCCAGAACTTGAAAACAGTGAGATACGTTTCGACCTCCCTGGTGAGAGCTCTTAACTGTCAATCAAAATATATCCATCTAACCAATAACTTGGGGACCGACTTCCTCACAAGTCACTCAGTTGACAAAATGGATTAACAGTGGTTTAAGAATATGGGGAAAGTTACATGAATTAACAAACCCGTCAACTAGGGGGGGGGGGGGGGGGGGGTGTCATCGGGGGAAAATTGTTTTCAATTTGAAAGGCGAATTTTGTGAATGACGCAAGTCGGATTAGCTGTTACGTACCACAAAGGGTTATATATCCACAGAATTACCCCCAAAAGTCACACAACAACATATTGTAGTGAATTAGCATAAGCAACAAAACGTTTCAAAACAATCTACCTCCAAGCTATTATTTCGAATTAAGGAAATAGTATTTCGAATTAACGAAATAGTATTTCGAATAGACGAAATAGTATTTCAAATAAACGAAATAGTATTTCAAATTAACTAAATCGTATTTTGTTTTAACGAAATATGTTAGTCGTTTTAACGAAATAGTACTTTGGAATAACAAAGCAATATTTCGTTCAAATGAAATAATATACCATTTAAACGGATATTATTTCGTTTTAACGAAATAATATTTTGTTTTAACGAAGAAATATTTCGTTTTAACGAAATAATGTTTCAGTATTTCGAAATAATATTTTGTTTTCGAAATAAAATAAGATTGAAGCGTGTCACTTCCGAGGCTTCATAGAAAATAATGCTCTGTCCACCCGACATATTTTTGATTGGGATGTGAAACAAATTTTGTAAAGGTTCTTTTAACTCAAAATTCGCCTGACAGTTCAAATGATTCAGATCTGGTGGAATAACAAACTAACAAACTGTGAGATACGAGTGTTTCAACAGCAAGAGCGTAGCGAAGATGCCCCGTGTTTTGTGTGTGTGTGGGGGGGGGGGGGGGAGGAGTGGGTGGGGGGGAGGTTACCCCGATTTGTTGTAGATGTGATTGCTCAAGTCTCCGCTGATAAAATATTTCTACTTCATCACCAAGTTATTCCTTCGTCGTCGAAAGCATGCCTTGGTGATAGAGTCGGAATATTTGCCAGACGGGAGAGCAGTTTAACCCTTTGCCCAACGCAGACGATATCAAAATTTATTATTTTAAATATAATTTTTTCAAATTTTTAAAAAAATTTCAACAAAACCATATCAAGTGACCCCTTGTTGGAACGAGCTCGACGAGCCCGTTCCAACGAGAGGTCACATGATATGGTTTTGTTGGAATTTTTTTAAAAATAGTATTTTTTCAACTGCTAAATTTGCATATTACGCGGGCGGATGCGGGCGATTCGTTGGGTAAAGGGTTAAACTTCAATAGCGTTTGAAATCTACACTATCTAAAAAAAAGTTAAGCCAAACACCCCTCCCCCACCCACTCCACCGTCACCCCCACTATAATACATGTAGAGTATACGAATAGCTCATACTGTGACATTCTCCATTCTTTTTCGGAGCGAGTACAAATCCTCAAAAACTGGTGAACATTTGATGGCTATTGACCACTTTACTACCGTGCATATATCTGACAAATGCAGTAAGGCGTTAAATCCGATTTTAACGCGACTGTGTAGGTAACTCTCAGCTGCTCTTCTTGGGCATATTCAGCCTGTTGGTCGTTTTGGTGGTGGAAGCATCACGGTTTGGGCCGGTGCCTGCTCTCCAGGTAAACTCCACTTCACATCGTCGACGGAAACATGAACGCACACGTGTGCAGTGACCATTTTTTGAAGGCGATTGCCTCACCCACGGTCGCCGTTTACCTGGAAATGGATTTCGTTATTTGGACGATAATGCCAAGCCTCAACCGAGTGAGTATAGTGCGAGAATTCCAAGATATCCAACAGGACGTGAACTGGATGGATTTTCCCACAGCGAGCCCGGAATGCAACTCAATAGAACATGTATGGGGCATGCTCGACAGGAGAGTGGTTAATAAACAGCCACCACCTCATGACATCGGCAGTCTGCGTCGTGCGCTTATAGAGGAATAACATCCGCGATGCCTAATGTTCATTCGATAAAGACAATGCTCAAGAAACCCTTGTTTCACCAATAAGGCATGCCCCCCCCCACCACCCCCCCCCCCCCCCTGCTGCAAATAGCAGGTTTTGTCTCACGAGATTTACCCATTCACTCTACACTCACTGGTATTATCGGGGGATGTCGGGGGGGGGGGGGGGCTTAACTTTTTTGGACAGTACACTTGTGAATAAATATATGTAGTGATCGTTACGTGTGGTCTTCCAAGTTTCTTAACCCTTTGAAGCCGAGATGCCACTCTCTACGGTCCAGGAACATGATACGTCATAATGTCATTAAGTAGAATGGCTGTTAAATGCATGTGTGGGGTAGACCAATCAATATTTTCAACGTGCAGCCCAAGGCTGCACGTTGAAAATATTAATTAGTCTACTCCCAAATAATTAATATGGTATCTCAGGCCTGGCATTCTGAAAAATGCAGGAGGGCAAAAAATCGCTCTCCTCAATCAGCTTAGGAGAGCAATTAGCTTTACACAGCATTTTAAGTATCCAGTTGAACGAACTCATTGAAACTGAAACCAACAGACCACATCAGTGATTTTATTAACTTTACTAAGGTAAAGCGAAATCTCTTAGACATTTGGATGTCTCACTCAGCAACCGAACACATACTTGACAAGACCTGTGTGTGTTTACCCAGACCTGTTGTCCAAGAAAGTCATACGCCTACCACTACCACCTTCAACCCCCTAAAGGGGGTTGAAGTTGGTAGTGGTAGGCGTATGACTTTCTTGGACAACAGGTCTGCTTGAATCTACAGTCACATCCTGGTGCAAGTGCTTCAAGTGACAGGATAGTAGTAATGGTAATATATTATAGTGTCAATATTCCTTGAATAATTACCCCTCAAACTGTGATGTCAGTTGTTGAACTTGAAACTGACAGAAAAAAAAATATTGCTGTGACCCATTTTGCTTCAAATGATTGCAACTGTGTTTGGGTATGGTTGCAGCCAGTACCTTTTACCACTAAACCACTTTTAAAATGAAATTACGTGATGTTATGTGACTTCGAAGTTAAATTACATTTTTGCTTTACAACAAAAATTTAATGTGAGCATAATACATGTAATCTCAATCATCCCAGACCAAAATATTTAGGAGGGCAATTTTTCGCTCTCCTTAATTCTTTCAGGAGGGCAGTAAGGGGAGCTAAAAAATCGCTCTCCTGAAATTGCCAAGCCTGGTATCTTCCAATTGCTGTTATTGACATGACATGTATGATACCACAAGTGTTTAAAGGGTTAATTAATTTACAAATACCGTACTGCAAGGGGGTGCGGTGGCTCAGTAGGTAGAGGTGCAGGCTGCAAGCCGAGAGGTCCTCGGTTCGAATCCCACCTGCGGCAACCGCGTGGTCTCCTTGGGCAAGACACTTCACCCCCATTGCTCATCTGGGGGCACGGTGACGTCGTGTACTAAGGCATACTGCACGTCGATGGTGCACTTGTCTTCAACCAATGCCAACCCTGCTTGTACGGAGGTAGTATGTTGGGGATAATGTAGTTGGAATATTAGTCAGTCGGAATTATAGTTAAAAAATGATTTGTCTCGACAGTGTAAGCCCAAGTCCCGATTAATCCTTTCGCTGCTACAGGTCCATACTGAATACGGAATCATATGTTGACGGCCTGTGCTTTTAGTCCGTATTCAGTACGGAGATTCCGCATACAGGGAATCGATACCACAGCATGTTATTCTCAATAGAATGTATCTTATAAGAAATGAGAGCGACAGACGATATGACATTATCCATTTGTTCTCCACCATTTTTCGCGTTTATGTAAATTCGGAAATACCCGAGACAACAACAGGCTTAATAGTCCAAATTTGGTCCCACATGCCGTTATATATTTTTTTGTTTTGTCGTCCTGTGGCACAGGACGACAAAACAAAAATTATATAACGCCCTGTGGGGCCACGTTTGGACTACATGGTCAGTTATAACGCCCTGTGGGGCCATGTTTGGACTACGTGGTCAGTCTTCTGTTGTAAGCCACTGTTACCTTTTTTGGTGTTTTGGAAATGCAAATATACTCGAAATAAGAGTGTTTCATTTCGTGATTTTCTTCAAACGTTAGTATGACTCGACAAAGTCCATTAAACAGGAATTAAATTTAAGTAGACTAAATGTCTTTTATGTTGAGATTTATGGAGTGTGGGCTGGGAGAAATTTTGTAGACATTGCTAAACCCCGTCAAAGTTGAGTACCTGAATGAGATTGTCGCATAATGTTCCAATAACAGTTTTAAAATTACAAATAAGTGTACGTTATTGGCGTTTTCATTTTGTTTCACCTTAACATCATTTCCTCCAATACATGGTTCAGCACAGGATTTACCAAATTGCACAGCAGCGAACGGGTTAAGGAGAAGGTGTCTAGATGAAGTGTACAAAATGTTCTGTGGTTAACTAATATTCCAGCTACATCACCGGGGCATGCCTTCGTCGAAGGCATGTCTTGATAATGTAGTTGGAATATTAGTCAGTCGGAATTATAGTTAAAAACTCAAGACTTCCTGGAAATTTATTTGTGAAAAAATAGCAGATCATTCAGGACAAGGCGATTGGTTGCAGAGGACACCATAAGATCGATCCCCAGCGGTACTGGCTTCAGAAAACTTTCAGTCCTGTTTCGGCAACAGCGTAATGTCTGGTGGGATTCCTGCTTGGTATAAGCAGTTTGAAAATTGAATGTTATACAGAGGATATGGAATGAGTGTTTTTCTCATATAATATTTATGAAACGAGTCTAAGAATTCGCCAGAGGCTCGCACAAACGGAAAATTCGGACGAGTTTCATAAATATTATATGAGAAAAACACTCATTTCATATTCTATTTATCATATGACACACACACACGCACAGATTAGCCACTTAGTATGACTTTTTAACCCATCACCTAACTTCAGTTGCAGACGGCACTTGGCAAAAACATCCTTGTATAACTAAAAATTTTCATTTCTTGTCTCCAAAACATAGTTTTGGCCCCCTCATTGGAACGAGCTCGTTCCAATGAGGGGTCATAACCCATGTTTTGGAAGCAAAAAGTGAAAATATAAAAAAAATGAATGGCGTTTTTCTTGTAGGTAAAAGATAATACAATATAACCCACCCTAAATAGGACAGATCACGTAAATTCTCCCTACTGAAATTATGCAAATGTGACCCAGTTGCATTTTGTTTAGCCAATCAAATTGTCCAGTTTTGAAATTGACCAATGAAAGCTCCCAACTCTAATTATGCAAATTATTAAAATGTGGCCCAGTTGTATTTTGTTCAGCCAATCAAATTGTCTAGTTATGAAAATGACCAATGAAATTGATGGAAGGCTTTATTGATCACTGATTAATATGAAAGCAAAATATCAAATGTTTTAAAGTGAACAAAACGGACGAGTCATATGATAAATGTCAATATTTTTTTTCTTATACTAACTGAGCAGTCAAACAACGTGGAAAAACAAAGTACAAAGGTGGAACCGTGTAAATTATGTATGGCAGGAGAATGTACATTGTTAATGATTATTTGGAGATGCCAGAGCCGGATTGACTATCTTCCAGGTACACTCATGTTGCTTGGAAGTAATTCTTTTTCGGAGCAGACATTAAACTGAAGACATGATGTCACAATCCCCGTTTCAACTGACAAACGGAAAATTACAGAGTCTGGACCAAAATATTCGTCCTCTGGGTTCCAATGTGTTCTATGTGCCAGTAGGCACATAGAACACATTGGAACTCAAGGGACGTATTGTCTCATAATTATCCAAAACAAGCTGAAAACACACCAGCTGATAAAGATAGAAAAAATAAGAATGAATATTAGTCAAAGGGTGGAGATTGAGGGACCGCCTGCATCTCTGATTTAGTTGAAGCAAGTTAGCAAAACATCAGCCGATAACGCAACCAGTACTTTGCACACATTCGAGGAAACCAGGGTCACAAGAGAACATGGGTAAGCGGCAGAGTGTTCAGACCTGACTGAACCTTCCCAATATTCACATCGTTGGGTGCATCTAGGCGCTGTCTGTAATTCCAACAATACAATCTCGTTGTTTTTGTTTCAAGGACTAACGTATGAAAGATAGATAGATATATAGATGTTTTATTTAACGATATGTATGATACGCCGGTATACAAATATAAAATAAAACGTACAATTACAGAGTAAAGCATATATACCACAGGGAGATGGCATAGCCAGATTGGCTGTCTGATTTATTTACCTTAGAATTTGGAATAATACGTATTAAACTGTCATCTGAACTTATTTGAAATAAAGAAGCTTCTTTGCTGTTAAAGATTTAACAGCTGTATTTTCTAGAATTGTATTTTCTGGTTATGACTTTAACCCTTTACCCAACGCAGACGATTTCAAAAATTTATTATTTTAAATATCATTTTTAAAAATGTTTCAAAAAATTTCTACAAAACCATATCATGTGACCCCTCTTTGGAACGAGCTCGACGAGCTCGTTCCAAAGAGGGGTCACATGATATGGTTTTGTTGAAATTTTTCGCAAAATAATATTTTTTTCAGCTGCTGAATTTGCATATAACGCGGACGAATGCGGGCGATTCGTTAGGCAAAGGGTTAAATAGTGGTGGCCGAATGAATAAGTGCGCTGGTCTCTCATGCCAGAGGTCCCGGGATCGATCCCCGGTCGGGGAAAGTTCTCGAGGTGTCCGAACACTCTCTGTCAGCATCAATTGTGGTGTTGATGCTGTCACAGCGTATCGTCCTATCGGATGGGGACGTAAAATGGCTGTCCTCTGTGCGGAGAGAGACACACTCCGTGCAGGCTAAAGATCCCTTCGTAGTATTCGAGAAGAGCTAGGCCACGATGTTGCCGCTATGAAGGCCATCTCACACACCTACGCCATTGGGCCAAGGAGAAGCGTTAATATAAGTTGCAGAACTTGTTCGCCAATCCTTGTAAAACAAATAAGATTAAATAAATAATTAAAATGAGTAAAAATGAATCATTAGTATTTTCAAAGATATGGCAATTTGCCAGTTGGCAAATTGCCATGCCTTTAAAATGCTAAGGATTCTTTTTGGCCAGTTTTATTAACCCTTTGAACCCTAGTGGTATCTTCCATATCAGATCAATGACCGCAACGGGAAGAGTTCATGTCCTTTATTTGGGGGTAGATCAATTAATATTTTCAACGTACCGGGAGCGCGGTGGCTCAGTATGTAGAGGTGCAGGCTGCAAGCCGAGAGGTCCTCGGTTCGAATCCCACCTGCGGCAACCGCGTTGTGTCCTTGGGCAAGACACTTCATCTCCATTGCCCGCGTGGGGGCACGATGACGCCATGTACTAAGGCGTACTGCACGTCGATGGTGCGCATGTCTTCAACCAATCTAACCCTGCCTGTGCCGCAGTGCGGAGTTACGATGTTGGGGAGCTGGCAGCTGCTCGTCGTTGCTCGGTGGTTCTCTCCGGGTACTCCGGCTTCCTCCACCCGTAAAACTGTCACGGCCATGATTAGCCATTGTGCATAAATACGTGACCTTAAACATCAATAAATAAATAAATAAATAATTTTCAACGTACAGCCTTGGGGCTGCACGTTCAAAATATTGATTGATCATCTTACTGGGCCGGGAAAAGGGTTTCTGGGGTTCAAGGGGTTAATAGGTAGAAAAGACAATTCTAGAAATTACAATTGTAAAAGTTTTATAGTATTGGCTCCTGACTGAACCTTCCCGAGATTTATATCGTTCCTTGAGTGCATCATGGCGCCATCCGTAATTCTAACAATACAATCTCGTTATTTTTCTTTCAAGGACAAACGTTTCCAAGAAGCTTCTTTGTTCTTAAAACATTGTATTTTGACAAGGTCTGTAATAGAGCGTTTCCCATGTTATAAAAATGCGAACAAAAATAAATAAATAAAAGAGTGTTCGGTTGAAAAATATTAGAGATATTTGCAGACAGACACAAGTAGAAGATCGTAGGGTGAAGACGGCATAAGACTAAACGGGAAAGAAGAAGGCACATTCTGGGAGTATTTCTTATGTGCACACCCGGGAGCGCGGTGGCTCAGTGGTGGACTGTTGGACTTGTATTCTAGAGGTTCCGAGTTCGATCCCCGTCCGGGACGACCGGTGTTGTGTCCTTGAGCTAGGCACTTTATCCCGGTTGTCTGCATGGGGGCACGATGACACCGTATACTAAGGCGTACTGCACGTCAATGGTGCACATGTTTTCAACCACTGTAACCCTGCTTGAGTGGCGCTTGAACAGAGTTAGAATGTTGAGAAGCTGACAGTTGCTCCGGGTACTCCGGCTTCCTCCACCCGTAAAACTGTCATGGTCACGATTAGCCACTGTGCATAAGTATGTGACCCCAAACACCAATAAATAAAATACAAATAAATATGTGCACATCCATTACTGAAATCCGTCAGCAGTTTCTCCGGAGCAGAATCAGCAGTCCTATTGGTGGATACACTTCTTGCGTATATTCCAACCAAACGGACATTGGGGACCCACTTGTCTCTCTCTCCAGGTTGATGCAGAACGTGAGAGAAAACAGCACAGATTTGAGCTATTTTTCTTCAGTATAAAAGTTTCTTCATAACAGCTAAATTTATTTGGGTAGAACAAGGGGAGGCCACTAAAAACTTGCAAGACGTGACGTCCTATTTTTTGTTGGGCTCCTTTTTACAACCACCCACCCACCTACTACGTGCAAATTTTCTACTACCGTTCTCAGACACCCCCCTCCCCCCAACCTCCCATTAAAATCCAAAATAAGCTTATAAACTTAGTAGGCACAGCTGTCTTTAGGGGGTTTTCATAATGTTCTTAACCCTTTACCCAAGGTAACGGCCAAAACCGGCCAGCGCTATTCTCAAAAATCGCCTATTAATTTTTATTATTTTTTCATTTTTTGTCTCAAAAACATAGGTTATGACCCCTCATTGGAACGAGCTCGTCGAGCTCGTTCCAATGAGGAGTCATAACCTATGTTTCTGAGACAAAAACTGAAAAAAATTAGTTATTCAATCATTTTTTGGCAAGTGTCGTCTGCTTTTCATGTTAGGTAAAGGGTTAAACTGGTACGACCAGTTTAAACCTCTGTGGGCTGCTGTGGGCCCCAATCTACAAATGACAAGCTGTTCATTATCAGGCTTGGCCAGAGCAGGTGTACATATACGGGAACAAATTTTCTTTTGAATTGTTCCCAAAATATTGTCTGCACATTTTCTACATTTCGAACAAGACACCCACCCCCTTCTAACGTGTGACATTTTCCCAGATTTAGCCCAATATTCTCACATATAAAGCCTCCTGATGTTGTATTTATGTTAAGAGTGTGATGTACAACATCATCTTTAAGGTTTCAAACACAAATGATGGTATATATTAGCTGATATATTGATATATGTTTAAAAAATTCAAAAAATTGCACAAGTTGGAAATGCACATTTTTGGCGCACTCAAGAGACCCACCCACCCACCCCCACGTCACGTCTTGCAATTTTTTGGTCCCCCCCCCCCCCCCCCCCCCGGGTAGAAAACTATTCAAGTTGATTACAAGGATACTAGAGGTTTATTTAAGATTGCGAAGCGAATCGCCAGATACCATTCAATGAAGCACGGACAACGCCGATTTTTGTCACTTTAACCCTTTCGCTGCTACAGGTCCATACTGAATACGGAATCAAATGTTGACGGCCTGTGCTTTTAGTCCGTATTCAGTACGGATATTCCACATACAGGGAATCGATATCACAGCACGTTATTCTCAATAGTATGTATCTTAAAAGAAATGAGCGTGACAGACGATATGACATTATCCATTTGTTCTCCACCATTTTTCTCGTTTATGTAAATACCGAAATACCCGAGACAACAACGGGCTCAATAGTCCAAATTTGGTCCCACATGCCGTTATATATTTTTTTGTTTTGTCGTCCTGTTCCACAGGACGACAAAACAAAAAAAAATTATATAACTCCCTGTGGGGCCACGTTTGGACTACATGGTCAGTCTTCTTGTTGTAAGCCACTGTTACCTTTTTTGGTGTTTTCGAAATGCAAATATGACTCGAAAAAGAGTGTTTCATTTCGTGATTTTCTTCAAACGTTAGTATGACTCGACAAAGTCCATTAAACAGGAATTGAATTTAAGTAGACTAAATGTCTTTTATGTTGAGATTTATGGAGTGTGGGCTGGGGGAAATTTTGTAGACATTACTAAACCCCGTCAAAGTTGAGTACCTGAATGAGATTGTCGCATAATGTTTCAGAATGTAATAAACAGTTTTAAAATTACAAATAAGTGTACGTTATTGGTGTTTTCATTTTGTTTCACCTTAACATTATTTCCTCCAATATATGGTTCAGCACAGGATTTACCAAATTGCACAGCAGCGAACGGGTTAAGGAGAAGGTGTCTAGATGAAGTGTACAAATGTTCTGTGGTTATGGCTGCAGGCGAGTCGCCAACGTCTACCTATCAAAAATCGAAAATGACATAAATATGACTGAAATGACCGTAAATACAAAAAATAAAAGCGGTTATTTGCCGTGTATTCTAGTTGAACAACATACAAACATTTCGCGAAAATCGGACGTATTTCAGTTTTTGCTTACATTAACCATTACCTAAGAGGAAAGGCTGACCACACTTGAAAATAAAATTCTTGAATATTTAATTTTTTTCATTTTCTGCATCAAAAACATAGCTTATGACCCCTCATTGGAATGAGCTCAACTAGCTCGTTCCAATGAAAGGTCATAAGCTACGTTTTAAGATAAAAAATGAAAAAAATAATGAAAATTGAATGGTGATGTTTGGCCGGTTTTTGCTGTTAAGCTGGGTAAAGGGTTAACCTCCTAGGACGTGATAGGCCAACTGAAACTCAAACATTAAACATTTTCCATGACTGCAACACAGTTTTAGATATGGTTTTTACTGAAGATTATATTCCAAAAATGTCAGATGGATGAGCCTCAGGGTGGGGCTAAAAAAGGATTAAAAAAAAAAACCCGTAAAACTTGCATCGCACGCATCACACGCATCGTGGATCGAAAGTGAAAAATTGAAGACATTGTTGATAATGGCAAATGACCGAAAAGTAACGTGTGAAGTTTCAAAGCTTCGGCACTGATAACTTTAGAGGATTGTCGGTAATGAAATTACAACTTTCAATGAAAATTATCCCAAATGGCCGCAAATATGAAGTAAAAACGCCCGATTGTATTTTCATCATATTGTGGGCGCTGTGGCTCATTAGGTAGCGATGCAGGCTGCAAGCCGAGAGGTCCTCGGTTCGAATCCCAACAGCGTTGTCTCCTTGGGCAAGGCATGGAATCCCGATTGCCATACTTTTGTGGAGTTAGTGCGTTGGCGAGTCTGACAGTTGCTCGCCGTTGCTCGGTGGTTCTCTCCGGGTACTCTGGCTTCCTCCATCCGTAAAACTGTCCAACACTAGGTGATCCTGGCTGTCGAAAGTGTCGTTAAACCACAATAACTAAATAAATAAATTTACGTCATACCGCCGCTATTTGAAGACGGATTTTCAAAATTTATTCATTTTTGTATTTGGAATAATACGTACTAAAATTCCACCTGAACGTATATGAACTAAACAGGCCTGGCATTCTGAAAAATGCAGGAGGGCAAAAAATCGCTCTCCTCAATCATCTTAGGAGAGCAATTAGCTTTACACAGCATTTTAAGTATTCAGTTGAACGAACTCATTGAAACTGAAACCAATAGACTACATCAGTGATTTTATTAACTTTACTGAGGTAAAGCGAAATCTCTTAGACATCTAGATGTCTCACTCAACAACCGAACACACACTTACAAGACCTGTTTGTGTACCCAGACCTGTTGTCCAAGAAAGTCAACCCAAGGGGGGTTGAAGGTGGTAGTAGTAGGCGTATGACTTTCTTGGACAACAGGTCTGCTTGAATCTACAGTCACATCCTGGTGCAAGGTGCTTCAAGTGACAGGATAGTAGTAATGGTAGTATATTATAGTGCCAATATTCCTTGAATAATTACCCCTCAAACTGTGATGTCAGTTGTTGAACTTGAAACTGACAGAAAAAAAAATATTGCTGTGACCCATTTTGCTTCAAATGATTGCAACTGTGTTTGGGTATGGTTGCAGCCATTACCTTTTACCACTAAACCACTTTCAAAATGAAATTACGTGATGTTATGTGACTTCGAAGTTAAATTACATTTTTGCTTTACAACAAAAATTTAATGTGAGCATAATACATGTAATATCAATCATCCCAGACCAAAATATTTAGGAGGGCAATTTTTCGCTCTCCTTAATTCTTTCAGGAGGGCAGTAAGGAGAGCTAAAAAATCGCTCTCCTGAAATTGCCAAGCCTGACTAAAGAATCATTTGATTCACACTTTATCCAGTGAAAGGTAATTTGGATCAATTTTTTTTTTTTTTTTTTTTTTATTGGAGTTTTTTTTATTACACGCCTGTTCTGTGAAATCCTCATCTACAGCAACACTAAACCATGCGGAAACTGACAATCTGTTCCGCACCTATGTGTGGAACGGAAATCGTTGACGGACTATTTTTAAATAGAAGCGAAATTTCATTGGCGTTTCTACAAATCGTGCAGCGCAATTACAATTTGAATCGCTAGCGATAGCTGAAAATCGTCCCCTGAGTTCTAAAGTGTTCTATGTGCCACTAGGCACATAGAACACATTGGACCTCAAGGGACGAAATAGTAACACGGGTTCCCCTCGCAAATTTGGTTAGCGATAAAATATGTTGTTTTTGTTGATAGTTGTCAAATGAATTACTCAGGGTCCTTCTAATAATTGTTTTATAGACGTGAAGGTGTGTAATAAAGTAATAAACACAGAACGACACGCGTGTGTCGTTCTGTGTATGGGGGATGACGTTTTTATTATTGTAAATCATGAAGATTCGGCATAGCGAGATGGAATTTCAGAATGAATGATATCGGTAATGTTTACGTCTACATACGGAATTTGGTGCATCTATGTATTATAGTTATGGCCTCAGGCGTCTCATCTGTCGGGAAAAAACGGAATGGGTTTAAAAAAAATAGAGGATATTCACGAAAATTTGATGAATACCGAAAATATCTCGTGAGTGGCTACAAAGAAATATGAGGATCTTCACGAGCGACGCTCGTGAATTTTCTTTTTATTTAATGCTCTACGACTACAAACTCTCCAATTTGTGGCCTTTATTTGCCATTAAGGCGCAAAATTTATGTGCCGAACCGGCGTCCATACAAAAAATACAACAACCAAACTCCAACCATTGGAATGTGTGAATATCCGCACAAAAAGTAGTCCCGTCTTATTTCTCCCCTAACTTTACGATTTACCAAGGCTGGCGAATTGAAATAATCGCAATGTTTTTCGAAGAAATAGAACAATAACAAAAAACACCACTTTCTTATTTTCAATAACAAGACACGTCATTTTATTTTTTTTGAACTCAATGCACTGAAGACGTGTGAAGTTGAACTGAAGAAATTTGAAAGTGATTTCGGCTTTTCGCTGGAAGGTGAATGAGAAAGTCAAACTTTGAATCCGCTGATTTAATGAATTGATTTAGTCACTGTCACTATCAATTATTCGAATTCGTTTGTATTTGGGACTCTGGAATTCATTACTGATGTGCTGACTCTGTGATGATTGCATGTAAATGTTTATCGGCCCATTAAACGTGCTGCCACTGAACATCGAAGACAGTGGAAATGAACCTACGATGAAATATCGATTTCTAAATATCATTTTGATATTTCGTTTTGCCGACCGACAGGGGAATATGACTTATTTTTTCAGCGTGAATTGATGCCTGAGCATTAAATAAAACATCTTACATTACGTTAAATCAATGAATAAAAAACTACTGGTCTGTTTATCTTTTGTGCTCTGCTGCATACTCAAAATAGGACAAACTTTGATTTTTCCGACGTTGAAGTAAAAAGTTAAAAAATTCTCCATCTGTGATCTTTTTGCTGTCGGATGAAAGTGATGGCTTTTTTGGATATGGTATCTACGGGAAATTATATTTCCAGCATTTTAAAAATAAAGACCTATTCTATATATGAGAGATCGGATACGTGTAAAAAACAACGTTTTACGCCAAAATGTCAAATTGATGACGTCATCAACAGCAAGATGATTACCGTTTTCTGGAGCATTCATGCAGCAAATAGTGTGTTGAGTTTCATAGCTGCAGCTTAAGTAACAAGTTATGCGAGTCGGAAATTTCTCGCTTTAGCTTAAAAAATCCCAAAAGGGTCTAATTTTAAATTGATGAAATAACGTCAAAGATGGTGATAAGTACCCTCCCCCTCCCACCCAAAAAGAAAATAAAAAAATAAATAAATCAATTAATACGTGTCCGCTTAATTTGGACACTCTGCGGCTTATTATAATTTCATGAAAATCGAATGAAGGTCGCCTGTTGAGCTTGTGATCCTCCATGACGTCGCCACAGAGTACGTTGATAACGACTGAAGATTATATTTCCAAACCTTCAGAAGGCTATGTTTGAAAATGAGATTGGAATTAAAATGTTTCGAAAAGACTTTCTTCGGCTCATTCAAAAAGCGGATCGAAATTCGAAAATCTAAAAACAATGTCCATGTGTGGCCATATCTAACAATAAGCCCGAATTTCATGACTATACATCAACGGGAAGTGCCCTAAAAACGGCAACGACGAAAAAAGTAAGACAAAAATGCTGACGATTTTAATATACAACTTTTGCGCCGCTGAATGATATAGCAATAAACAATTATGGGCTTCTGTAGTGGTGAATATGGTGTGATATGAACCTAAAAAGACTTATATTGACCGAGGCGTTAGTTTGTTAGGTTCATATCACATCATACTTACCACCATGAAGTTCCATAACTGTTTTATTATATACACCCCCCCCCCAAAAAAAAGACAAAAAAAAACTGTCTTCTATTTGTCAATTAAAAGTTCAATTATATCAACCAGAAATACTTTTTATTATTTAACAATAAAATAATTATCATCTGCAGAATAGCATAAAAATAAGCAATGTTATAGAGATTACTTCGAATCAGGGCTCAAAATAAGCGGTGTCGCGTCGCTTTTTGCTATGCAACACTTGCAAAAAGCTACACAATGTTAAATTATGTATAGCATTTTGCGATACAAGATAATCAACTGCAGCCTATTAGACTGCAGTTGATTATCTTGTATCGCAAAATGTAAATGAAAATTTGCAAACAAATTTGAAAACTAGTTCACTGATGCTTTACTTCTGATTGTGGAACATTCCAGGCATAACTCAGCTTAACTCTCCATCAAGCATCATTAGCAACTTCATATGTAAGATGAGTTCTGTTGGTTTAAATACTTCCTGTTTTTACAACATTTTGCATAAAATGTCCATTAAAATAACTACAAGCCCATCAAATTAAAAATCCCAACTTCCATTTTGAGAACTCTATTAAACAACCAAGACGCCATTTATAGCAGTATACAAGTCCATGCAACCCTTAAAGGCAGTTCAGTTTAAAAAACATAGTAAATGTTTCATGTGTTGCAGATCATTTGGAAATGCCCAGAAATGAATGAAACTATTCTATCTACTTAGAAGAATTCAATATAAAACAGCATAACATAACTCTGGTATACAAAAATAGCTATGTAATTTTTACAAAATGCTATTCATTTTTTCGAAATGCGTAGCATTTTGCTACGCAAAGAAAAAAGGTTATTTTGAGCACTGCTTCGAATGAAATAGAACTAGAGAGGGGATTTCCAAAAGCTATATTTAGAAATTTGATATTCACTGGAAAACCGGCGTACATGGATTTTTGAGTACCAGTCACGTGTATAAGATCGAGCCAATAGAAATGTGGTTATTTTTTAAAGTTAATAATGACAGTTGATAAAATATAAAAGGTGTCCAGAGCATCTAACAACAAAATGTAATAACGCCTTCTCGTATCTCCCAATTTACTGGCTTCAAGCAGAAGGTCAATACAAAATCAACGTTTTCGGAAATGTTGGAACCTTTTTTTCAAACTAACTGTATATGTTTCTTTCATTTAGTTTAAACAATATTTATTCAATGAATATGTTATATGTTACAGAATTGAACACCAAAAAGGTAACAGCACGATGAACAGCTGCTCACAATATAACATACATATGACATTGTCCCTATATCCCGATAAATTCGGTCTTTTGATTAGTCAGAATGCTTTGGACAAATAGCTATGGCAAAAGATGCACCCAACATCCAAGGTATATGAGAGCGTGCAACATCCAGGGTATAAGCGCACGCGAAACGTCGGGGGTATATGGTTTAAACGAAAGCTTTCCGCTTTTGCGTCGCCTCGAAATAAAAATCGAACCGAAAATAGTCACAAATATCATCAGATTTCCGACAATTCAATCATAAAAATATAATTAGAGCAAACAATTTGTCCCCAGAGTACCGGTGCGTTATGTGTGCCAGTAGGCACATAGAACACATTGGAACCGAGGGGAGGATATGTCAACAAAATACTGTTTACTTGTTTCCTTAACGACCCAAGGGATGTAACTCTATCTGTTGTCTTCTGCGATTATAAAGACAAAATAATTATCACGAATTTGGTCCAAGTGATTGTGGAGCTGCGAAATGCGTCCACAAATTTATTTTCACTATGTTTGTGTTGTGTTTCAAACAGGACAAAAACGTTATCTCCGTCAACATGTATGGGATATGGAGATTTAATACCTGGATGTCTCATTTAAACACCTCGTCGGCTGCTCGGTGTTTAAAAACTGACATCCAGGTATTAAATCT
This sequence comes from Pictodentalium vernedei, assembly GCA_031216915.1. Lineage (NCBI taxonomy): Eukaryota > Metazoa > Mollusca > Scaphopoda > Dentaliida > Dentaliidae > Pictodentalium > Pictodentalium vernedei. The sequence continues at coordinate 523,020,546 of CM062294.1, read as the reverse complement.
CCATATACCATAAATATTGGCGAAGATAACTCATAATAAACAAATTGCTAAGTAATGGAGGGATTTGACAGAAATCTTTTTTTTCTTACCTCTTTTAAAATTTAAAATCGGAAAAGGCTAACTGCAAAACGATTACGAACAGGAGAATGCCATACGAATTAACTTTAACCTCGTACCTAACACGAATAACAGACGACACTTCAAAAAAGGTTCTTAAAGAACCAAAACTTTCATTTTCTTCGTTAAAAACACAGCTTATGACTAGGGCTGTCACGATTAATCAATTAATCGATTGTTGATCGGTCAGGGCGAAATCGATTAGTATTTTTCGTTGTCGAATAATCGGTAAATTATATCCCGTTTCAGACGTTTAATAATTAAAAGAAAATATGTTGAAAAAACTATTGTTTCTAAAGGTAAAGAGTTAAGAACATCGATGTTAAACCCCAAGAAGCTATTGGAAGCATTTGTCTTTCAAGTACATTCATCAAAGCTTTGATGTTCTGAACTTTTGAATCGTCAGTGTAATAATCAAGACCGGTCGGCAGTTGCGAAGTTCGCAACTGCCGACCGGTCTTGATTATTACACTGACGGTTCAAAAGTTCAGAACATCAAAGCTTTGAATGTAACTAAAAGAGGATCGTCTTCGTTGTTTACTTGATGTAGGTTAGCTGACTTCAACTTCATTTTTATCGACTTCAAAGAGAAGGAGATGGGGTCATCTAGGTACGATCAATCGATTATCATCGATTATTTGCGACGATTAATCGATTCCTAAATTGAGAAATCGTGACAGCCCTACTTATGACCCTCAATGAAATGAGCTCGATGAGCACGTTCCAATGTGGAGTCATAAACCATGTCTGGGAGGCGAAAATAGAGAAACTAATATTAATGGCGACTTTTGTGAATAACGGTTATGTTTACATTGGTTAAATGGTTAAACGCAGGTCAGGACTATTTCGTCACACCGTACGTAGGACAATAACTATTTACCCTTTTTACCCAAAGCAGACGATATCAAAATTTATTATTTTAAATATTATTTTTCCAAATTTTTCATAAACTTTCAACAAAACCATATCACCTGAACCCTGACTGGAACGAGCTCGTTCCAATAAGGGGTCACGTGATATGGTTTTGTGAGAATATTTAAAAAAATATTTTTTAAGTGTTGAATTTGCATATTACGCGGGCGTATGCGGTTGCTTCGTTAGGTGCAGGGTTAACCCTTTAAACTCTAGTGGTATCTTACCTGCCAGTTCAATGGCAGCAATTAGAAGAGTCCATATTCATTATTTGGGGTAGACCAATCAATTTTCAACGTGCAGCCTCGGGGCTGCATGTTGAAAATAATGATTGGTCTACCCCACACATTTCCTGAACGGCCATCCTATTTAATGACGTTATGACGTATCATGTTGCTGGCCGGAAAAACGGCCGCTAGGGTTCAAAGGATTAATTGTTGTAGTCTAATTTCTTTAATATCTTTTCAGAGAGAAACATTCTCATTGGTCTTACAAGAGAACCAGGAACGGGAAGATGGCATTGGCCCAACAATGATCCGCTAACATGGTCTGATTGGAAAACTGAATGGCGTGAACCAAATAAGGGCCCAAACGATCTGGTAGTTCACATGTCGCCAACCAACTACAGGTGGATAGACAAACCGTGGACTCGCTACAAACATGTGTACGTTGCATGTGAACTTTGAGTCGGGGTGTGCTTGTTTCAAATTTATCTGATAATATTAACTCTCTGAATGTTTCTTTGTACAGACTGGACTCATTCGTCCAGAAACCAGACTTTATTTTTGATTCATTTTCTGTAAACGGTAGATATTTTGTAATCTGAAGCACAACAACAATTAATCACAAAGAACATACGTGTCCCCGAGCTCTCATCCCATCAGTTTAAATTTAAGAGGAGTTCGTGCAAATTGTAAAACGCAGCGTGCGCGCACGGGCTTCTTGATCCTGAAACAATTTCATATTTCAGCTGAATAGTCGGTTGTGTGCGTTTTGTCTTTAAGATTTGGTTCTTTTGGGCTGAGGAGGTTTTATGAGTTGTACTCATTCGTGCTGCACGGGTTCGTTTAACGGGATATTCCCCTGGTCTGTTTCATTCTGATCTTGGATGTTGTTGATATTAGTACCAGTTTATGTGGAGGCAAGCTATTGACACCTTCGTAAAGGTCAATGTATGTCGTTTTGAGATGGTAAGTTGTTGTATTGATTGGTTTCAAACTGCACATCAGTATTACGTACATCTGCAGTTTGATGGGCGTTTCCAGCCCCGATCAACCCAGCAGACAGGGGCCGACCTGAGAAATACATTTGTTCATTTAATTTCATTCGTTTTTGGCATAATTAAAGTTTTTCCTGAAATGATTGAAAAATATTTTTATTACTCTATAACCATTCACTTCCACAAGAGTTCAAAGTCAAGTCTTGGCTGCCTGAGTGCACAATGGAGGAAATAGGGTCTTACAGTTATGAGCCAACTTAGAAGCCTAGATTTAAAATTCAGGAGCAGGATCAGAATCTGAGGAGTCAAATTCACACTGGCTCCTTACTAGGTCAGCCCCTACCCGCAGATGAAGATATACTGATAGCAGGTGTATTCTCCTTTTTTGACGAATCTAAATTGTTTAATCCCTCCATTGTATAAACTGGGTACTGATGTCTTTAATTTTTCTATTTTGTAGGGTCAACTACCAATTGTTATTTATATTATACATGAAATGATTATGATGTAAATATTGGACGACGTTTAAATAGTTTAATCATTTGCCCCGCCTCTGCGTTTGATTGGTTGAAAGCATACAGCGTGAAAGTCGTCAAAATCGTATAAACCAAATCACGTCATTTGATTCGCACATCCGACCCAACTTTGAAGACTATGGAAGCCCCACCCACTCAATCCAGTTGTCACCGTGGGGGCGTGATGGCAGACTGATAGATGGATAACAAGCTTGTAAACAAAGATCAATGATCGATTTTTCGTCGCCTCCAGTCAGCGAGAATATAGTGATAATTTCTCGGGAACAATTGAATTTAATGAAATATACCGAAGTGGGAGACGAATAAAAGATCATACATCCAAACATGATTTTTGGGGAACTTAAAAAAAATGTTTTTAATGATATTGTTACTTGACTTGCTAAATATCTGTCGTCTGCGATCGAAAATCAAAACAACAAACAATTTGACAATGATTGACGTGACCTGTTTTGGCACACTTTCCTGAGTTTGACTGTTGTCTTTTGCGAAAATTAAAAGTTTTTCGTTCACGTACACATAGTTTTTATATTTTAATATTACAGCCGGATTAAATTATAAGAAATAACTGTTGTTTTCCTTCGGTTTATGCGATATAAACCGAAAATTTTCAGCACAAGCTTAATCATAACTCGCTACGCTACGCGAGTTATGATTAAGCTTGTGCTGGAAATTTTCGGTTTATATCGCATAAACCGAAGGAAAACAACAGTTATTTCTTAAATAAACAAAGAACTATGATGTTTTAATAAACTGAACAGTTAAAACTGTCTGATGGAGTTCACACACTTTTCTTGTCGTTTCCACGGACCATAGATCCACGACTCTGCTATAAAAGTAAATTACAAACCAGAACCACGGATGAACAGAAATTGTTTTATTCGAGAAATGCTCTAAGTTGAAAATGTACACCCCTTGTGCAAAATTTGTACTGAACCACAATTCAAACCTGACCCGCAGTTTGGTATAGTTGAGTCACATGCCAAATTCGGTTGCGATGAAATAAGCAGAACTAAAGGTATCGCCCGGTAACCAGAATGTTGGCGGAAATAAGCAATTTCTAAGCCGAAAAGGCCCATAACTCTTGTAAATATCATCGGACCAAACCCAATTCGCACTTAACCTTTATTTTGATATAACTGGGGTACAAAACAAGTTGCAGGCAGGGGAGGCAGGCAGGCAGGCGCAGGCAGGCAGGCAGGCAGGCAGGCAGCCAGGCAGACTCTGACCTGTAATTTGGTTTCATTTAGTCACATGCCAAATTTGGTTGCGGTGAAATAAGCAGAACTAAAAGCCCGGTAACCAGAATGTTGGCGGGAATAAGCAATTTCTAATTCGAAAAGGCCCATAACTCTTGTAAAAATCATCGAACCAAACCCCCAATTTGAACTTAACAATATTTTGATATAACGAAGGCAAAAAACCAAGTTGGTCCTGATCTATAAATCTAAACTCAAGTTAATATCCGGAAACCCAAATGTTGATGGAAATCCGTTATTTCTTAGTCGAAAAGGCCCAAAAGTCTTGTAAAAAATCCTCGGACCAAGCTCCAGTTCGAATTTAACCTTCACTTTGATTAGGGCTGTCACGATTAATCGATTGTTGATCGGTCACGTCGAAATCGATTAGTATTTTTCGTTGTCGAATAATCGGTAAATTATATCCCGTTTCAGACGTTTAATAATTAAAAGAAAATATGTTGAAAAAACTATTGTTTCTAAAGGTAAAGAGTTAAGAACATCGATGTTAAACCCCAAGAAGCTATTGGAAGCATTTGTCTTTCAGGTACATCCTCATCAAAGCTTTGATGTTCTGAACTTTTGAACCGTCAGTGTAATAATCAAGACCGGTCGGCAGTTGCGAAGTTCGCAACTGCCGACCGGTCTTGATTATTACACTGACGGTTCAAAAGTTCAGAACATCAAAGCTTTGAATGTAACTAAAAGAGGATCGTCTTCGTTGTTTACTTGATGTAGGTTAACTGACTTCAACTTCATTTTTATCGACTTCAAAGAGAAGGAGATGGGGTCATCTAGGTACGATCAATCGATTATTTGCGACGATTAATCGATTCCTAAATTAAATAATCGTGACAGCCCTAATTTTGATATAACTGAGGCAGAAATCAAGTTGGGTCTTGATCTATAAATCCAAATTCAAGTTATCATCCGGAAATGGAAAAGTTTACGGACAGGACGGACAGACAGACAGACAGACAGACAGACAGGCGGCCGGACATATGGACTGTATGACAGACAGACCAATCTCAATATGACAATTTTTTTAAACGGGTGTATAAAAAGCTGTGAAATCCAGATGTCCATACGAAACCAGTTACTAAATAGAGGATATGGAATGAGTGTTTTTCTCATATAATATTTATGAAACGAGTCTAAGAATTTTCCGTTTGGGCGAGCCTCTGGCGGGGCCCCAAACAGAAAATTCGGACGAGTTTCATAAATATTATATGAGAAAAACACTCATTTCATATTCTATTTATCATATGACACACATATGCACAAATTATCGACTTAGTATGACTGTTTAACCCTTTACCTGACGTGTGTTGTAGACGACACTTGAAAACAAACATCCTCATATAACTAAAAAAATTCATTGTTTGCTTCCAAAACATAGGTTATGACCCCCTCATTGAAACGAGCGCGACGCGCTCGTTCCAATGAGGGGTCATAACCTATGTTTGGAAGCAAAAAATAACAAAAATGTGTATAGCACTGGCCGGTTTTGGTCGTTATGTTAGGTAAAGTGTTCATGCAATATAACCCAACCCAAATAGGACAGATAACGTAAAGTCTCCCTACTCAAATTATGCAAATGTGACCCAGTTGTATTTTGTTCAGCCAATCAAACTGTCCATATTTGAAATTAACCTATAAAATCTTTCAACCCCAATTATGCAAATTATGAAAATATGGCCCAGTTGTATTTTGTTCAGCCAATCAAATTGTCTAGTTTTGAAATTGACCAATGAAATTGACGGAAGGCTTTATTTATCATTGATTAATATGAAAGCAAAATATCAAATGTTTTGAAGTGAACAAACCAGACGAGTCATATGATAAAAATACATATCGATGCATTGGGATAGGGCGCAACTGCAAGCCACTTACTGTTTACACTATGTCATCAAATAATTTATCGTTCTGCTTACTCGTCATATTTTTATAGAATTTACCACAAGCTAATTGGGCAAATTAAATCAATCAAGAAATGATAAAAAGCACCTAACAAAAACTAAGTCCGTTTAGTTTATTATATATTCATTAGATTGTGATGAGAAAATTATGCAATTCGAGTCTTTATTTACTGCTAAAGTGGTCATTTTATCCAAAGCTTTTCCAGACTCTAGATAAGTGGTATGTTTAGGTCCTCTATGATTACCGAGTTATTTAAAATAGGCATTTACATGCTTAATTAACGCCTGACAGCATTATTAACTTTTTCAATCAATTCGTCCTTGTCATACCTCAAGGTTAGGTATGAGTTTATACGTTCAAATAATGATTCTGTCATTCTATTTGGAATTTATCAAGTAATAATTACATTGTTAATGTAGTTATACGTTTTGGGTCCAAATACTCAATTCCCATTGGTCAGCTGGATGAAAACGTCATGACCAAATGTAATTCATTTTTCAATGAATACATTTGGTCGAACTTTGACCCTCATTTACGGTAAAGCGCAGTTGACAGAATGTAATTCGGGCGGTGTTTGTGCGCTTTGTCTTTTGTGTGAGGGCCCTTTTTCGCCTCGTTCGTTCGTACATGTTTTATTTCGTCTTTCTGCTTTGTTGTTTGATAAAAAGTAGTTTAAACAGTTACGGAATGTAATTATAAGAATTGAATGCAATTTTTATAATCTTTATTGGAGTATGAACGTGTAGGAATGGGTACAAATTGTATGAATCCCTTCGGGATTCATACATAATTTGTACCCATTCCCACACGTTCATACTCCAATAAAGATTATAAAAATTGCATTCAGTTCTTAATTATCACAGGAGTATTTAAGAGAGCAGCTTTGACGTAATTCGTTCGTCTCACTAAATCCTGTATTAAATTATAGGTAGTATGCGTCACTCTGACGCCATTGGTCGCTATATGATTTTCAACAGTAAATTTCCATAGAATTAGAAATGTACTTAACGTAACTTTGACATAAATTTACGAGAGCGTATTTGGTCGCTGAAGCACACTGGTGTAATTTGGTGATGTCATTTCGATGCCGCATACCCTCACTTGAGTGAAACAAGGTGCCAGTTGCAATGCCATTAAGCATTGCAGATGGCACATTGTTCCATTGTAGGTACGATATATTCTTAAAAGACCATTTATGATATAAACCTGACATGATACATGTTTCACTTGACTACAATTTATCACCAAACAGTTTCTGTTCAGCTTTTATCAGCTCACCTGCCTGAAAGTCAGGGAGAGAAAGTCATCACTTTTTGTCCGTCGTCCGTCCAGCATGAACTTTACATTATCGACTTCTCATAAAACACTGGGCCAAATTGAACCAAATTTGATATTCATGTTCCTTATATGTCAATTCAAGTTTATTCAAATAAAACAGCCGCGCCCACAAGGGGCATTCCTCTGATAGCACCCATAAATTATTTTCCAAAAGTAGAAAAATCTCCTTCTCCAGAACCATCAGTTAGAATCTCCTAATATTTGGTATATAACCTCTCTGGGCGGGGACGGGGGGGGGGGGAGGGTCAGATTCAGGTTTGTTCAAATCGAGTCCATGGGTTAATATTTGGGCTCCCTATGAATAGAGCCCGAATTGTAGCTTAATGTAATATGAGGGAATTTCTTGAAAATCTTTTTCAGATCCACCTGTCAGAATCCTTTCATATTTGGTATACACATTTCTAGGGTGGTCAGATTCACATTTGTTCAAAGCGAGTCCCTGGGTATATATTTGGGCACCATGTGGGAGCCTCAATTTTAACTTAGTGCAATATGAGGGAATGTCTTTAAAAATCTTCTTCAGATCCATCAGTCAGAATCCTTTCATATTTGGTACACAACATCTCGAGGCGGGTCAGTTTCAGGTTTGTTAAAATAGGTTACCTGGGTAAATATTTGGGCTCTCTATTGGAGCCCAAGTTTAACTTAGTGCAATATGAGGAAATTTCTTTAAAAATCTTCTTCTTCAGATCCGCCAGTCAGAATCCTTTCATACTTGATATCAACATCTCTATGGGAGCTCGAATATCAGCTTAGTGCAATATGAAGATTTTTTTTTAAAATCTTCTGCTTTTGGACCCTGCAGTCAAAATGCCTTCATATTTCGTATACAACATCTCTTTGAGGGTCAGATTCAGGTTTGTTCAAATCGGGTCGCTGGGTTTATATTTGGGCTCTCTATTGGAGCCTGAATTTTAACTTAGAGCAATATGAGGACATTTCTTTATAAATCTTCTTCTTCAGATCCATAAGTCAGAATCCTTTCATATTTGGTATACGACATCTTTGGAGGAGTCAGATTCAAATTTGTTCAAATTGAGCTTCGGGGTTATTAATTTGAGCTACCTAAGGGAGCCTGAATTTTAACTTGGTGCAATATGATGGAATGTTTTTTAAAATCTTCTTCCTCAGATCCACCAGTCAGAATTCGTTCATATTTGGTATATAACATCTCAAGGGAAATCAGGTTCAAGTTTGTTCAATTTGAGTCTCTGGCTTAATATTGGAGCTCTCTATGGGGGGGGGGGGGGCAGGGGGTGGGGGGGGGGGCAGTAGGTTACGATCAAGTTTGTTCAAATCCATTCCTCGGTGTTTTTCCATAAAATTTGCCTTTCATGACTTCATTCCTTTGTAGCGTTGATGAACCATGTCCAACTGAATGTTACCCCAAATACTTCTTTGAACCACTTTGTCAGGTGAGCGATTAAGGCCCCTTGGGGCCTATTGTTATCTGAAGCATTTTTTCTCTCACATTCCTACTTCTCTAGTCGGCAGTCTTCTCTCCAAATCTCCTTTTTTCCTGCCACTTTTTTACTCTCCTGTTGTTTTTTTTCTACTTTTTTTCCAATGTGGGCGTCATTCAAACAGCCAGATGGCTATGTCACCCTCATGTAGAAATCAAATATCTATCTCTATAATTGTTAGGTTTAAAACCCCAAGCAATTTATAATTGATGAATTAGTTTGTACAGTGGAGCCCACTTAATTGGATATCTCTTTATTGTATTTCCCTGTTAATTGAATATAATTTCCCAACACAAAACGATTTACCATGCCTCCAGTACAAATTTGACCTGTTAATTGAATACAGGTTATAGAGTGAACTCCTCCTGTTAATCGAATAAAAAGTTTTGTAACATGTCGAGAAATTACCCTGACTCTTCCCAGTTTTCCTTTGGTTAAAGACCAATTTGGCCTCAATACATCCAATACAGGCATTTAATCTATTATATCTTGTTTGACAGAGCTCATGGAGCTCTGTCAAACAAAATATAATAGAATAAATGCTAAGTTTATCTCTATAATACAGGAAAGAGACACAATCCCTGTTAATTGAATACTCCTGTTAATTGAATAATTTTCATTGGCAAAGTGTTCCATTGACAAAGTGGCTATTCAGTTAACAGGGTTCCACTGTATTACTTTTTAATTACTTTGTATTACTGTTTAATTATTTTGTATCACTGTCTTATCATTTTGAACAACTGTTTAACTATTTTGTAATACTGTTCAATTATTTTGTAATAATTTTTAATTATTTTGTACTTCTGTTTAATTATTTGTATTACTGTAACTGTTGTAACACTGTTTAATTATTTAGGACCTGTAATATGTCGTTTTCGGACAATAAATTCATATTGTGTATTTCTGTGTAGTTTTTTTGTGCATGTAATATACTGTTTTCTGCAAATCAATTCCACCATTCATTCACGTAATAATACCCTTACTCCACGAGAACATACTTATAGTGTAACACACTTGGGTACATTTTGGTCCTATTGGGGAAACGACTTAGACTGAGGTGGAATGTATTGGTGCCATTTCATACTGCTATCTACTTTGGCTGTTGTGGTTTACAACCATCGAATAAATATATTTATCAACTCATAGTGATAAACACAGGTGTACAGTAAATACAGAACGACTACAAAGTGCTTATAGTGTTGTGTGGGGAATATAGGGACCTACGAAACTTCGAAGTTGGATTCGATTCGATTCGAAATAGTGTCGATGATTCGATTCGACTCAGCTGGCGCAGATTCTGAAATTTTCGAATCCTCGAGGTGTTCTCAAAAGTGTCTCCTCTTAACCTTTTCTCCTATCATCAGGTCTCGTGTACAGGAGACCTGATGGGAGAAGAGAGTAGTGGCCGAGTGGATGAGTGCGCTGGTCGCTCATGGCAGAGGTCCCTGGATCCATCCTCGGACGGAAAAGTTCTCGAGGTGTCCGAACGCTCTCTGTCAGCATCAGTTGTAGGGTTGATGCTGTCGCAGCGTACTGTCATATCGGGTGGGGACGTAAAATGGCTGTCCTCTGTGTGGAGAGAGACACACTCCGTGCAGACTGACGATCCCTTCGTTGTATTCGAGAAGAGTGAGGTCACGAAGTCATTCACTAGCGCCATTATGACAAGGAGAGGTGTTAATATAAGTTACCAAACTTGTTCGCCAATCATTGCAAAACAAATACAAATAAACTTAACCCTTTGAACCCTAGCGGTCGATTTTCCGGCCAGGAACATGATACGTCATAACGTCATTAAATAGGGTGGCTGTTCAGTAAATGTGTGAGGTAGACCAATCAATAGTTTCAACGTGCAGCCCCGAGGCTGCACGTTGAAAGTATTGATTGGTCTACCCCCAAATAACGAATATAGACTCTTCCAAGTGCTTTCATTGAACTGGCATGGAAGATACCACTGGAGTTCAAAGGGTTAAAACATAGAGGAAGAGTTCAAGGAGGCTATCCGCTTCCGAAAGTACCTTTATTCCGTGTCTGGGATAATCCAGGTTTTTTATTGACTTGTGCACACAGACGAGTTGCCATTGAATGCAATACTTGAGTGGAGACTGGCTGTATTTGTCGTTGTTAGAAGGTGCAATGTCCACATCTTGAAGAGCGGCTCGACTCGAATCGCGGTTCCATTCGAAAATGTCATCCTGATTCTATTCATTAATCAGAGGCGGGCTGGCCGTATGGTCCACCGGGAACATTCCCGGTAGGCCCCTCTTCTGGTGGCGCCTGGGGCCCCAAAAATTGATGTAGCCTAACATTTCGTGAAAACACCAAACGGGCAAATGGATCTGATTGCATAGAATGCTGGCGTATTGAAATCTCTGTGAACTGTTAACGGCAGTCCACCTTCAGAACATTTTGATATACCAGCAGTCTAGATGCCACTGATCGCTCAGATGCAAGAAAACAGAGTTCTTTTAATTTGAAAAATCAAAATTTTCTCCCATTGGGCAGAACTATGATCGGCCCGATGGGTTCGCGAATCCCGCCCCACCCCCTCTCCCCCTGTTGATACCATTCTTGTCGAATGAGTGATGAAGATGAAATAAAAATGGCATCGAAATGTCCTCTGTGTGAACTGACATTGATCGCTCAGATGCAACGAAGTACTCTGCAAAAAATATAGGTTCTCCTTAGAACCAAAACTGGTTCTAATCTTGTCCCTGAGATGGAACCAGTTCTGTTTAAACAGTATTTATGTCAAATCAAATAAATTTACCAAGATTAGCATTCAATTTTAACAGAATATTACATGAACTGAAGTAGATTCAGCACTAAACTTGGAGCTTATTCAACGGAGTCGCCAAACATTTTGAAACAAAGGAGATATGAACAGATGCAACGAAGTACACTGCAAAAAAATATAGGTTCTCCTCAGACCCAAAACTGGTTCTAATCTTGTCCCTGAGATGGAACCAGTTCTGTTTAAACAGTATTTATTTCAAATCAAATAAATTTACCAAGATTATCATTCAATTTTAACAGAATATTACATGAACTGAAGTAGATTCAGCACTAAACTTGGAGCTTATTCAACGCAGTCGCCAAACATTTTGAAACAAAGGATATATGAACAGATGCATACCGAACCAGTTTTGGTTCTGTATAGAACCAAAACTGGTTCGATATGCCAACTGTTCATATCTCCTTTGCGTAATAATGATTTGAGACAACCTCGTATAAGCTCTAAACTTACGGCTGAAACCCCCTCAATTTATGTTTAATTCTGTTAATATTTAATGTTAATCTTTATAAATTTATTTGATTTGAAATAAATACTGTTTAAACAAAACTGGTTCCATCTCAGGGACAAGATTAGAACCAGTTTTGGTTCTAAGGAGAACTTATATTTTTTGCAGTGTAGCGTTCGTTCAGTTACAAATGTCAAAATGTTCACCGGATTCTGCACCCACTTTGATTCATTTCCCGGTTACTTTTCTTGGCCCAGTCCGCCCCGTCATTACTCGACGCAAAAGTTGAGACTTGCTGGCCCCTAGTGGAATGTACTGTACGTTTGCCCTAGTTCATCTAGCATCATTCGGAGATCATTCTTTCAATACAATTCCACCCAAGCCACCTGAGAGAAACAACAAGAAAGTCGGCTTAGTTTTGAGAAAACATATGGACAGTATTAAAACGACAGTGTAAGGGAATATTGTGGTAGGGAGCAAATTGCATTTTTTGTTGATAATGTAATTTTTATTTTACTGGCTATACATTCTAATTAAACTTCCATGTTAACCCAACGTAACGTCCAATACTGGTCAGCGATGTTCCCAAAAATCACATTTATTTTTCATTATTTTTTATTATTTTTATTCTAAAAAACATAGTTTATGACCCCTCTTTGGAACAAATACGTTCCAATGAGGGGTCATAACCTATGTGTTTGATGCAAAAAATTAAAAGAATTAGTCCTAAATTTGACATGTCATAAATCCCGATCGACAGGTTTCAAAATTTGCCACATGAACATACTAACGCTTAAATTGACATGGTACTATAAGAAATGCAGGGTCGACATACGCGCATTCACTGAAACATGGTTAAATCTTCTGATGAAAGTGCTGACGTTCAGCTTGGTAACTTTCAAGAAGTAATTAGAAAGGATCGTCCATATAGGGGAGGGGGTATTGCAATATATATCCAAAATGGTATCCCATTTAAGCTGAGGCCTGATCTCGAAGTATGTCCACTTGAATGTATTTGGATCGAAGTCATTACCATTGCCTCGTCATTCCTGCTTGGTGTCTTCTATCAGCTCCCTACTAGTGGTAATGAATGTTGGGATATGATCTCCACATCGTTTGAGAGAGCAAAGGATTCGGGAATTTCTCGTATAATAGTTACAGATGATTTTACTGATAACGCACTATTACCAACAAGGGGAAAAGTCAGGGAGATTATGGATTACTTTAACCCTTTATCTAACGTAACGCTCAAAACCGGCCAGCGCTATTCTCAAAAATCGCCAATTAATTTTCATTATTTTTTTCATTTTTTGTCTCAAAAACATAGGTTATGACCCCTCGTTGGAACGAACTCGTCTAGCTCGTTCCAACGAGGGGTCATAACCTATGTTTTGAGACAAAAAATGAAAAAAATAGTTATTCAAGAATTATTTTTGCATGTGTCGTCTGCTTTTCAGGTTAGGTAAAGGGTTAACTTTAGGCAATTGCTGTCGGAACCTACATTCATTACAGAAACCTCAAAAACTTTATTAGACCTTATTGCGGTCAGCGAATCAGTTAATGTGCTATCTTGTGAAGTTGCTGACCCATTTATACCGGGCCTAATTAGATATCACTGCCCCGTCCACATTGAAGTAGAGTTTAGAAAAAAATCTTTTAAAAGTTTTAAACGTAAAATCTGATTATATGACGAGAGCAACTTTATAAAACTCAATAATGCACTGACAAGCACCCAGTGGAGTATTATCTAAGCTCAAAAATGTCTGAAGACAATGATAAAAAACTTTTTTTCCAAAGTTCTAGAACTTACATCTACTTATATCCCAACAAAGGAAGTGACAATCAGGAGTAGAGACCCTAAGTGGATACATAACGAAATTAGGCTACTTATACGTAGAGGGAACGTCTTTATCGTTCGGCAAAATCTGATAATCGACCCGAGACTTGGGCGAAATATCGCGCAGAACGAAACGAAGCTGTCTCTGTTATAAGAAAATCAAAAACAACATATTAACCCTTACCCAATGAATCGCCCGCATACGCCCGCGTAATATATAAATTCAGCAGCTGAAAAAATATTATTTTTCGAAAAATTTCAACAAAGCCATGTCATGTGACCCCTCTTTGGAACGAGCTCATAGAGCTCGTTCCAATGATGGGTCACATGATATGGTTTTGTTGAAATTGTTTAAAAAAAAATAATAAACGATATTTAAAATAATAAATTTTGATATCGTCTGCGTTGGGTAAAGGGTTAAAACAAAATACAGTTAACACTAAACAAGATCCTTGGACCCTTGCTCCTTTTGATCTACATAAATGATATAGCCTTGGACCTAACAAGTAGTATTCGATTATTTGCAGATGATACAACCTTGTATTTAATAGTAGATAACCCCGATCGAGCCTCTTTTGTTTTAAAAGGCGACTTCGACAAGATTGAACAATGGGCACAAACATGGCCTGTTGCATTTAACCCTTTAACCCTTTACCTAACATGAAAAGCAGACGACACTTGCAAAAAAAATTCTTGAATAACTAATTTTTTTCATTTTTTGTCTCAAAAACATAGGTTATGACCCCTCGTTGGGACGAGCTCGATGAGCTCGTTCCAACGAGGGGTCATAACCTATGTTTTTGAGACAAAAAATGAAAATATTTTGAAAATTAATTGGCGATTTTTGAGAATAGCGCTGGCCGGTTTTGGCCGTTACGTTGGGTAAAGGGTTAAAAACTGAAACGATGATCATATCTCGAAAACGGGTCCCAGTGAGACACCCCCAATAGTAATGGAAGGTACGAGCATTAAAGAAGTCACTGAACACGAACACTTGCTTGTTTTCTTAAACTCGCGGTGTACGTGAGAACATTACATTGACCATATCTGTGCGAAGGCCTGGTCACGTCGAGATCAAATTTGAAGGAATAATTCTTATTAGATCGTAAAACTCTGGAAAAAATATATTTCGCCTTCATTCGACCTTTGTTCGAAATACGCAGATTCGGTTTGGAATAACTGCACCTAATTTGACTCGACGAGGTTCGAAAGCATCCAAATAGCTGCTGCACGTATTGTGACAAGTGTTACCCCGAGTGCCAGTAAAGATTTATTATCTGTGGAAACTGGTTGGGGTACCCTCAAATCACGTCGGGAGAAACATAAAGTGATCCAGTACTTCAAAATGTTTCACAATTTGGTCCCCACCTACATATCGAACAGAACCCCCTCCCCCTATTCCAATCAATCAAACCCACGATCTCCGTAGAGCAAACAATCGTCGCTTACCTTTTTGTCGAACCAAAAACAACCAAACATTGTTTATTCCCTCAACAACAAAATTATGGAAAGAGCTACCTTCACATATCAAGGACAACTCCTCTTTGGTAGAGTTTAACCCTTTGATACGTCTGTACGTCTTATTACGTACGAAATCAAACAGCGCGTTGATACTTTTGTACGTCTAATTACGTACGAAATCAAACAGCGCGTTCATACTTTTGTACGTCTTATTACTGTACGAAATCAAACAGTGCGTTGATACTTTTGTACGTCTTATTACGTACGAAATCAAACAGCGCGTTGATACTTTTGTACGTCTTATTACGTACGAAATCAAACAGCGCGTTGATACTTTTGTACGTCTAATTACGTACGAAATCAAACAGCGCGTTGATACTTTTGTACGTCTTATTACTGTACGAAATCAAACAGCGCGTTGATACTTTTGTACGTCTTATTACGTACGAAATCAAACAGCGCGTTGATACTTTTGTACGTCTTATTACGTACGAAATCAAACAGCGCGTTCATACTTTTGTACGTCTTATTACGTACGAAATCAAACAGCGCGTTCATACTTTTGTACGTCTTATTACGTACGAAATCAAACAGCGCGTTCATACTTTTGTACGTCTTATTACGTACGAAATCAAACAGCGCGTTGATACTTTTGTACGTCTTATTACGTACGAAATCAAACAGCGCGTTCATACTTTTGTACGTCTTATTACGTACGGAATCAAACAGCGCGTTCATACTTTTGTACGTCTTATTACGTACGAAATCAAACAGCGCGTTGATACTTTTGTACGTCTTATTACGTACGAAATCAAACAGCGCGTTCATACTTTTGTACGTCTTATTACGTACGAAATCAAACAGCGCGTTGATACTTTTGTACGTCTTATTACGTACGAAATCAAACAGCGCGTTCATACTTTTGTACGTCTTATTACGTACGAAATCAAACAGCGCGTTGATACTTTTGTACGTCTTATGAGTTCGTGGTCATTTGCTTTGTTGTTATTTTTCGATTTTTTAAAATTTTAATCTCAATTCCTATTTTCTCACGAATAGTGCTCAGTGACAACCGTTGAGCCAAATGTTATCGCAGCTTAAAATACTAATATAATCCTGCTGTCAAGACTTATTTATTTATTTATTTATTGGTGTTTAAGGTCACATATTTCTGCACAATAGCTAATCATGACCACGACAGTTTTACGGGTGGAGGAAGCCGGAGTACCCGGAGAGAACCACCGAGCAACAGCGAGCAACTGTCAGCTCCCCAACGTACTAACTCCACACAAGCAGGGTTAACATTGGTTGAAGACAGGTGCACCATCGGCGTGCATTACGCCTTAGTGCACAGCGTCACCGTGCCCCCACATGGGCAATGGGGGTGAAGTATCTTGCCCAAGGATACAACGCGGTTGCCGCAGGGGGGATTCGAACCGAGGACCTCTCGGCTTGCAGCCTGCACCTCTACCTACTGAGCCACCGCGACACCCTGTCAAGATTTCTTAACTGGTTGAGTGCTAGAAGCCACTCTCAGGGCTTTCAAAAATGAGGATACCAGAGCAAAAGCTAACACATCCCTTACTTATATTTCATATTCAGTCAAACACAAATAATATTTTGTTTATATAAATTTGTTTTATTACAAATTATTGGAGAGTGCCTGTGGGCACTCTCCAATAATTTGCAATAAAACAATTTTTGAATAACAAATTCAGACCACCAAAAATAATCTAGCCCTCAACAAGATAATCACTAATGTGAAAAATGTCTTATTATTTGTACTTTCCGACGTTTGACGTCGCATTTTGAAACAAAATTGAAGAAAATTAATTCCCAGTGACGTTTGAACGTCAGAATAATTAAAGTCTCAAGGGGTTAAACTATTATCTTAATTAGGATGATAACCGACTACTACAGTATTTCGTGCATTCTTCCTCTCGTAAAGCACAAACACTCCATTGCACGATGCATCTACGGTGTAGAAACCTGAAGGAACACCTCTACGATAAACATCTTGTCGATTCCACGTACTGCTCGCGTGGAGAGCGTGAAACCCCTGAAAACGTTTTATTGAGCTGCCTCATTTACGCGACAGAGCGACACTTGGTCAACTTCCGTATCCACTTCATTGTAATACGTTGCTGTATGGTTCGGAATTTTATTGCGAAGTAAATAATAAAACTATTTTTGAAGCAGTCCATAAATTCATTCTTGGTTCTGCAAGATTCGCTTGATCTCACCCCTTTGGGCCCCTGGTGGTGGTGTCTCCTGTGTCGGTTCGGTGACGGCGGTTGAGAGAGGGTGTCCATGTTAAATGTTGTGAGATAGACCATTTAATGTTCTCGAAATGGGACTTCGTGGCTGCACGCTGACAGCATTTAGTGACCTACTTCCCATATTCATTTAGTTGTCGTCCCGATTAATGAAATTATGACGTATTATGATCGTGTCCCGTAAAAACAGTTTCTGGGATTAAAAGGGTTAACCCCGACGAGTATATTACTGGTTCAGAGCTGGATGTGCAATCTACTGCAGCCCAAGAACATTAGGTTTCACTAGGGAAAAAAATCGGAGAAAGCTGATTTTTTCAGGGAATGTCGAGTACATGTCACTGAACGATTAGACAAAAGTCCCCTAAAATCCCAGTTGAGCTTTTTTTTCTACAGCCTTTTTTCGAAAACGCGTTTGAAAAAAATCAAAAAAAAATCGCACGAACTTTGTAACCTCGAATTGATCCAACTGTATTTTTTGTTTACGCGTATTTCGAGCTACATAATGTCTAATATACATTTACCAAGAGGAAAATGTGCATTCTGTGACAATTTCTGCGAAAAATTATTGAAAATTCACAAAAAAGTATCGGATTTACGCAAAAAATGACGATTTTCCTAACGGATTTGCCCAAAGGGTCGTAGTACAGAACGGGATGTTAGTTGGACAGACGATAAAAAATCCACCACCATTTGAAGACTTTTATCATTGCTTACAAAATAGACATTATGGAAGACCCCCTCTGCTTCTGGCCGAGTTCCCCTTTTGGCATAAAATTCGTCAGCATGAGAACTCAACTATTTTCGGGCTTGGGACCGAACAGACACGTCTGTGTCTGGCAGCATTAGATCAATAAATAATATTTACAGAATGTACAAAAATCAATAAATAATATTTACAGAATGTACAAATCAATCAACATGGATTAAGTTACATTGACTATTATCAAAGCTATATACAGAAATGACATGACCTATATACATATTATTCATCGAACTCAGAAATTTCCGACAGGACAGTGTTTCTGTGGTTGTTACAAGAATCCGAACTGCAATTACACAAACCTGAGCAAGAGAGTCCTGCCTTCTTACACCCACACCTTTTTGTACAAGCACTCTTGCAACCACAACTGATCAGATTCAGTAGGTTATCGGGGGCACATGGCTTTGTGGCTGCAGTCGGTACAAGAAGTCCATTGTCTAGCGACCACCCCCAATCCGTCGGAGGAAGCGAAGTGCCCAGCCATTGTTGGACCTGGAGATAACATCTGTAGACATGTTGTTGTGCAGCATCGCTGCTTGGTGGGAGTGAGGCTAGGTCGATGGGTTTATTCAGTTTAGATTTTGCTACATAACGCTTTTAAGTGACATATCTATATTGGTCGAGAGAGGAAGCAGTTTTACTCCCGTATAAGATCAGGAGAAGTTGTTCCCCGGCAGCGGCTACTGCACTTGGTGTACTGTCATCCGCCAAAATTGTGTTGACATACTGTTGTGAGTCGCTAGTAACATCGGAGACAATTGCACTGAATACTTTCTTCTTACCAACTCGAAAGAGTGCAGAAGTAGTGTCACAACCACTTATAGAATGTGCTACAAGGAGGTTGCTTCTATGGTCTCCCATTTTGGTTGCTATTTCACTAACTGAAACTAGTAAGTTTGGGGTAATGGAATACATCATGTGAATATTACATCCCGGTTGAACTCGAGAGGTAAGAATGACTAACAAGTCTGTGTCTGTTCCCACAACGACAACATTGTTGTCATCTTGAGCGATGTCAAGTGCAGTTTCGGCTATCAGTACATCAGCATCAGCCTCGGCCTGCTTGGACTGAATATTGATAGCAGATAGCTCCTGCATTAGAAGATCGATCAGTTGGGTTTTGTTCTTTGCATTTGCAAGGAAATCGGATTGGGGTGTGGTGGCTGGTAACTCGGGTGATATCAATGGAATACCTGTCTTTAGATCTACGGGCTTGTTCCATGCCCTTTGTCGACATTGTACAAGCATAACCATTAAAAACAACCACGACGTTCGCCCCAAAATGTCTCACTAGATAATTGGAATATGATGTACATATGTCCTTATATGACGACTGTTTAGGCCATACAACTGCCCTCAATAAAAATCCACCATCTACAACAAACAGAGAATGTTCTGGGATTTTAGTTTGCTCGGAACCGTATGTTTTGAGGATCTTACCGAGCGTGCTTTTCTGTGTCTTCCTCATTCCAGCAGAATCAAACAATGCTGGTGGTTTCGGGGCGAGTTCATATTTGAGATACTCTTCCATCTCTGCTTGTGACTGAATAACACATGTGATGCGGTTGAACAGAATTGTGGGGTCAATCACTACCTTACTTCCACGGACTTTGATGCTATTTGCCATCGATGCGAAAGACTTCACAGTGTCAACACGTCGTAGTTTGATGCTGTTGAACGTTTTGCTTACAACATTCGATACGCAACATTCACCAATTTTGCGAACTTGGTCACAGTTCACAGTTTCGTCGGCCACAAGCCCGGTCGCTATAGAGACTAATTGTAGTGGATCTCTATTCTGAAAGGGGGAATGCACTCTGAGCCAGTTCAATAATTTGGTGATATCATTGGCATCAGTCAATTGTGAACTTTGACGGAGATCCCGATGTTGTTCGCCATGACCAGTGTGAACATGAACAAAATTTTCGAGAGCATTACATATCGGAAGGCAAAGAGGTAGTCCATGTACCCATTTCGCAACAGTGCTATCGGTTATTCCCCTGCCATGTGTGAGACCACCAGGGAACTTGAACATTCTCATTAAACACTGCTCTATGGTCTGATCAGAATATATCCCGTCCCAGAATTTATCTGAGCGCCTTATGGTAAAGTAACCTTTCTCAGTGAACAACTTCAAATCATCCTGTTGCATTATTTCTGTTAGCTCATTCATCTGCTGCAAATAGAGATGAGAACTTTTTGCGTACGCAAAATGACCACCTGTGTGAAATACTGGAATCATATTGCGAACACAATATGTGTGGAGTTCCCAGTCGCCTGTGCGCTCTGCTCTCAAGAACAACTGGAGAAGACCTATTTGCTCGTAGTATTGTACCCAAAGCTTTCCTGTGCATCCTACGGACGCATTCTGGAGCAGTTCGTGTAATTTTGACAGTAGATGGTTGACACTTTCTTGATTGACAGCGTCAGCTGTTGTACAATCACCTCTGGCAAGTCCACAGAATATTTCATTGACTTCTGTGCAGTCTATGTTATCTAGTGTTCGGCCTTCTTCAAACACAAGTTTTGTAATGGCAATTTGTGTTAGCAAATGGGCACGAACTGCTCTTGAATATGCATGACCACTGATCAAATGATGGATTGACCCACCAGCATAAACAGTCCCCCAAAGTTCATCCAAGCCGCTACCAGCCATGATCGAACCAATTGTCCCTAAATATGACATAATCATATGGAAGCCGCCGAGTCTAACGAAAACATTTGTCAACTTATCTGACGAAGACACAATCTCCACTGCTTTGATATAAAGTGGTTGGTCAAACGTCACTGGACAAACGTTCAGTCCCTGTTTCTCACATTCAGTTTGTGCAAACATGAGAGCAGTGTAAATTGTGCTCGGGTTGGATGGATCAAAATTAATAAAGGGAAGTATCTCGACATCACTTGTTTCATAATCATCTGATGATGTGACAATGTGCATATATCCAGCCCAAGATGGGCAAGGTACTCTCAGTACATGCGTCAAAGACCACAGACTGTCGACTGTTTTTGCGAGTTTCAAATTTTTCGGATCAGATTCACCCAAAGTTGATAAATCCTTCATCACAATTTCGTCAAGACCCGATTTGCTTGGTTTACTGTAACCTTTCAAAGGGATGTACCCGAATTCACCAGAGCCAATATTCGAATGATCACCAGTTAGTATTTTATCGGAGACTCTTCTGTGTGATCTCTGCTTGGAGTTATACAGGCGATGCCTCCCATACTATGGAAAGTATTCTTGCCATCTAGCGTGCGCACATTACAATCGGCGTTATCGAAAACGAATTGTGTGAAGTTCGCAAGTCTAGGCGACGGACCTTTGCTTATCATGACAGAATGAACGTATTGTTGAACTTCCCGGTAGCTAGAAGAGAACATTAGTCCATTCAGAATGTCGATCAATTCCCGAGATGCGAATTTCCTATGTATGTAAACTGCTACCGACAATAATACTGGTGACAAGAATGAACGGGGCCGACAAGAACTTATTAGAGACTGACCTATGGCTGTCACGCGTCTCTGGTTGGCTTGGATGTTTTGCCCACGCTGCGACGGAGCAACAATCCCTTGTAACAAGGTTTGGAGTGTATCGGGTAGTAGATCACTAGATACAGATAACGAATCAGGTTTGGGATAAACGTCACACTCGTAAATGGCTGACCGAATATCATCGCGGACTGTAGCCGATGCTTTCTTCACGATGCGCATACGTTCATCAGTTTCATTGGTACATTTGTCTGAGTACCACGACTCATATAGTATTTTGTCTGATGAATCTCTGAATGTGACAACATTTTTTAGGGACCTCAGTGTTGTAATAGAGATTCTACTACCGAAATGCTCAAGCAGTTTGGTTTTAAGATGTTTAATTGTGTAACCGACTTCGTCACCAAGATACGATTCAAACGTCTCTGCCAATTCGCTCAAGGAAAACTGACACTCATCGCTGTTCTCCATAAAGGTACACAATTCATGGAATGCAAGTGCTTAACAGGCCTACCCCGTGAAAGAGTTCGCTCAGGCTTATCTCTGACAAATCCTGTCCAGCAATCATGGTGATACCGACCTTCCTCGGCCACTAGATCGATAGCACGACCGATCCGAGTAAGTACAGACTCACCCCATTCATCACTACGTTTCAAACAACGGGTTCTGATACTATCAACAAAAGTCAATGTTTCAACGGTGTGGACTTCTCTTCTACGTTGAACGGGTATATGAGTTTGTTTGTCGGCGGATTCTCCACAGAACAGACAATGGAGTTTAAAATTCAAAGCATCTTGATCAGAGCGCAATTTTTTTTTGTCATAGATGGACCAGCTTCGTCAGATTCAGCTGCATCTAGAGACATTCTCTTACTTTTTCTTACATAACTTTCCCGTGTATAATTCTTGTAGCAGAATTTGTGAATTTTCTCACCAACTGTGGGTTTCTTCGAACCGGCAAAAAGATTATCGCCAAGCTCGACGCTTACAGCAACCAACTTTTCTATACCTCGCTCACCAAGTGTAGTTATTCCGGACGAGCCGGTCAACTCATCGTTACATTTGATACATTTATCCATTGCCAAAGTCACAACAGAAAAAAGATGATAGACACAATAAACTCAAGTACAATACCACAGAACAGATATCAATGTGCGGACCTGCTTCGTTGTCACCGTAAGGTATCAACAGGTAACGCTAAGTGATATGCCAACAACATAACTGATCAGTTCTACAAATAACACAAGACTCTAATAATCAACAACAGGCAAAGTTACATATATATCTATCAAGGGATCATTGGTTTCAATATCTAGGCATCAAATGCGGAGTGTCCAATACTGAACAGAGCAAATTGTGCAATGGACAGACCTGGAATGCGGAATTAAACAGCGTTTCCTGATGAAAGTCGTTCAAGGCTATTTTGCATCAAATTAAAGAGCGTTGTCTGTACATAAAGACCTGGAATGCGGAATTAAAGAGCGTTTCCTGATGAAAGTCGTTCAAGGCTATTTTGCATCAAATTAAAGAGCGTTGTCTGTACAATACAAATTTGTTTATGAGTACACATCAAGGACGTGCACACATTACATGCCAATGCATCTTGAGTGTAGGCGAACACCACATGATGTGAGTTAATCGAACATGGAAATTGAAACAATGATGCTATAATACGGTATTTGAATGAGAAAAGTCGATGCCGTTTGAATTTGAGTTTAGGGGGTGTGGTTAATATTTCACACGTTTCACCAGTTCATTATGGAATAAATGACTATTGTTATATATCATTATAAAGCCACTGCTTTTCTGCAAGTTTTGATATATAATTTAACTCCCAAAGTAGTCGTAGATTTGATTTAATGGACGTTGTGTACCGTTGTGTGTATGAAAACAATAAATTTTTTTTCGTAATTTTGTACATTTTCGTGAATATTTCACCATTGAGTGTGAGGATTGGTACAAAGTTGGCATTTTCTGTTGGGGATATGTATTCTCAATATAATTCAGCACGATATTTATGATTCTCACCCTACTAAGGCGAATAAGAATGAGAAATATGGAGCTGGGTCGAATTTTTTTTTAAATTTTTTTTTTCATCAAAAAAACGCTTTAACCAAAAAAGCTCATCTCGGATTCGCGGGGACTTTTCACACTTTATCCGCAATGTGTGTCCCGGAAACATATAAAAAAAATCAGCTTTCTCCGATTTTTGTCCTTACTTTCTCATTTTTATGTCTAATGTGCCTGGACTACTGGGGCGTTTCCTATAACGCGTCACATCTTGCAGGTGCGCACGCGGCACTGCGGATCAGGCAGATACAAAGAGAAAAATCCCAAACACAATTATAAACATAATCTTGGACAAATTCTCGGGCTTCTTTTATTCTCTTCTTATTCTAAGTACTAAGTGGTTCTCGAATATCCTTTTTGAGGAATTTCCAGCTTTTTGGACAAGAGTGTGTGTGTGTGTGTGTGTGGGGGGGGGGGGGGGGTCACTTTGGAGGTTAAGATCGCCATTCGAAAAAAAAACTTGGAAAACTATCTCATCCCCCACCTCACAAAATAAACAAAGCAGAAGGTTTAAATGTAGGCTACAGACATATCGAGTATTACTGAGGCTAAGAAGAAACAGTAGCGAAATGCACTATAAAAGCCCAGAGACCGAGAAAAGAAAAACAGTAGAGAAATGCACTATTGAAAAGAACTCTCAATCTGCCAGGTTTTATATTTGCCAGTCTTAATCCTGGGTAAAAGATGTGGAGAGGTTTTGGTGATTTGGAGGGATTGTCGGGTTTATTTGGGTAATTCTGCGAATCGGAGAACTCCTCTTGTACAAAGGAACATACCCTCCGAACATACCCATGTCTTGTTGTTGGCCTTTGGGTAACATAGCAATCACACACAACATGGCGCCACTGGGTCACGTGACAAGACGCCAGTTCCGTGGTCCTGCCTGAGTGACTCAAACGTGCGAGACATACTACTGGCGTTTAAAGTCACATATTTCTGCACAATGGCTAATCATGACCACAACGCCGTTGCCGCAGGTGGGATTCGAACCGAGGACCTCTTGGCTTGCAGCCTGCACCTCTACCTACTGAGCCACCGCGCCCCCTAAAGATATTAATTAATCTACTGGAAAAAAAATGACTCTTCAAAAACAATGTAACTTTTGACATGGACTGTGTCAGTTAGCAAATGCAGGAATTAAAGGGTTGAAAGTGTTCCTTCTAAAAAAAAACAAGGTGCAACGTCACAGGTTTACTAACCAGAAACCAAAAAAATGTTAATTTTCCGCGTCGTAAAAAGTCGCAAAAGGCGCATAACTCTAGAAAAAAAAGTCGCAAAAGGCCCATAACTCTAGAAAAAAATGATTGTAAAAAACTCGTTACACTACTAAAGTTGTCATCCAGAAACCATAAAAATTAAAATTTCAAAAAAAAGCCGAAAAAGGTCCTAATTCTAAAAAAAAATGAAAGTCAAAATCCGTTACTTTGGAATATCCTTTCCCCATGATGGTCCACCAGCATACCAAAGATCATTCAAATCAGACATGCACTGACCGAGATACAGAGATCTAAATTTGTTACGAACAGACGGACTGGTGGACGGACGGACGGGCGAATGGTTAGAAAATGACACCTATCTTTTCCACTAATAAAGGCCTAACTAAAGTTAAACACGCTATACGCAATACAAGTGTTACAATAAAGTATTTGGTGATGACATTTCTTCTCAGTCAACACATTTTGATATTTTGTGACTCCCCACCCCAAATGTGAGCCTTGTGTAACAATCAAAATAATTAACTTGAATAAAATATGGAGGATATGGAATGAGTGTTTTTCTCATATAATATTTATGAAACGAGTCTAAGAATTTTCCGTTTTGGCGAGCCCAAACGGAAAATTTGGACGAGTTTCATAAATATAAAATGAGGAAAACACTCATTTCATATTCTATTTATTATATGACACACACACACAAATTAGCCACTTAGTATGACTTGTTAACCCATCACCTAACTTGAGTTGCAGACGGCACTTGGAAAAAACATCCTTGTTTTACTAAAAAAATTCATTCTTGGCTTCCAAAACATAGGTTATGGCCCCTCATTGGAACGAGCTCGTTCCAACGAGGGGTCAAAACCTATGTTTTGGAAGCAAAAAGTGAAAATATAAAAAAAAAATGAATGGCGTTTGTCTTGTAGGTAAAAGATTAATTAGGGGATAACTATGTTGTATTTGATTGTTTGGGGCCGTAAACAATGGTTTTACTGTCGCGGAGCCGGTAAAACGGATATTTGCGACAGTAAAACCACCGTTTACGGCCCCAAACAATCAAATACAACATAGTTATCCCCATTCTAATATAATTCGGCTGAAAACGGAGATAGTATTTGATCTCCCAACTATAAAACAACGCCTTGTTGAAGACAACAATTTAAAACTAAAAATAAGTTTTGGTGACGTCATTTGGGAGTTCCGAACTAAATCACGAAATATATTTTACGCTGCCACAATACAAATAATTCCAAACGTTTTAGTCATTTTATCACCAATAACAAAATATATTTATATTTGTACTGACAACATTTATCATGTTTAAATGTTTGTGACAATCTGAAAACAAAATACGCCGGCTGCTTTCTCTGTTTAAAGTTTAGAGTTCACCTAGTGATGTTTCAGTCGGAGTCGGAAAGCATTCGAGGATTTACCATTTTGAAGTTAAAACAATTGAGATCTTTGATTGGAAGACCATGTTTAACCGTAATAATTACTTACGGTTACAGAACAGTTGTTCATTTCAAACTGTTTCTGGGGAGTGATGTCTTGTGGAATTGGGCTACTGCTATTGATATAATTGTTTGCAGAACGAATTGTTCACCTCTCTCAGTGGTGAACGCGTTTCTGCAGCTGAACATGTCGTGCCACGAACGCAGGTAACAAATTAGAAAATAAAAGGACCGCTTGCACTTGAAGTCGATGTTATAACATCGCTAGCGGATCTGTCAGAAATATTTGGCCTTGAACAATTAAAATTATTATTGCCAGTTGTCGGAATTTGGTTTTCTATTTCGCACATAGCGTCCATAAATTCTTCATCGTACGAAAAATTGCTATTTATAAATTATATATTCTAATATCGCTTACTGGTTCTACACGGTTGCCGTTAAGCCCGTCGAAATCAGTTTTTTCAACACTCATTTCATTACTCAATTGTCTCTGCCAAACTCCTATTCCACATTAATATTAAACTTTCCAACTTCATCCATATTAAATACAGTTAATTACAAGAAAGATAGAGTCCAGAGAACGTTTTTTTTTACAGCAAGTCAACGAGTACGCAGCGTTTGTTTACATTGGATACGGTAGTCAATGACACCAAATGGAACGAAAATAGAACGCCCACGAATACATCTTGACTTCCTGAAATAGTTGTCGACAACACAAAATTTGCGACAGGTTACGCCGATTTTACTGTCGCAAATTTTATTTATTAACCAATCAAATTTCGAGATTTATAGTAATTGTATTAGAATACAATATAACCCACCCCAAATAGGACAGATAACGTAAATTGTCCCAACTGAAATTATGCAAATGTGACAAAGTTGTATTTTGTTTAGCCAATCAAAATCCAGTTTTGAAATTGACCAATGAAAGCTCCCAACTCTAATTATGCAAATTATGAAAATGTGGCCCAGTTGTATTTTGTTAAGCCAATCAAATTGTCTAGGTTTGAAATTGACCAATGAAATTGACGGAAGGCTTTATTTATCACTGATTAATATGAAAACAAAATATCAAATGTTTTAAATTGAACAAAACGGACGAGTCATATGATAATTTTTGTTACTTTATACCAGCACTCTGAACGCTAGCATTGCGATTAGTGTGTAAAGGCTTTAATTTATATGAATTTACATGTTTCACTCCTAAAGTTTCTAGCGAAAACATAAGGGGGTTGCGGTGGCTCACTAGGTAGAGGTACAGACTGCAAGCCGAGATGTCCTCGGTTCGAATCCCACCTGCGGCAACCGCGTTATGTTCTTGGGCAAGACACTTTACCCCCATTGTCTACGAGGGAGCACGGTGACATTGTGTACTAAGGCGTACTGCACGTCGATGGTGTACCTGTCTTCAACCAATGCTAACCCTGCTTTGTTGGAGTTAGTATGTTGGAAAGCTGACAGTTGCTCGCCGTTGCTCGGTGGTTCTCTCCGAGTACTCCGTCTTCCTCCACCCGTAATATAGTCGTTAGCCATTGTGACCTTAAACCCCAATAAATCAATATACTGAAAATATGACTGCTAAAATCGGTTGTGCAATTTATTTCTCCTTACATTCGAGCAGGAACTAAAGTTACAAATCTTCCATCAAATAAGATTTTATTTCAGTTTGATGATATAGAATATGGTCACAATATGAAAAACGAACACTGATACACTGATTTCTCTCTCTTTCTCTCTCTCTCTCTCTCTCTCTCTCTCTCTCTAATTACTTTGTATCTTTCTCTAAGCTGGCAAGAAATTAAACCTATACTATCTTAAACCCTAAGAC
This sequence comes from Pictodentalium vernedei, assembly GCA_031216915.1. Taxonomy (NCBI): domain Eukaryota; kingdom Metazoa; phylum Mollusca; class Scaphopoda; order Dentaliida; family Dentaliidae; genus Pictodentalium; species Pictodentalium vernedei. The sequence continues at coordinate 522,992,179 of CM062294.1, read as the reverse complement.
ACAAAACCTCCGTGAATAATAGGTATGCTCCGAGCCTTATATTAACTTACAAATTAACGGCTGGCCAAGGTGTTATTTTTACTGCCATGCATAAGCCTGAAAATAAGCAATCTGTCATTTGCAGAATGAGGTCCCCAGAGGGTGTATGCGCTGATGCTATCCCATTCAGTGGGCCAATGTATCCTCTGGGCACCTCTTTCTGTTTAGGTTTGATACCTTGATTCAGACTGAGGTTCGCAGAGGGTAAATTTAGTGATGCTACCCTGCTGTGCAGGGTAGCATCACCAAATTCACCCTCTTGGGACCTCATTTTGAAGATAATAGTCTGCTTACTTTCTGGCTTGGTCATGCAACATCTGAGTAATTAGAAAAGTCGGAAGTTCATTCTTGACATCTTTCCATCATGTCTTGTTGACAAATTGTTGGGAGAATGTCGTCTTTTGCTAACATTTTAACGATTATTAGAAAACAGAAACGACATTATAAATAATAAAATAGTACAACTGCCTTCTGTTGGTGCAAGGTTGTGATATACCCCTTTCATTTTATCAGTTAGCTGAGAGATAATTAAAATCGCTGAGCGCCGATTCATTCAGGGTTACAATACGGTGTTTTCGTGGTAAACAGCGCCTCTAGTGGTTGGCACCCAACCTTTAACCCTTTACCCAATATAACGGCCAAAACCGGCCAGCGCTATTCTCAAAAATCGCCAATTAATTTTCAAAATATTTTCATTTTTTGTCTCAAAAACATAGGTTATGACCACTCGTTGGAACGAGCTCGTCGAGCTCGTTCCAACGAGGGGTCATAACCTATGTTTTTGAGACAAAAAATGAAAAAAATTAGTTATTCAAGAATTTTTTTTGCAAGTGTCGTCTGCTTTTCATGTTAGGTAAAGGGTTAATGGAGGATAAAAGTTCCTGGAATTAGCCGATTGGTGGAAAATGAACTGAGCTTGTAAGTGTGAATAAAATTTTAAAGTGCATGTTTTGGAAAAGATATAAAATATTGGTGACTATTGTCTTCTGAAATGTGTGAGAGAAGATTAAAATTGGGTGGCGGTAGGTAAAAATATGTCTATTTCATTCAGTGCAGAACTGGACGGGAGTACAGTAAGCTCCAAATTTAAAGGCAAAATTCACATGGCGACCTATATTTTTTTTTTCAGTATATTGTTTTCATGAGATGATAAACTAAATGGATAGATGGTTGTTTTTGCACAAATCAGCTTGATAAGATGGGGAGAGGAGGAAAAACCGACGAAGATACTAAATTGTCGAGCGGGGAGAGTAGAACAAATTCCGAAAATATCAAGTAGCTGCCTTTGGTGGTCTGGATACAGTCAGCGTATGTCCGACTCTGCTGCCTGTTCACTTTTTATGTCAAATTAGCCGATTACACCTTTTTCGCCATTAACCAATGCGCGATTTCTGTTAACTTTTAATTTCTGGCAATTACACAAGTGTTAAAGACCGCGGCGGAACCCATTGGCAACGGTTTGGAAAATGCAAGTTTCGCTTTGTCTCATTTGTCCACATGCAACAGTGAATTTTTAGTCTTGGGCTGTTCGATACGCCCCGGCCGCGCTGTTTCGCACCAGCTAGAAAATGACCAAAATTCAAACAATTAGCCCCTCAACAAAACATTATATCTCAGCCAATTCTAAGCGGATTTCCATAACATTTTCACTCACCGTTCCTGAATATTTGCGACATCATTCCCCATGACAATCGACATCAATTTCACCCATTTTGCCCTGTCTAATATGAAATGAACGTATGCGCGTGAGGTTCCCACGATGACACGTGCTCGGTTTCTGGACTTTCAATGACATGACCGTGTTCAGCTCAGCTTCTAGAACATTCATTGAAAATTTGGAGTCGCTTCTCTAACAACTGTTTCCACAATTTTGTGAACGAACGAACAAACGAAGGAACGAACCATGGTCAACTTTTCTCGTCATTCACATCGACTCTCAAAAAAAAGGTTATCTCCCCTGATTGCTAAGAATTGGCTGGCAAAAATTAACACTAATTGAATGGGGAAATTTTATATTTCTCAAAATTATATAAAACCTATGAAAGTTATATTCGCTGTGCGCATCAATCCTTTAAGAACAATATTATATATGATTTCATTGGACCAATTTCTTCCCACGTTGATTTCAAGTGATACTGTTATTTCCTGTATAATTCCATGTAAAATGATAGAAAATTGCATTTTCGTCAACTTTTAGCGGGTAGTATATTTTTTTGCTTCATATTAGCAATGCTGTGCGCATACCGGCATTTAATATAGATATTGTCCTACTTAACCATATAAAAATATACAAGCTGACATTTGCCCATTTTTTACCCTTTGATGTTAAAACCAAGAAAAATTGTACTGTAGTAGAAACCGTTCAAACCGCAGTCCACAATATCAGATAGGTTTCCGCGTGAGTACAAATGAAAAGGTGCGATAACCCCTAAGCGTCTTAATTAATTTGTGGTCAACCAGTAAAACAAATCCTCGTATAACTAAAAATTCATTTTTTTGGCTTCCAAAACATAGGTGATGACCCCTCATTGGAAGGAGACCGCGATGCGCTACTATGTTTTAGAAGAAAAAATGAAAATATAAAAAAAAGAAAACCGATTTTCGTGTATAGCGCTGGCCGGTTCATTCTCTGTTGATTTCTCCGCTTCCGACAACTATTCTCTGGCGATCAAGATTTCATTCACACCTTTCAGGGGTTCAATGTCAATTGGATTGCATCTAGACTCCCGTATTTACAAGGGGAGATAACTTTGCCAAGAGTTAATATCTATGACGATAAAAGTTAAGGATGGAACGAACGAATGAACGGACGGACGTTTTTTGGCCGGGTTTTAAAATAACTTTACACCACTGTTCATGAGTACTATTCCAGGAGTTTCATGATGAAACTTGAAGCTGTGATGGTCATTATCCTAAAGTTTACGGTAGAAGTAACAGAAACTGGTTGCTAGAACTTCTACCGTAATTTTAAAGGTAACTTTGGAGTTAGTACGGTACGCGTGGAGTGTATTATCACTAAATCACCCGCAGCCTGGAGATTCCACCCAAGCAATAATTGCAAATTTGTTGCAAAGCATAACAATCACAAGCTCAGTTTCAGCTAATGGACTTCCGGGTTAAACCCGGAGGTCCATTGGTTGAAACATTGCTTGTGTTTTTAGTCAATATATACAAACTTTGAAAGTTATAGCTTGGGTGATAACTCCCCTCCGCGGGTAATTTAGCTACAATCCACTCTCCACGTACTGTATGTTGGGGAGCTGATGGTTGCTCGTTGTTGCTCGGTGGTTCTCTCCAGGTACTCCGGCTTCCCCCACCCGTAAAACTGTCGTGGTCATGATTAGCCATTATGCAGAAATATGTGACCTTAATAAATAAATAAATAAATAAATAAAATAAATAAATAAATAAATAAATAAATAAATAAATAAATAAATAAATAAATAAATAAATAAATAAAGGTAACTTTTTTAAGCGCAAGAGTTGAAATTCACTGCACTTGTAGGTTTTAATCTATTAACAACACTAAAGGGTCAGAAGGAGTGGGTGAGAGGATGTGTGGCAAAATTCTTTTCATTTTCTCATCAGGTGTTAATGTTTTGTTGAAAGTAATTCAATGGAAAATGTATTGAACTATCAAAACCCTCTGAACGGCAGTGAAAGAGAACAATGGAAGAACACATTTGTTTTAAACATTAAGATTCACGAGTTGATTCAAGTTATTTCGACCTTCGCGACAATTGCTCTTGTGTCTTCTTTTTCTTTACAGCTCTTTGTTCATATTTTCTAAAAAGAAAATCCATGGATTGGTCAGTGTCCTGTGAAAGAACGCTTGTAATTTTCATATCTTAAATTGATATTACACGGCATTTGAAACTGTCAAATCTTTTGGCAACATCGACAGTCTGATGAATAATTTAACTTTTAGGAGGACATACAAGAGTACTTAACAGAATCGTTTTTTTTTTTGTTTTGTTTTTGTTAGATAGATGTTTTATTATGCACACGTTGGCCCAAGACAACCCTATAATTGCAAGTATCCGAGAGCGCGGAGGACCAGTGGTTACGGCATTGGACTTCAAACCGAAGACCCACTATTCGTTCCCCGCCAGGGGTTTGCTGCGTTGTGTCCTTGCGCAACAGGGGCACCGGAACGGCCTAAACATTAGCCCGACCATAACGCCCAGATCCCTGTTTTTTCGAATTGTTGCCATCGATTATGTGGGGGAGAAAAAATTGACAGCGCATGCAGTTCGTCTTTCAAAGAACATAATATGTCAAATTCCCTGTCAAATTGCCATTGGCAATTTGGCAGGGAATTTTGTCATATTATGTTCCTCGGAAGACGAAGTTCACTGTGGAAGACCCCACAAATGTGTGGGCCCTGGGCGTCCGCACAGTCTGCCCATTCGTAAATCCGGTCCTGCCCCCCGAAAATGTTTCAAAAATGACATCTCTCAGACCCATTTTGGGGCTGCTTCTTTAGTATTCCAACCGCTTCCGAAGCGGTTTGTTGGAATACTAAAGAAGTAGCCCCCCCCCCCAAAAAAAAAATCTCCCCATCTTACGTTAACTCGTCATTAATAGCCGCCATTGTGTGCCCAATGTTAAAGAAACAAGACGATCTATGCGCGCACTATTTTCAGGTATCCGCCAGAAAAAAATTAAAAAATCATAGCCTAGTTATTTGATATGAATGACGTTCGGCTGAAGGTCGATCACAAAAATATCATGATCGGCAAATATTTTGCCCCGATATTGGTCTGGGTGGTCGGTGCGGCTCCGGTGCCCCTTTGCAAGGCACTTAATCCCGACTGCCCACGTGGGAGGGGGGGGGGGGGGTAGTGGCGCTGTGTACTAAGGCGTGATGCACGTTGATAGTGCACTTGACTTCAACGAATGCTAATCCTGCTTATGTGGATTTAGTACGCTGTGGAGTCAGACAGTTGCTCGCCGTTGATCTGGGTTTTCTCCGGGTACTCCGGCTTCCTCCACTCGTAAAACGAGGTGATCCTGGCTGTCGAAAATGTCGTTAAACCCCAAATTGAAAGGTCGACAGTTCGTTCCTGAACAGCGCTATCTGTTCTGTGTCCTTATGCAAGGCACTTAACCCCGAATGTCCACATGGGGGTACGCTGGCGCTGTGCACAATGCGTACAGCACGTCATCGTGCACTTATCTTCGGCCGCTGCAATATATTCGTACATGTATGATTATTACTTTTCGAACAAAATTCCCGCCTGTATGATCCTTGTTTGACCCTGTATGATTATTAATTTTCAGCGGTCGAATGTGCGGAGCAGCCTCTTATCTCTAGACGTTCACCAAAACAACTAGTAAAGTACAAGCAAACTCAGGATGCAATGGAAATGTTAACTGGTAGAGAGTTGAAAGCGTATATTTGTGCTTTATTCTGAAATACTGTCACCGAAACCTAACAACCCAATACTCAGTGGATATACTTCATACAACTGCAGAAATGGAATTAATTAGTCTATTTGATTTTGCCTTGTTGCAATTTATGGGAGAGTGCCTGTAGGCACTCTCCCATAAATTGCAACAAGTCAAAGACATGTGAAAATTATGATGACCGAAAGTAATCTAGCAATTTACCACTTGAAAAAAGCTTAAGCACCAGACTTCTGCATGATAGAAATGGCTTTGAATAAAGCAGCTGGCTCATGTCTTGGAATTTTCCACCTTGCACTTTTATTTCTCCCTGTACTGTTATTAGGCACTCGAGAGTAACTCTGCATGCTTATGCCGGGTTGGTGGGTTAAGTTGAGGAATCTGACAGTAAGTGCTAGCCGCTGTTCGGTGGTTCTCATCGGGAACTCCGGCTTATTCACACGTAAAACTACCCGGCGCGATAACATTTTAACATTTATTTATTAGCATAAACTTCCTCTATAGGACAGTATGCGAGAATATACAAGTAACATGAACAACAATATTACTCAAAACATTTCAAGTTCATCCACCAAGTTTCCCTGATCAAAGTATTATATTTTATAAATTTGATACGTGGAAGAACATGGGGAAGTGAACCAGAATTTCCCATACACTTCAAACATGTCATAATCGTCTGGCGAAAAAATCTCGGATCACGCTGCCGATTTTTTGTCATAAATTGGGGGTTCTATTTTCAAACATAAATTTGAACTGCTCAAATTTACTCAGATCACCAACACTGGCGATCTCACTGTTGATCAAAACAAATAGTTCTGAGCGAAGCTCGGATTAATGAGCGCACTCAATGAGAAAATGGTATTCGTTTTCCATTTTCCCAGAGTTAGTTTCACAGTGAGTACATATCCTGTCGATAACAGGCTTCGCTGGTTGATAATGTCATCTTTTCTCAATAAGTAACTTATGATTGTTGATACGGAGCCATGTGAAAATTCCCCGGTTTTCCGTCGAGTTCGTTTCCACCAAGTTCGTTTCCATTGAATAGTCATTTTTAAACAACATGTAAGTTCTCAGTTTATTATCGCCATTCTTTTTGCAGTCCTCAAACATTGACTTCTTGGATGTGCTTACATGATTCCAGCGCAAATTATATTTGAGCTTACCTATAACATTGGTGTTAGTGATATCTATCCAGGGGCTTGGCTTGAACAAACTTGAATCTCGCCTCCGTAAGGATGCTGTATACCAAATATCAAAAGACTCTGACTAGTGGATGTGAAGAAGATTTTTGAAGAATATTCCTTATATTGAACTAAGTTATAATTCGGGCTCCCACAGGGAGCCCAAATATGAACCTAGGAACTTGGATTGAACAAACTTGAATCTCACCCCCTAAGGATGTTGCATACCAAATATCAAAATATTCCGACTGTTGTATCTAAAGAAGAAGATTTTTAAAGAATATTCCTCATACTGCACTAATTTAAACATTTGGGCTCCCATAGAGAGCCCAAATATGGACCAAGCGATTTGATTTCAATGAACATGTGAAACAATCTTCCAAAGATATTATATGTGAAATTTGAAAGCTTTTGGAGCAGTGGTTTGGGAGAAGAAGAGTCTTAAATGTTTTTCCCATTACCCACAGTAATGTTACCGACGGTGTTAAAAAATGCTGACTCAGTACTTTGTCCCGAAAAAGTACCCTATGATAAAACCGATGGCAATGCTTTTTGGGACATTCCATTCTGTTGGTCCTAATGAAGATTCACACCAAACAAGAATTCTCATTGCCGTGTAGTTTTGGAGATATGGGCGCTTTAAATGTTTTCTATTTTTAGCTCCTGCGGTTCCCATGGGGCGACGGGAAAAATTGTTTGGCATAAATTAAGTACTTATGACCCAATAAGCCCTCATATCAAATTTGGTGCAAATCAGCCTCTCGGTTTGGAAAATAGAAATTTTGGGCGGGACGAAAATTCTTGCCCCTCCCATAACGAAGGCAAATATAGCTCCTCGAAGTTGAGGCTCGAACTTCTTTTGGACAAAGCTGAGTCTACACCTCAAAACGAAGCTGCACACCAAATATCAAGTCTCTGATACTGCTGGTTCATGAGAAGAAGATTTTGTAAGATTTAAGCCCACTATTTGGGCGTGGCCCTACCGTGGGTCAAGGCAACTTGATCTGAACAAAATCGAATGCAATGTCATAACAAACTATTATCTCAAATTTCAATTAAATCGGTTCAGTGGTTTTGGAGGAGAAGGCGCAAACACCATGTTCACGGACGACAGACGGTGGGTGATCACTTTTGCTCCCCTGACTGAAAGTCAGGCGAGCTAATAAAAACGTTAAATTGGTGCACCCACAAGTTTTGACCTTTGATCGCCATTAATTTCTCTTTTGAATAACTAGCTTAAATGAATTACGCAAGAAGAAGTGAAATAAAAGTGATTGTATGCACCCAAATTACTTTCGATTTGTGAGACGTTTAGTACATTGTTCCAGAAGTGACCATTTATTCATGAAAATCTTATTCTCCATGACCCCAGCCACCACATCGATTATCGCATACAACAGAACAACAAAACACAAAATAGGTTACCTGGCGATACGACAAATTTAATTTTCACAAAATTACACCAACACCTCATATCTCGTATTATAAAGGCTCGTCAGCCTCAAAACTGGTCATTCAGTTTTCGTCAAGAACTTCTTCCTCATCGAAGATGTTAACAGTACGTCCATAAAGTCGGACAACAAATGGTTAATTTGCCAATTCAACCAACTCTGAAAGTAGAGAAACAGAAGATAAAACCCCCGAAAAAAACTGTTCTAAAAGTTTCAAAGTAAAAACACGTCTTGTCAGTGCTGTATCGCTCCAAGATGAAAATCACGTCATCAAAGTACCCGTACGATCATTCAATTACCTCCCCTGATAGTTGCACTCATCTGCCAATCGATGTGCTGACGGCAGCATGGAGAAAATTGTTTCCGTTGAATTCGTACCTCAACCAACAGAAACAGTATGTCGGAGAACATTCTATGTGTAAAACAAAGAGACAATTTTCAATCACCACGGAGAACAAAGGAGGCAGTGAGCAACTCATACCGAAAGAGGTTCAACACAGAAAATATAACAATAGACAAGTTTTACATAGCGCCATCTTATATGATATGCCCCACAAACCGGCTTCGTTTATCAACATAGCAATCGCGTGTACTGAGCAGCCCATCGGCCTTGAAAGCTTCGTCTTTCTTCTCCGGTTTTTTTTCAAATAAAATTCGACAATTTACCTACTTTGCGTCCGTTTTCATCCCCAAAGAGAACAAAGGTTGTGTGTCACAAATTTGTGTATTTTGCGACGTTTTAATTTCCATGTTTATCATGTTCGTGTTACAAAACAATGCTTCAGCCTTTATCATGTTCGTTCCGATATTCGTCGCAACTCTCAACTTCAACGTTATTTTAACAGCAAATTACCGAATAATTGAGCCATTTTCGCCATTGATCTTCACATTTTAATTTTGTTTCTTGACAACAATTTTTTAGTTAAATAAACAAGGCTATTAACTGTACGTGGAGAGTGGATTGTAACTAAATGACCCGGGGAGTGGAGTTATCACCCAAAGTGTCACTTTCGAATTCTGTACATGTGGACAAAAAACACAAGTAATGCTTCAGCCAATGGACCTCCGGGTGTTACCCGGAGGTCCATTGGGTGGAACTTTACTTGTGCATGTAATGCTTTGCAACAAATTTGCAATTATTTCTTGGGTGGAATCTCCACTCTACGGGTGATTTAGTGATAATACACTTTCCACGTACAGTACATCAAATATGCCTCTGTCACGTTTGTTTTTGCACACTGTTGTTTCTTATATATTTTGTCAACTTTTGTGTGTGTGTGTGTGGGGGGGGGGGGGGGTGGGGGGGGGGGGTATTTGTGAGTTTTGATTTGTAAAGGAGTACAAATATTTTTTTCAAGCTGTTTTGAATAATTTTTCTGTCCCCAAATTATAATTATTTTTCCAATAGTTTTTATTAGGTCAGAGCTCAGTAGACTCAAATATAATTTTGTGTATAATATTTACCTATTATTTAATAATGCTTGCTGCAGATTTAATTTGATTACTGTTGAAATTAAGATATTTTTTGTTATTTCTTGATATAAGTTTTGTTGACTGAACCATTTCATTGTATTGAAATCATTTCATTGTGGGTGAACATCCATCATTATTCTTGCCTCATTAGTAGACACTTTAGAACACAACAGCAGATTAGCCCATCATGGACAGACCCTCTCCCCAACACCCCCTCTGGTAAACCACCTGGTAATCCACGATGTGCAAATTTGCGGTTGAGTCCTAAAGTTTACTCTGTAATTGCAATTAACTGTTAGGGTGATGGAAGCCAATATTTGGCTTTATTCAGAAGTACAGGTACCACACCTTAAAGACACCATATTCAGTGGAGGTGCATAATATATTATCTTTGAAGTGAAACTATTTCATCTGTGGGGATTTGCCTTGTCACAATTTATGGGAGAGTGTCTATAGGTGATTTCCCATAAATTGTAACAAGAAGAAATCATGAGAAAATTTTGATGATCAAAAATAATTTAGCACTGTACCCGTTTGGGTAACAACAGAGGTCCATCCAGTTGGTAGCCAAGTACATACTTGAACCTTTGGAATAGCCATAATAACTCTCAATTCTCTGATCAAGCTCAAAATAATATTGTCCTTGATTCACCTTCGCTGTCCATTAGTGATAACTTGAGAAATACTAGCAGTGGCACTAAGTATTGAATGTTGCATCTCAAATAATATTGAACGGTGGCGTTCTTTACTAAGGCGTACTGCACGTCGATGGTGCACTGTCTTCAACCAATGCTAACCCTGCTTGTGTGGAGTTAGTATGTTGGGGAGCCTGACAGTTGCTGGCCGTTGCTCGGTGGTTCTCTCCGGATATTCCGGCTTCCTCCACTCGTAAAACTGTCCGACACGAGGTGACCATGGCTGTCTAAAGTATCGTTAAACCCCAATAAATAACTAAATACAAGACAAGTTCGAAAACGTGGAAAAAAATAATTGCACAACCATCCCCTCCCCGCCCATCCCAACCAGTACCACTCTTTATCTGTGTTTTGGGCAAGAAAGTATTACAGTGAAAATGAATTTGTGTTAGTTTATTGATTTTTTTTTTGTCAGGAATCGAAACTTCATGCGCCTCAGTTTTAAATGTAATAGAATGGGGAATCAAGTTCGTTTTTCGGTAATCAGTTGTGGGTCTTCCGTATTATTTATTTATTTATTTGGTGTTTAATGTCACATACTTATGCACAATGGCTAATCATGACGGTGACAGTTTTACAGGTGGAGGAAGCCGGAGTACCCGGAGAGAACCACCGAGCAACGACGAGCAGCTGTCAGCTCTCCAACATCGTAGGGTTAGATTGGTTGAAGACATGTGCACCATCGACGTGCAGTACGCCTTAGTACACAGCATCATCGTGCCGCCATGCAGGCAATCGGGGTTAAGTGCTTTGCACAAGGATACGACGCGGGAGCGCGAATCAGTCGCTGAAATAGTCACCCATCCGACTACAATTTGCACTTGACGTTGCTTAACTTCGGTGATCGGACGAGAACCGGTTATCGCGACGCCACCACGCCCCTGGGTCTTCCGTAAAAATAAGCAATAGATTGGAAAACAGCATCGCAATAAACACTAATGTTAAACCTTTACTCAACGTAACGGCCAAAACCGGCCAGCACTGTTCTCAGAAATCTCCAATTAATTTTCATTTTTTGTCTCAAAATCATAGGTTATGAGTTCGTTCCAACGAGGTGTCCTAACCTATGTTTTTGAGACAAAAAAAATGAAAAAGAATTAGTTATTCAAGATTTTTTTTTTTGCGAGCGTCGTCTACTTTTCACGTTAGGTAAAGGGTTAAATAAAATGCACCTTCAGCTTCTTTAAGGCTAAAATATTTCTTTCGAAACGAACAACAACATTGGAAAAAATACTTATAAAGCATTAAAGCACTAAAAACGATACAGTACGCATGCGGCGGCCAGTACTGTACAGCACACATCACACGTTTGTGCAATGTTGATAAATAAATGCCGGTTTGTGGGGCATATCGAGTTCCGGATGCAAGATGGCGCTTTGTAAAATTAATGGTCTATAGATCTAAGGTAAAGTGAAGCGGTGTACGCTCATATCCACTTCCAAGAAACAAGAAACCAAACAAAATGAAAAAATAGAACATTGATTCCAGTCACCAATCGATAAAATCGAATTAGTTACGTGTCAGATTTGTAATACTTTTCATTCACACATTTAAAATAAATATGCACAACAAGATAGAACGTGAGCCTACTTTCTTTTTCATATCCTATCATGTTCAGTTTAGACTATATCGCGTATCCTCTGTTCTGTTTGTTATTGAATTATAAACAAGGACTTAAATCAAAGAATATGCGAAGGAGCAATTTTTTGCATTACTACCTTATCGGTGGGTCTTCTTTTTCCCCTGATTCCACTCAAAAGCTGACCGCTGTTGGCATTTAACGCCAGCAGCCGAATGTCTATTTACTAATGACGTAACGGATAGCATAATCGCATTTGACCGTAATGGGCTTCCGCACCTTCTGCAAAGGGAAGCCGTGAAATTTTAAGTTTTACCTGTTCTCAAATGGACCGCCCCAGTTACGTCACTTGTGCATTGTTGCAAAATGGACACTCTTCCGGAAATACACACAAATTTCCATAGAAAATTAAAAAAATCCGTTCATATAATTCGAGTGAGCAACAGTCACAGACACGAAACAACGACGAAGTTAAATATATTACAAGTAATCGGGATCTGAAAATTAAAAGATATTTTCTAGATTTTGTATTATTCCCGTGTTTATTTACCGCTGGGGGTTATGGAAAACACAGTAAGACCACTCCGCTATATTCTGGAACTCCCTCGCAAGTACGACCCCGCGAATGCCGACATCAAAACCGAAACAGTGCGAATTAAACAACTTTTGTAAAATCACTTGTTATATTACCACATTATCTAATTATCATGCACGCCTTGGGCCTTGTGTGTGCTGCAGATAGTATGAGAAGGACCTCCACGAGTACAAAAATCACAAGTAACATTGTTACAACATTACTTATCATAAAGTGGTGCGCGGGATTCCCACATAGGTACTGTTGACTGAGATAGTTTTACGGGTGGAGGAAGCCGGAGTACCCGGGGAGAAGCACCGAGCATCGGACGAGCAACTGTCAGATCCTCAACATTCTAACTCTGTTCAAGCTCCGTTCAAGCTGGGTTACAGCGATTGAAGACATGTGCACCATCGACCTGCACTACGCCTTAGTACAGTGCGTCATCGTGCCCCCATGCAGGCAACCGGGCTAAAGTGCCCTGTCCAAGGACACGACGCGGGTCACCTCGGACGGGGATCAAACTCGGGACCTCTAGTATGGAAGTCCAACAGGTACGGTTGTAACAATGTAACCTGTAAGGAGACAAGCATGCTGATAAGCCGACTTCGATTCGGTCGGCTTATCGGCATGCCTGTCTCTTTACAAGCATCATTCTAATAATTGTTTATAGACGTGAAGGCGTGTTTATTACACGCCTCCACGTCTATAAAAACAATTATTAGAAGCACTCTCCGCAATTCATTTGACAATTTTCAACAAAAGGAACACATTTTATCGCCAACCAAATTTACAATGGGAACCGTGTCAATATTTCGACCCTTGAGTTCCAATATGTTCTATGTGCCAATTGGCACATAGAACATATTAAAACTCAAGGGTGATTTTCAGCCATCGCAAGCGATTCAAATTGTAATTGCGGTGCACGATTTGTAGAAAATTCCATTGAAATTTAGCTTTGAGTTAAAAATAGTCCGTCAACGATTTCCGTTCCGCACACATTTTTATTTTCCGCATGGTTTAGTGTTGCTGTAGATGGGGATTTCAAAGAACAGGCATATAATACACCATTTTTCTATTTCTGTGGCATGATTCGTCCGATAGGAGACATTTATTGCCATCTTACATTCGAGAAAAAAGCATGACAAGAAAAAATATGAATCGCGAAGCCGATTCGGTGTCGATCTCTAATCAGGCCATCGATGTCTATATCGATTCGAATCTTCGATGTTTGGCAACATAGGCGTACGGGCCGGGGGGTCGGGGAGGGCTGAGAGTTGGGAAGGAGCAGCTTTTTCGGGCAAATTGCCGGAAAATGTCGGGCAATTCGGTTGCTAGAAATGACGAAAAAATTATTTGTTTTCCAGCTTGGAAATTGTGGTACTTAAACTATTATTAGATTATTAATAGAATGCATGTGAAATATAGAATGAATATAAATCTCTGTCTGTCTTCATTCTGAATAATGCTGTTCTCAATCTGAAAAAGTAAAATAAATCAATTTCAGTGGCATGCATGTGGTCTCTGGACCAGAGACCCCATGCATGCCGCTGAAATTGAAATGTTTTACTTTTTCACAATGAGTTTCTGGGGTACGAAATTTAATGGATTCTGATGTATTAAGAAAATTTCTGCTAAAATGAGATCATATATCACTCCGCAAAATGTCCTGAATAGATGCTTCGGAAGCCTCAAAATTGCTCTCAGGGCATCCAATTTCTAACAGCTTTCCAGGAGACTCCTTCCGGACCCCCAACAATGTGTGTGTGTGTGTGGGGGGGGGGGGGGGGGGTCGGGAGATGCATACGTCATCTTTTCCTGACATTCAACTTTTTCGGGCAAAAAATTAGTCCCGTACGCCTATGCTTGGCAGGGCCCTACACGCTCTATTTTTTGTTCAGGATCATCATCTGTCCACCAAGACTATTCCATTTTGGACAACCCAACTTCTTTTTAACAAAGCCAAAATGGGGACTATCCGCTGTTTACAGGCGTGGACATAATATCGGGGTGTGAAGGGGTGTGCCACTCCTCCAATATTTTTCTCAGACAGGCACTTCGTTGGAGAATTGTTGGGCATTGTACTGTACAACGAACGACTACGAAAATGACAGAATTGCCCAACATAAATGCGATTGTCGAGAGCGATTGATCGGGCCGTGTAAGCGGCGACGTGGTGACGTTATCACCATGGTGATACGCGGTGTCATTGCGCATGCGTATTGCCGATGACGCTTTTTTTTTCTGCCGTTCATTTTGTTTACTGGAGGCCGAAATCTTGGATTCTATCTAGCACAACGTTTTTATGAGTTTGGGAGGCTTAAAACGGGAGGGTGGGGGTGGGGATCGGGGGGGGGGGGGGTGTTCGATTGACCTTGAGTAAATCAATTGCCCAAATGAACCTGACAGTTGTGTATTTTGTTCGCCCCCTCCCCCTCCCCTCCCCCTCTGTTGTTCATTCTTATTTTGGTGGCACTTGGTTGCTACGAGTCTGGAAGGGCTCTTAGAGGACTATTGGGGTGTGTGATAGATTGAACAGGAGTAAATCTAATTACCCAAATGGACCGAACAATGACCCGAAATCGCCAAAAATGATTTTATCTAGTTTGGATTCCCCCAGAATCCTCATGGCACTTGGTTATGAAAGGCCTAGTATAGGAAGAGGGTGTCTCCTGGGAATGTGCTCGATTAAATTCGTGTACATCTAATTACCAAAATAGGCCCGAAAATAACCCAAAATCACGGAAACGGACTCGGCGAAGTCTTCATCTTTGATGGAACTCGATTACCCAAAGTCTTGTAATAGGACCGAGAAGTCTCCAAAAATTGTGTTCGGTTTACCAGTAGTATTCTAATCACCACAAACAACTCGACAATTATTTATCTAGTTCTGATTCTTTCGGAACCTTCGTCTTATACCTATTACAGGCGCTGCTTTAACCTAACAGTCTGTTATGGTCCTAGATAGTCTTGAACACCTCTGGTTCCAAGATTTACCCTCATCCAAGTCTCAGAATGTGTAATCAGATAGCTTTATTTCCCATAAACCGCATCTGCCTATACAGAGGCCTCTGTGGTTCTTGAACCAGAAAGACAATCGAGCTGTGACTGGAACAAGTACTGCCCAAACGACTCGATCTTGTCGTGTAAATGAGCTCTCAAGTGGTGACTTTAAAAGGCATCGAACGACTTGAATCTTATCGAGCAAATAATCTATCATGTAATTGATCGAAAGAGTGACTCCTCGAACGACTCTTCAACTCATCTGTGTATTAAAGGACACCTACGACACTAGGGCTGCACGATATCCAAAACTGAATACCGGTATCGGTATTCTCAAAAATACCGCGGTATACCGGTATATCGAAAATTGTTCAGATATATGAACACAAGTACCACAATCGAGACTCGAGGCATCACAGTCAGAACGAATTAGCATGCCTTGATGATGCGGTTCGAAAAATCGTTACCCAACGCAGACGATATCAAAATTTATTATTTTCAAAATTAATTTATCAGATTTTCACCAACGATTTCAACAAAATTATATCATGTGACCCCTCATCGGAACGAGCTCATCGAGCTCGTTCCAATGAGGGGTCACATGATATAGTTTTGTTGAAATTTTTTAATATTATTTTTTCAACTGTTGAATTTGTATATTACGGGGGCACAAGCAGACGATTCCTGCAGTTAAAAACTCAAGACATCTTGAAAATGGCATTGTGTGTAGATAAATAATGACGATAAACCGATATTTTTGTAATTACACCGGTATTCAGTCGATATTTGTTTGAATACCGGTATATATCGGTTCATCGATATACCGTGCAGCCCTATATGGCACGGCCATGTACCATTTGGGGATACCTTTTGGAGGACACATTTCGGAGGATATTTTTGGGGGATACCCGTTAGAGAATAGCTATGGTTCATCGTACCTGATCGGCATCTGGATTCTGGACCACTCTATGGCCTTCATAGCCACTAAGACCACTACTGCTGATTGACCCATAGTCACCAACATCTGTCCCATGATCAACATCCAGTATAACTACCCAATACTACACTGCCAAAAATATAGGTTCTCTTTAGAACCAAAACTGATTCTAATCTTGTCCATGAGATGGAACCAGTTCTGTTTAAACAGTATTTATTTCAAATCAAATAAATTTACCAAGATTAGCATTCAGTTTTAACAGAATATTACATGAACTGAAGTAGATTCAACACTAAACTTGGAGCTTATTCAGCGCAGTCGCCAAACATTTTGAAACAAAGGAGATATGAGCAGTTGGCATATCGAACCTGTTTTGGTTCTGTATAGAACCAAAACTGGTTCGATATGCCAACTGTTCATATCTCCTTTGCTTAATAATGATTTGAGAAACCTCGAATAAGCTCTAAACTTACGGCTGAAACCCCCTCAATTTATGTTTAATTCTGTTAATATTTAATGTTAATCTTTATAAATTTATTTGATTAGTAATAAATACTGTTTAAACAGAACTGGTTCCATCTCAGGGACAAGATTAGAACCAGCTTTGGTTCTAAAGAGAACCTATATTTTTTGCAGTGTATAATCTTCTACTGCCCATGCAACCTTGACCCATTACTACTGACTTGTAGCTTTACTTGATGCTTCCTAGCAATGGCTTGAAGTGTCTCGCCTCTGCCGCTGGTCAAGTCTTTCTTGGTGTATCCGGGGATCTTTTGTTGTTTTTGAAATCTCATTTGTCAGATAGGTCGCAGCGAGTTGTGACTGGATCAGGGACTTCTTCGTGGAGATCCATCAACGCTGGTATTCCACAGGTGTGAATACTAGGCCCTTTATTATTCCTGATATATATCAACGATATTACTGAAGATTTACTCAGTAGTATAGGTCTCTTTGCAGACGATACATCCCTATATTTAATTGTAGAGAATCCAGGGCCAGCCACGATCTTAATCAACCACGATTTGGCCAGAATCGATGATTGGGCCAAATCATGGCTGGGTGAGTTTAACCCCCATAAAACAGGGAGCATACTTATATCACGCAAAATCAATCTAACTGCCCACCCGTCATTGTCTTTAGGTAACACACGGATAACCGAAGTCGACAAACATAAACACTTAGGAGTCATTTTAAATAACACCCGTACATGGAACGACCACATAGACCATATCTGTTCTAAAGCCTGGTCTCGCATCGACCTGTTGAGGAAGCACAAATTTAACCTTGATCGAGGCATGTTAGAAAAAATACATTTTGCCTTCTCGAATAGGCTGATGTTGTATGGGGCAATTGCTCGGCAACCAAAGCCAACGATCTGGAAAAAGTGCAGATCGCAGCAGCAAGGATCGTAACCGGGGCAACCATCAGTACCAGTAAGCCACTGATTTATTCCGAAACGCATTGGGATTCTCTACAAAAATGGCGACGTAAACATAAGATAATGCAGTTTTTCAAAACGTATCATCAAATGTCCCCTCATACATGGTTCCTCCGCCCATCTCGTCGTCAAACCCATCCCTCAACTTCCGGTCATATCACAACCACAGAGTTCCTTTTTCTCGGAAACACTTGTACAAGTCTTCTTTCATTCCCAGCGTTACCGAACATTGGAATAAATCGCCCTTATCTGTCCACGAAAACTCGTCTTTGGTCAAATTAAAGACCTTTTTGAATGATGGCAACCTCCGACCACTCTTGTATTTCAGTGGTGCGAAATCGCGTACAGCAGAAATGTACCGCTGTAGGCTTAGACTGCGTTGTAGTAGCTTAAATTCTCACTTGAACGATAATCATTTATCACCTACCCCTTAATGTCAATGTGGCGATTGCGAGACACCAGAACATTATCTCTTAAACTGTCCACTATTCGGTGTCTTCCCACTAGACCAATTCCCTTTAGACCAATTCCCTTTAGGTCAATTCCTTTTAGGCCAATTCCCAAAAGACCAATTCCCCTTAGACCAACTATATACTGTTATTGATTAAGGGTTGATTAAGGATAATTAAGAAAACATTTATTTACTGATAAGCACTTAATTTGACAAAAAAAAAATGATATGCATAACATACAAAAATATGGGTTTACAACATTTCAGCTAGCTCATTATATATAACATTTTACAGAAAATATAGATTTATAACATCAATACACACAAAGGATTGTGTTTGTTTTATTAAGGAAATCAGGTCAACATCTGTTAACCACAAAAGAATCACAGCTTTTGAAAGTGTGTGATCACTATAACAATTGTTATGAAAAATATGTCCAACATCTATAAAATATCAACAAGCAAGAAAATAAGCAGACTGTCATCTGAAAAAGGATGTCCCCGGAGGGTGAATTTAATGATGCTACCCTGCAAAGCAGGGTAGCATCACTAAATTTACCCTCTGTGAACCTCAACCCGAATCAAGGTCTCAAACATAAACATAACGTACCCAGAGGATAAACTGGCCCACTGTATGGAAAAGCACCACCCTCTGGGGACCTCATTTTGCAAAAAAAAAAACAGACTGCTTATTTTCAGGCGTGTATATCAATAACATTAAATGCATTTATAAATATTTATAAGTATATCAAATTATTGATATAGAAAAAATAGAACATATCAGTTGGTCTAAGGGGAATTGGTCTTTTGGGAATTGGTCTAGTGGGAATGAACCCACTGTTCTCAGATACACTAGGCAATGCACTCGATCTACTCTCATCTGCAAGGGATATATCCACATTACGTTATGGCTCAGCATTCTTCAGCATTGATGAGAACCGTCATATCTTTGAAGTGGTACACAAGTTCATTCTATCAAGTAGACGCTTCCGTTGAACTCCAACGCAACTGAATCCAACACGGAGAACATTACCAACTGTGATTAATTGGTTGTATTTATTCCTGCTTGCAATTTAACTTCTTTTTCTTCTCAGACTCAGCTCCACTGAGGCTGTATACAGGGATGTGGCGACAGGGGTGGGACCCCCACCCCCCCCCCTCCCCCAGCTAGGAGTGTTTTTTTCAATAGTTGGAATTCCGAGGTCAAAAATCAAATAGTTGGAAATTCAATAAATTAACATTGTTCCTGAAAAATATTAAAATTCCAATTCCAACTAATGATGAGAAATTTTGATTTTTTATTTCCAACTGGAAACTTGAGTTTCCAATTTCCTACTCTAAAATTGACATGGCCTCAAAATTTCGACTCTGACATCAATCCGGAAAGTTTTCTGACCCAGACACATTATAAATGATGTTTTTTCCGTTTCAAGACCAGTGAAAATTTTCAGAAGGGTTGATAACCCTTTACCCAACGCAGACGATTTCAAAATTCATTATTTTAAATATTATTTTTTTAAATTTTTTAAAAGATTTTCAAGAAAACCATATCATGTGACCCCTCTTTGGAACGAGCTTGACGAGCTCGTTCCACAGAGGGGTCACATGATATGGTTCTGTTGAAATTTTTCGAAAAATAATATTTTTTCAGCAGCTGTATTTGCATATTACTCGGGCGGATGCGGGCAATTCGTTTGGGAAAAGGGTTAAAAGATATCACCCAGCGCTGCAGTGCAACCACCTATCGAAACCACTCACAGTTGTTATTTACACCAGTGCCCCCCCCCCCCCCCCCCACACACACCCAGCTGAAACCCTCTAGCTACATCCCTGGCTGTATATGCCGAAACTTCATTGAAAGCACATCGGCTATTCTTTTATGATTTTATGAATGGAACATTATGTTTCGTGTATTCAAGGTGGCTTTCTCCTGCTCCTGCTTCGTCTTCTTTTTCTCTGTGTCTTTATTCATTCAGTTCTTCTTCACATGTCAAGTTTAAATAATCTCATATGTCGTTGTCTCGCGGCCTGAGTCCCATCCGCTATGTTGTTGTCGAATAGAGTTAGTTTATACTGCCACACGGGGGGGGGGGGGGGGGGGGGGGGGGGGGCTCAGTAGGTAGAGGTGCAGGCTGCAAGCCGAGAGGTCCTCGGTTCGAATCCCACCTGCGGCAACCGCTTTGTGTCCTTGGGCAAGACACTTCACCCCCATTGCCCATGTGGGGGCACGGTGACGCTGTGTACTAAAGCATACTGCACGTCGATGGTGCTCCACCCGTAAAACTGTCATGGTCATGATTAGCCATTGTGCACAAATCTGTGACCTTAAACACCAATAAATAAATAAATATACTGCCACACTTCCGCTGCCCCGGGCGGGGACATCGGGGTGGGAGGGGACGTCGTCGGGCCTCTCCGCTTGCGATTGGTTATGTGAACATTCTTCGTGAATGGAGACGGAATAGGTTGCGTAAATGGTGGTGCGGCGTCCTGTACTGTGTCTCGGGATATACGGCTAGTTTTACAATCAATTAAATCAATCAGAATGGGTCTCGGCTACCAGACAGCAATATATGAGTTTATATTCCATCTATACCACCAAAATGAGGTAAATGATACAGACGCTAGGGAGACGACTTACATAAGCTATAAGCTTACTATCGAATCTAGAGCTGAAACGGTTAAGGGGTTTTCTTGATCGATTAATCACGTGGATTAATCTTGGTTAACCGATTAATCACTTGTCCAAATAGATATCTGAATAACTGCCATACCGTTGATGATTTACAGCATGAACCCTTTACCCAACGTAACAAACAAAACCGACTAGGTCTATATACAAAAATCTCCAATTAAATTTATTATGTTTTCAATTTTTGTCTCAAATACATAGCTTATGACCCTTCATTGGAACGAGCTCGTTGAGCTCGTTCCAATGGGGGGGTCATAAACTATGTTTTTGAGACAAATATTGAAAATGTTTAGTAATTCATGAATTTATTTTGCAAGTATCGCCTGCTTCCCGCTATGGGTAAAGGGTTAAGAACGACCATTTCCAGCCACTGATACAATATGATGATCATGCAAGTGAACAAGTATGCCAGCAAGTAAATTGCATACTTCATATGATGTGAGTCAGTGTGACAATGTTTGTCTTTTTTGAAGCAAGTTTGTTCCTTTGTTAACCCATATAATACAGTAGTTCAAAAGTAACTGTTAATCGATCAATTACTTTTTGGGTCGATTAAGATGTTGATTATTGATTAATCGATTAATCGGTTAACCGTTTCAGCTCTAGTCGAATCCCTCCTTTCCACGGCAATCTGTGAATCAATTTATTTGTTATTTTGTATAACGCTGTATTTTAATTTATTAATTTCGATTTTTCTTTGTTGTATTTTAGGTAGTATAACATAATTTTTCAAATAAATATTGTTTAAACTAAGTCTATTTTTAACAGGTTCAATCAGATCATTCCATTCACGTAAGACCGTATCGGTCTTTACATTTCCTTAACCTTGTGTATGCTTTCATCATGGCTTGACAATTGGGGCAACCTATAGGACGGGTTGCCTATAGGTTACGCAAAAAGATTTTTGGGAGACCTCTTTATAGGTTAACCAAAAAATAGTTTCATAATTGGATATTTGATTGGAAGGTAATGACATAAGAAGACATGTAACAATGATAAAAGATAAATTATTATAAATCATAATGACTTTTATTTCTCAACAAAATTCACATCCCCAAATCTGCCAATTATAATGGTTAACCAAGAGGTTAAGCCTTTACCTAACAAAATGGCAAAAATGCCCAGAAACTTAGCCTAAGTGTGGCTTACACAACCTCACACATCATGGCAATTTCTCAATAAATCCATACCAATATGGATATCATTGGAACCAGCTGAATCAGCTGGTTCCAATGAAATCCATATTTGTATGCTTCTATTGCAAATTTGAGACAAAGGTTTTAATCATGAAGTTCAGGATAATTGGGGGAAAGCTACGTGAGGTAAAGGGTTAACCCCCCCCCCCCCCCCAAATTGGGGCAAAAGATCAAAAGGTTAATGAACATGTGATGGGGCAACCTTCAAATGGGTCCATCAAAATTCTGAATTGCCAAGCCCTGTTACATATTAGAAACAGTCTGTTGATCGTACCGGTCGGGCTGGTGTAGTTAGATTCATTAAACATACTAATCGGCGTGTTACATCAGTAACTATCATATATTTTCACTCAATTGAAAAGAAAAGAAGATATACAGGTCTGTAAACCAGCTGCGTTTATTTAGAATGTCTGCAGAAAATACGCTATTTCATTACACCTGGACATCAAGTTCAAGTTATAATTAAACGTGACAATTTTACGGGTAGACACCGGAATATCCAAAGAGAACCACAGAGAAACGACGAGTAACTGTCATCTCGCCAACGTCGGAAATCCGCACAAGCAGGGTTAGATTGTTCTAAAATATGCGTATCATCGACGTGCAGTACACCTTATTACACGCCGTCATCGTGCTCCCGTGTGGATAATCGGGGTAAATTAACTTGCCCAAGGACACAATGCGGGAGTTCGAATAGTGTACGTAGCTTTCGTGCAACTCTTGGTGGGTTATATTTTCCCAAGTCTCGCAAATTTGTGTGGCTAATACAAAGTCGCATATCCTTTTACCATTTCTTTTGACCGAGTAACAGCGCTTTTCAACTATTAAAATGAGGGGGTGAAAGTACTGTTGATCCCCCCCCCCCTCACAAAATATGTAAAACGAAGGGGGGCTTCGCCTGTTATTACAGAATTGTAGTTTTTTTCATTTATTTACCGACAGTTGGAACAATCCGGAAAGAACCATCGTGCAGAGGCAAACAACTGTCAAAGTTCTACACAGGGTTATCATTGGCTGAAGGTAGTACGCCATTGTGTACACAACGTTACCGACCACCCCCACCCCACATAGGTAATTAGATAATGGTAGCTCTTTCATGCTTTTACTTAGATGGGTGGGTTATTCTTCAGTGAACGTTCAAAAATAAATCATACGGGTTAGTAATAGCGCGTGTGTGATTTTTCTATGATTAAACACAGTCCGTAGTGTTATCACCCAATTTTTTCATTTTTAAACGCACTGGTCCACAATTAACTGTTAAACACTTAAGAGCTGTTTTGATAACCGACTACTTATTTATATTTATTTATTGGTGTTTAAGGTCTGTACAACGGATAATCATGACCACGACAGATTTGCGGGTGGGGGAAGCCGGAGAGAGCCACCGAGCAACGGAAAGCAACTGTCAAAATTCTACACATGGTTAGCATTGGTTGAAGACAGGTGCTCCATCGACGTGCAGTACGCCTTAGTGCACAGCGTCACCATGCCCCCACATGGTCAATGGGGATGAAGTGTCTTGCCCAAGGACACAACCGACAGACATTCATGAATAAATCGATACGCGTATTTCTGTCAAACTAATCCGCCATTTTGTTTTTTCGATAAGTGTCTTGTGGAAGGAATGATTTAACGAAAATTATTAATATATTATATTAAATGAACATACGCTATTTATTAGGGGGATAATCTCACAGTAAATACGGGTTAAGAGTGTGGTAAGTTATGAGAGGAGACTAATCGGGGTAATTTGATCTCTCAAAATTGTGGGGAAGGCGTATTCGGGGGCCTGACATGTCCATTACATTTAGAGAACTGGACTGGGGTTCGAGATAATTTAGCTATTGTGAGGGCTGGGGGAGGGGGAGAGAGGTTTCCAAAAGTTTTTTTAGTACTGGATGACCTGGAGGAGGGGAGTTCATGAAAGTTTTATGTACTGTGAGGGGATAGAGGGGTGTGACGGTGAGGGTGTGGGATAATGGAGGTGTCTGATTGGTTGAAAAAGTGTGTGTTTGTGACAAAGCAACTCTTTTTAAGATTATGGTGGCCCTGAAAAGGGCCGTTTTTTTTTTTTTTGCTTTCCATAGAAAGCTCTCTTTTTTTCTCCCATCTCCGCCTCGGTGAAGAACTCCTTTTCCCAATCTTCGTCAACTGTTACTGGTGGCCCTACTAGTGCTTCCTCCTGCATGTATACAGGAAGATCGAACCAGTGTTTGGGTCTATTTCTGTACTGGGTCTCCCCGAAAGGACGTCTGGCAGCCTCAACAAAAGGGTAGTCTTTTAGTCTCTTTTCTTGTTCCTTCATGGGGAGCGTCGCTGACCACCACTTGTTTAACGCTAATGCAAATTCTTCGTTGGCTCGCTGCTTCTTGGTTCGCTCATAACTGTTCACGGAAGTATAGTCGATGCTTGTCATCTTGGCTTTTCTGACACAGTTTCTAATGAGAGTGAGGTTCGAATCGTCGGACTTTATAGGTTAAAAACAAACACGCCCGCTTTTCAATAACCGAAATGTTATTTGTTCATGTGGTCATCGAATTAAAAAATTACTTTATCGCGTGAGGCGTAAAATCAGAACACCTTGGTCTATGAGTGACTGCTGTTGTTTTAAAATTGACTGATAGATTTTTTGAGAACTAGTCAAAACGTAGAAATCGGACCGTTAGAAAATCGATGAAATTTGAAAATTTGAATCTGGAAGAAGGTTGCGTGTTGACCGCTAATTTAATGAGGTTTTTATTACGCCCATAACTTTTGAACAATAGATTTAATTACTTCAACATCTGTCACTCCTGTATAGTAGTTCGCGTTTGAAAAGAAAATTGATTTAATGACACCTAAACACGCAATGAACTGTTTACCTTAGCACATGTCCAGGTCAGAGTCAGTCGATAGCATTCATATATATGTTCAGTACGTCAATTTTGTTTTTTAAATAAATTATTCGTAAATAAATTATTTTTCTATCTAATAATATCTATCCCAAATTATGACTTTAAAAAAAATATGTACTAATCGACATTATTAATTCATTTATTAATATACTAATTATTATAATCAACCCTAATTACACCCATTAATTACATTAATTACATTAATTATGCAACAGTCACTAATTAAAATTAATTAAACAACAATTATTAAAGCGATTAAAAAAAATATTCATTAAGTGACGTCATGTTAATTACCTTACGTAACTTTTTAATTAAGATGATGTCATCGACCCAGGCATCACCCAGGAATCACCCAGGGATCCACCAGAACAGGCCTAAAACCTCTACACTATACTACTTTAGCTTCTACAGCAGTCTTGTTCCATTGCGGCCTTGTACCAGTACTATTGGCTTCTGTTATTCTGCCCCATATCTCATCCATTACTTCCTAGCTATACCTATCTCAGTCGCGACTATAACATTGATCAAGGTTGAATCAGATGTCTCCTCTGTACATATAAGGCATTCCGTAATTGAGATTCCTAGCCGAGTCCATAAAATTTGAATTCCGTGATTTGACATTGACACACGAGGGTATTTCCCTTCCCTATTGGAAGAATTCAGTTCAACTGGGTGATAATACCTTCATTGGGATTATAGTTCAAAAATTCATTCCGTTAAACGTTGTTCAGTTCAAGGGTGATAATATTTATTTATATTATATATAGTTCATTCAGTTCAAAGGGTGTTAATACCTTCATTAGGGTTATGGTTCAAAAATAGAGTTAATTCAGTTAAACTTTGTTCAGTTCAAAGGGTGTTAATTATATATAGTTCATTCAAAGAGTTCAAAGGGTTAACCTTGGGTTATATTTAGGGGTTATAGTTCATTTAGTTGAAAACTTTGTTATGGTTAGTTCACTTCCATCTTGATTGTATTTGATCAGATCTGTTCAGTCTGTCCAACTAGTTCGATCAATCCGACTAGTTTGACATTCTTTCACTTTGTTATGTTCACTTCGATCTTGGTTCTGTTGGATCTTCGTTCTGTTGTACCTTTGCTGTTTTGTAGTGGTTGGTTGTCTCTGTTCAGGCTGTTGTAGTAATAATTGGGTGTTGTTAATCCCTTTCCATACCCTCTTGTGTCGATGTCAAATCACGGAATCCAAATTTTATGGACTCGGCTAGGAATCTCAATTACGGAATGCCTTATATGTATACAGGAGACATCTGATTCAACCTTGATCAATGTTATAGTCGCGATTGAGATAGGTATAGCTAGGAAGTAATGGATGAGATATGGGGCAGAATAACAGAAACCAATAGTACTGGTACAAGGCCGCAATGGAACAAGACTGCTGTAGAAGCTAATGATAGGACAGATAGGCCATAGACCTGTAATGGCCTTGGATCTTTGGCGACAAGATGGAAGCGATTGGTAAGACTACATTAGACCCATTGAGGGCTTTTACATAGCCTAATACGACAAAAAAGGATTATCCAAAAGGTATCCTCGATAGGTATCCTCAATAGGTATCCTCAAATAATACAATACCAGACCATAGGTATCCTCAAATACTGAAATGAGGCTAAGAGTCGTAGTAAATTATACCTCATTGAGGGATTTTTAATGGTCCTCATAACCTCAAAATTCAATGAGGCTATGAGGGATAATAAATGAGGACTCATTGAGGGCTTTTACATAGCCCTCATGGCCTCATACGACAAAAAAGGGATTCCCCTAAAGGTATCCTCGATAGGTATCCTCGAATAATATAATACCAGGCCATAGGTATCCTCGAATACTGAAATGAGGCTAAGAGTCGTAGTAAGTTATACCTCATTGAGGGATTTTTAATGGTCCTCATAATCTCAAAATTCAATGAGGCTATGAGGGATAATAAATGAGAACTCATTGAGGGCTTTTACATAGCCCTCATGGCCTCATACGACAAAAAGGGATTCTCCTAAAGGTATCCTCGATAGGTATCCTCGAATAATACAATACCAGGCCATAGGTATCCTCAAATACTGAAATGAGGCTAAGAGTCGTTGTAAATTATACCTCATTGAGGGATTTTTTAATGGTCCTCATAACCTCAAAATTCAACGAGGCTATGAGGGATAATAAATGAGGACTCATTGAGGGCTTTTACATAGCCCTCATGGCCTCATACGACAAAAAAAGGGATTCTCCTAAAGGTATCCTCGATAGGTATCCTCGAATAATACAATACCAGGCCATGGGTATCCTCAAATACTGAAATGGGGCTAAGAGTCGTTGTAAATTATACCTCATTGAGGGATTTTTTAATGGTCCTCATAACCTCAAAATTCAATGAGGCTATGAGGGATAATAAATAAGGACTCATTGAGGGCTTTTACATAGCTCTCATGGCCTCATACGATAAAAAGGGATTCCATATCCACCGGTGTTTCCCAAAAATGGGATTCCATGGGATATGGCCATTGGATATAGGCTTTTGTTATACACAAGGGAGATAACCCTGCATACAGATTATGGGAAATCAAGCAATCTGATTGGTTAGTTATGATCTAGATAAATGAAACAACAAGAGTACAGGGAATAGGGTCAGAACTAACAAGAATAGACCAGAAATTGCTAAATATAGTAACAATAAGCAAAACTGTTCCAGTTAATAGGCTCTACTACGCTACTGGAGTATACTCCAGAACAAAGGAACATGGTCAAGTAGAGGAAAACTATTGCATATATAGATAGAAGCAGAGAATTCTGGAAGAATTCGAAATAGTAAAAGTTGGGGTGGATTTTGGTGATTTGGAAGGATTGTCGGGTTGTTTGTGGTAATTAGATTTACTCCGATTCAATCGAACATACCCACCGAACATACCCCGTCTTATTGCAGAAAATTGGGTAACATAGCAATCACGTGCTACCATAGAAACCAAGATAGCGGCCTCCAGTATACAAAATGGACGACGGAAACACGTATCACCCTAACAACACGCGCTGCGCATGCGCACTCACAGCACGTATCACCATGGGAATGACGTCACAACATGGCCGCTCTCGCGGGTTACCATGAGAACACAACATGGCGGCACTAGGTCACGTGACTATGACGTCACATGAGATCATCCAAATGAGATCATCCAACTAAACCCTGTCCGGGTACATGACATACTACTTTTACTTTATGCCTGTATTGTTGCCATGATACAGCTAAAAATGGAATTAAACACATCTGAAATGAGCATAAACTTTCTCTCATTATAACCCTTTAAACTCTGGTGGTATCTTCCATGTCAATTAAATGGCAGCAATTGGAAGAGTCGATATTCATTATTTGGGGGTAGACCAATTAATATTTTCAACAGGCTGCACGTTGAAAATATTGATTGGTCTTCCCCACACGAGCACTTAGCACCCATCCTACTCATGAAAGTATGACGTATCGTGTTCCAGGACCGGCAAACCGGCCCCTCGGTTTCAAAAGGTTAACCCTTTACCCTACGTAACGGCCAAAACCGGCCAGCGCTATTCTCAAAAATCGCCAATTAATTTTCAAAATATTTTCATTTTTTGTCTCAAAAACATAGGTTATGACCCCTCGTTGGAACGAGCTCGTCGAGCTCGTTCCAACGAGGGGTCATAACCTATGTTTTTGAGACAAAAAATGAAAAAAATTAGTTATTCAAGAATTTTTTTGGCAAGTGTCGTCTGCTTTTCATGTTAGGTAAAGGGTTAACGAAGTATATTCAACACAGTCGTAGTTCCACTAAATGTGTTGATATCTTGGTGGTTTCAATGTGAATTGACTTATTGATTGAAATATCTGTAACTGGAGAACGAAAGAATATCTATATATCTCTGCGGTTGTAGGAACATCGCATTACATCGACGGTAGTCTTCAAACTCCACGAAAAGTGTGTAAACAAACAACAGACCAAAACAGAATTAGACTGGTTACCCGAAAGCTTGTATTTATATCTCTGTTCCACATTAATAGACAAGTTGGTGGTGGAAGAA
This sequence comes from Pictodentalium vernedei, assembly GCA_031216915.1. NCBI lineage: Eukaryota > Metazoa > Mollusca > Scaphopoda > Dentaliida > Dentaliidae > Pictodentalium > Pictodentalium vernedei. The sequence continues at coordinate 522,963,116 of CM062294.1, read as the reverse complement.
AGAAATAAATGAACCCGATTTACCTGTTTAGCATCTCATTGCTACTAATCTTTTAGTTAAAACACCAAATCCAGCCTTACATACGCATTTTCCAGAACACAAACCTCTAACCCACACCTTCTATCCAGAGACGTAGCCACAGAGGGGACCCCCGACCCCCCTCAATATTTGTCCACAAATCAAGATAGTTGGAGATTTTTCAGACAAAAAATCCAACATTTAGAAATTCGAAGCATTGTTGTAAATGAGGTTTTTTTCCAAATGTAGTATTACACTTCCGTGAAAATTCCAACCGCCGACTCCCAGAGACAGAATTCTGATCGAACAACGCAAGATTGTCCGACAACTCAACGGCTCGGAGGTTAATTCTACAGCCATGGACGTGTTACACGTTTTGTTCTCTTCTAGGTGTAACCTATTTCATATTAAAGTAACATAAAATGAACCGACGGGCTTTTGAGAGTTAAATGACTGAGATCGACTATAATCTAACAGAACAGCACGTGCTACGCATGATCCATAGTGTGCTCATTACTCAACATGGCCTCATATTTAATAATTAATAAATCATTGGTTGAATACTGATTTTTTAGCATTCTCCATACATGTAAATTCATGCAATTGACAAAATGCCCAATGAAGACAGATAGGGCCTATTTACAGACTGCAATACCACAAGAAATTGTCATTTCGTGCTTTCTTAAAACCTCACATTATGTATTTAGATATTTATCTGCAGTCATTTAAACTGCTTGGAAATATTCTCAGAATGCCCTAAAACTTACCGCTACAGTCACTCGGAGTCAACATTTTGAAACATGTCCCCTTCCAGGGGTACTGTGGGGTTTGGGGCCCTGGGCGAACTCTTTAAGTATCCATCCCTAGTTGGAATTTTAATAGATCTACACACCCCCATTGAAAACCTCCTATCTACGTTCCTGCCCCTATCCCACACATTACCTTTGTGGCGTTGGGGTGTATTATGAGGTACAGAGGCGAGAAACAGTAAATGCACATTGTCAGCAAGGCAAATAAGGAGATACAACCTGCTCTATTTTTTCTTATTCTACATTTCGTCGCCTGAGTGCTAGAATGTCCTATGTCCCTTAAGGGACGTAGGACATTCTAACACTCAGGCGACGATTTGTAAATGGAGCTCTCTACCAAAATGACATCAATAGGAGACAATGATGGGTTGTCCTAAAAGGACTTGCAGGACGCTCATCTTTTTAAAAAAATGCGGTTTTGACGCCAGAACGGTTGTCAGACAGAACCGCGGCTTTCTGGTAGAACTGAAAGAAATTGCTTGAAGACGGCAGGTCGCTGACACAGACGGCCAATCGAGTGCCAAGTGCACATTTTTGGCCACTCACAACATATTCCCTTCTGAAACAGGTGGGCGATCTAAAGGACGAGGGGTGTGCTAACGGTTTGACAGCGGTAGGTGTGCTTCGCCGGTTCCACGTTCAAAATTAGCTCCCACCCCACCCCCACCCCACCCCACCCCACCAAACCCATCCCCACCCCCCACCCCCAGTGTGGAAAAGATTAAGAAATAATAATTCGGAAACACTGTTGATTCGATTAGGATTCGGAAACACAGTTGATTAACGGGTTAAAACAATCCGAGACAGAACTCTTGGGAATTTGATCCATGATGTGGAAACAATACTTCTAATGTAAAGGATGTTAATACAGTAGAACCCTGTTAATTGAATAGCCACGTTGTCAGTGAAAATTATTCAATTAACAGGAGTATTCAATTAAGAGGGATTTGTAACTGTGCTGTATTCTGGAGATAAACTGAGCATTTATTCTATTATATCATGTTTGACAGAGCTCATAGAGCTCTGTCAAACAAGATATAATAGATTAAATGCCTGTAATGGATGTATTGAGGCCAAGTTTGTCTATAAACAAGGAGAATTTGGTCATTTTCCGGGTATTTCTATGGCCTATTGCACAATTTTTTATTCAATTAACAGGAGTTTACTCTATAACCCATATGCATTTAACAGTGCAAATTTGCACTGAAAGTATGGTAAATGGTTTGGTGTTTGGAAATTATATTCAATTAACAGGGTTATTCATTTAAGAGATATACATTTAAGTGGGCTCCACTGTATAAACGCAACAACTACCTGCTGTCTGGATCGACTACATTTAACTTGAATTTAACACTTGCCATTTGCCATTCTATCTTATTTATTATTTTGATTGTCTAGGGGATGACAGGAAGACAGCCACAAGGCTATGTCATTCCTCACAGTATACATTTATACATCATTCTATAATTTTTTGTAACTCTACTCTCTCTCTCTCTCTCTTATTTGTATTTGTATGCTGTGAAATAAAGATTGAATTGAATTGAATTGAATTGAATAATCGATCAACCGCATTTTCTTGATTTCTGACTTTGCAATTCGACAAAAAATCATGTGCACTCCTGCCGTCAGGTGTGAAGAAGAGGCTGGGCTACCTCACACGTTATACTAATTTGTCACCAAATTGCTCTGTACAAACAAAAACAGACACATAGCGTTTAAAGCTATACTGATCCAAAGGATTTGTGATTTGCGGCATTTATAAAGTGTTGGTCTGTTGGGTGAGATAAGAGTCCCATTCCGTCCAATAGCTGGAATTATTCTCTACTGGATAGCCATATTTATTTATTTATTTATTTATTTATTTATTTATTTATTGGTGTTTAAGGTCACATACTTATGCACAATGGCTAATCATGGTCGTGACAGTTTTACGGGTGGATGAAGCCGGAGTACCCGCAGAGAACCACCGAGCAACGACGAGCAGCTGCCAGCTCCCCAACATCGTAACTCCGCACTGCAACGCAGGCAGGGTTAGATTGGTTGAAGACATGCGTACCATCGACGTGCAGTACGCCTTAGTACACGGCGTCATCGTGCCCCCACGTGGACAGTCGGGGTTAAGTGCCTTGCCCAAGGACACAACGCGGGAGTCCGACTCGATCGCTCAGACGGTCACCCATCCGAGAACTAACCGGGCTCGACGTTGCTTAACTTCGGTGATCTGACGAGAACCGGATAGCAATAAGCATGAATGTTGAAAATTATTTACCTAGCCTTGCTGGGGCTTAAATATTCCCCTTGCCCTTGATGTCTGTAGGTAGGTTTCCTTCTAAATCAACATACAGCCCTCTTCTATCATCAAGTCTATAGGGATGTGTAGAGGCGGCGAGGCCGGGAGAGGGGCACAGTGGGCACGTGCCCCTCCACTTTTTTCGATAAGTAGTATGTAATGTGGTTTTGAGGTGGAGGTTGGATGACCTCGGTGGATGACCTCGGAAGTGACGTCATGTCACGTGACGTAGTGGCGCCATGTTGTGTTGTCATGGTCACCCCGCGTGAACGGCCATCTTGTGACGTCATCCCCATAGTGATACGTGGTGTTAGTGCGCATGCGCAGCGCGTGTTATTAAGGTGATACGTGTTTCCGTCGTCCATTTTGTATACTGGAGGCCGCCATCTTGGTTTCTATGGTAGCACGTGATTGCTATGTTACCTAAGGCCTACAATAGGATAGGGGTATGTTCGGTGGGTATGTTCGATTGAATCGGAGTAAATCTGATTACCACAAACAACCCGACAATCCCCCAAATCACCAAAATCCACCCAAAATCACCGAAATTGACTTTATTTCCCCAATTTATCAGCTTAGCACGTAATGCTATAGTACTAAGGGGTACAAGGGGGTGCATTCGATTGAACAGGAGAAATGTTCTGGATTAGAATTCTCCCAGAATCCCTTTTTGGATCCCTATCCCATGACGTTTTTCCGATTAAAAGACAGGTTCCTTTGGTAATTACCCAGAATTCTCCGCTTCTATCTATATATGCAATAGTTATCGTTTATCTGGCCATGTTCCTTTATTCTAGAGTATACTCCAGTAGCATAGAAGAGCCTATCAACTGGAACAGTTTGCCTTCTTATTGCTATATTTAGCAATTTCTGGTCTATTCTTGTTAGTCCTGACCCTATTCTAAGTACTCTTGTTGTTTCATTTATCTAGATTATAACTAACCAATCAGATTGCTTGATTTCCCATAATCTCTATGCAGGGTTATCTCCCTTGTGTATAACAAAAGCCTATATCCAATGGCCATATCCCAGGGAATCCCATTTTTGCAAAACACCTGTGGCTATGGAATCCCTTTTTTGTCATATGTGCTTATGTGAAAAAGCACAATGTGACACAATGTGACCTAGCACAAAGGCACATGCTTTATGTGCCGATATGTTCTTATGTGAAAAAGCACAATGTGACACAATGTGCCCTATCACATAGGCACATACGGGTATTTGAGGATACCTTTGGCCTGGTATTGTATTATTTGAGGATACCTATCGAGGATACCTACTGGAGAATCCCTTTTTTGTCATATGTGCTTATGTGAAAAAGCACAATGTGACACAATGTGCCCTAGCACAAAGGCACATGCTTTATGTGCCGATATGTGCTTATGTGAAAAAGCGAACATACCCCTATCCTGTTTAGAGCAATCACGTGCTACCATAGAAACCAAGATGGCGGC